>CM066991.1:98693364-99293364 GCA_033977485.1 Hydrangea macrophylla | reverse complement strand
TAAAACCTCATAAATCTCGACTGGAATGGGCCACCGGGGCTGATCGGGGCCAAAAATGGGCTGAAAAAGGCCAAAACGGGCCAGAACGGGGCAAAACGGAGCAAAACGGAGCGAAGCGGGGCCCACGGGGAGCAGTGCCGCGGCGGCACTGGGTGACCAGACTTTATCTTCCTATATCTCGGGTTTTTGAGCTTTAGAAGCTCATTCTTGGCCATTTTGGGGTGTTTTTGGAGCCAAAATTCATCAAAACGCAGCTTGTGCGCGCTCAAGTGAGTAATCTATCCCCGTAGTTGGATTTTTGATTGGTGTTTTGGTTAGCCCAAATTTTCAAGAAGAAAGTTTAAGTGTGACTTCCATTTTTCTTGTAGATCCATGGCTTCGAGCTCAAGGAGACCGTCTAAGAAGGCCAAGGGACGGATGAAGGCCGAGATGCAAGCTCCGGACTTGATTTTACAGGACCCCCAACGCCATCTTTCGGCCACGGCTCTAGCGAGTTTGGTATGTGAAACTTTTGACATTTTAGGACCACTTTCATGTATTATGCTAGTTTTGTGAGCCGTAGCGTGCACCTAGAGATCGTTAGAAGTTCGATTTGTGCTCAAATGTGGATTTTGTGAATTCAGCTCTCGGATCGTGAATAGTGATTTTGTGCATCTTTTGTTGTGTGTAGGTGCCGGAAGTGGCATTGAAAGGCCATGGTAGCCTTGCCCATGCTTTCTTATGGTATACCCAGCTTTCGCCCACCGTTAAGAGGATGGTTGATGATGCCGGGTTCGGAGGCTTCGTCCGCTTGGTTTCGAAAAGTAGCAATGATTTGGCTCACTTCTATGCACTGGCTGAGAGGTGGTGGGACACTACCAACACTTTCCACCTGCCGTTCGGAGAGATGACTATGACGCCTTTTGATTTCTCCATGATCACGGGCTTGAGGGTTGGCGGGAAGCGCCTAGTTCTGGACTATTTTTATGAGATTGACCCAGAGGCGGTAGAGATGCTGATTGGGGCTGTTCCCCCTAATCTGGAGAGGCATTGGTTTCCTTGCGACTGGCTTTACCGGGCCTATGGCAGGGGGAATCATAATCTGAACAATTCCCAGCTCTTGAGGGTGTATCTTCTGTATGTCCTTGGTTGCTCAATCTTTGCGACGAGGAACGACCGGGTGAGCTTGAGGCTCCTTTCTTGCCTGGCGACCATTGATGAGATCCCTTCCTATAACTGGGGCGGTGCTGCCTTGGCCCATCTCTACAAGCATATGGGCGAGGTCTCTCGGGGCGATGTTAAATCGACAGGAGGATTTTGGCGAGCTTGGGAGGTATGCATTGCATCTTCTTTCATTTTCCATTTTTTTTTTGATTTCTATACTTGTTTTGATTTTCTCCTTCGTCTGTGCAGCTTTGGAGCTTTGAATACCTGAAGATGTTGGCTCCCTCTCCTGCGGATGAATCTGGCGAAGACGAAGATGGCATGGCTCCTGTGCCTCTGTTCCCACGAGGCTTGAGATGGCGGAGGGACGTTGTCGGGGTGAAGAGTGGGGCCCACCGGATTGTTCTGCTCAGGAACTTTCTAACCGAGCTGACGGCCTCTAGTGTTGATTGGATGCCTTGGGAGGGCGTCGCCTATGCCGCTCCAGAGGAGATACAAGCGGTCAAATTTCTTACCTCTTGCCGCCTTTTGATGGAGAGTACCGAGTGTAGGCAGTGGTTCCTTGGTGAGCGGGTGTCTCGGCAGGTGGTTGGTGGTTCTAGGTACCGCGTCCCTCATGATCCCCCTGTGATGGATGCTAGCGACCTCTCTGGTGATGCTCTGCTGGCGGCCTTAGCCGGCACTGATGTTTGGGATCATTTTCTCTCCGAGACCGGGTATGAGGCTTGCCGTGGTCGCTTCTTGATGTCCAACTTCCCATTCCTAGAGGTGAGTTCTTTTTATATTCTTGTCTTTATTTACCGCCTATGTTCTTTTATTCATCTTTTCCTAACTTATTCTGTGCCTACAGCTTCGCGAGATGTACAGGAGACAGGCTCCTCAGGCTCCCGACCCTATCCCTCCTTGGGATTGGACCGTCAATGTTCTAGGTGCTGATGGCACTCCCCAAGTGATGGAGGTGCCACGAGTCACATGCGGGTACCCTACTCAGCCAGTGGGCGTCCTCAATGTTCCTTGGAGTTACGCTGAGGAAGGTCACGCCTTGGCGGCTAGCCTACGGTCCTTGGTCCTTACGCGAGACCACCGGGTATGTCCCTAATTTTGCACTTTCTTAAGGTTATAAGGTTCTAACCCTGGATTCTTTCCCTTGACAGATGGATGGTATGCGGCAATTTGCCGCCAATCAGATGGCGTCTTTGGTAAGTCCCTGACTCGACTCTGTTTTTGTACTTTTTGTTGTTCCCTTACTAACTGCTCTTTTTATTTGTGTGTGCGGTACCGTGGAGGCGGGGCTGGCTCATCGAGGACTGGTCCAAGATGTAGAGGTGGTAGGAGGAGGCCGTCGCCGACGTACACTCCGGGCGGTCCGACAGAGGACGAAGAGGAGGAAGACTGAGTCCTCCCAAGCGGGCATTTTATTTTATTTTCTTTTTATGTTTTCGATTGGGTTGTACTGAGGATATGATTATTTGGACAGTGTAGGATGATGTGTAGAACAGTTCGTGACCTTTGACAGAGTATTATGATGTTTTGCCTTTTAGGCCGGATAGCTTCCGGTTTGGAGGCGCAGTTGTGTGCTTGTTTTAGTTGATATATGTATACTGTGATTGTTTGGATGTTATTGCGATGGGCAGTTTTGTGATAGTGAGTGCTTTTGCCTTGCAGGTGGGATAGTCCGTGAAACGGGGAGGTGCTGCCGAAATTTCGAATTTTCCTAGAGCCGCGACCAAAAATATGGCTTTGTATGATCCCGCTCAACTCACAGCTTGGCTGAACATTACGTATGGTGTGGAGCGGATCAACCTCTTTAGCTATGACTTAACCGAGCTGTTCTCTCTTTGCCAGATGACCTTGAACACTGAGTTCTTGCGTGCTGCCATTGCCCACTGGGACCCGGTGAATCATGTCTTCAACTTCAACGGCCTGGAAATATGCCCTACGTTTGAGGAGTTCTGTGCTATTCTTGGCTTTGATTCTGACTCTGACTTGATTCTCCCTTCTGCTGATACCCTCAGCCCTACGCGAGCCTTGGCTGAATACCTGAATTGTTCCATCACTATTTCCCGCCGGCTGATTCAAGGTGAGGTCCTCAATATTGCTTCTATTATTGCCCGGTATAACAACTCTGGGAATCCCAGCGTGTATGATGCTACCCGCGGGGCCGCTTTGATACTGTGCATGACTTCGCACTTCTTATTCTCGAGTACCTCCGTTGACTTGGTGCATGTGTGCCTCGGGCTGAAACTTAGCAGGAATTCCATGGCCATGGTTCTAGCTATAACTTTGAATGGTTTGGATAATGCCTTCAACCAAGGGACTCCTCTCCTTTCTGGGGTGCCTTTGGTGTTACAGGCTTGGCTGTACGAGCGTCTTCAGCTGTGGACGGGTCGTATACCGCCGGTTTACTTTCGTCGAGCCGTGCTTCATTCTCACTACACTTTTGCCGATTGGATGGGCATGATGGGTGCCTTATCTGAGGCTGACATTTGCTGGATTGTGAGGCGTTGGGGCCTTTATGCTATCACTACGAGCCTCAGGGGTTACCAAAGCGTGTGGTTGATGGGTCTGAGAGAGACTTCTTTCTATCATCCTCTCCGTTTAGCCAGACAGTATGGGCAGGTTCAGGAGGTTCCCCGGGGGTTTACTGAGAGGGTCTTTGCTTCCAGGATCAGGGCTACCACTATTGCTGCTTTTATCGATGGTTGGACTGACCGAGTAAAGGCCTACTTCTAAAGACCTTTGAAGAAATAAAAGACACTAAGACAAAACTAGTCCTGACTGATTCTGCTCATTCCTCCAAGTGTCTTTGAACACGTGATTGCTTTTTGAAAGACTTTTATTTCTTTGATTATTCCTGCCTATGTAATATTCAAAGTTTGTTTATCGATGAACCTTGGTTACTTTGGGAATCTCATTTTATGCATTTTAGCTTTCTAAAAACATTTTGTAACTGAGATTTCAATTAGTTGTTGCTTTTGGTACTTGCTTGGGCATGCCGGGGTTATTAGAGGCAAACGAGGCGGGTGGTCGAAGTTTGCCCCTAGTTTGGGACATGTATGGTTGTGAGGCAAATGAGGTAGATGACCGACGTTTGCCCCTGTAACGCCCTGTATTTTATTATCATTAATAAATAAATATTGCGTTTCATTTCCATGAGTATTTTAATTTAATTTCTCTTTGTAATAATTATCTGGGGTCAAACTGTAATTTCCAAAAATACTTTCTATGGTTTCAAAAACGATATCTATATTTTTGTATAACCGGGAATTTATTCCTACGCTAATATAATTCTCTGTATTTTTATTTCAACCGCAAAATACCAGTTTTATGTTTTAAATCTGCGTTATACCGCGTTTGGGTGTGGGAGCACGTGAGCTCAACCACACCGGAGAAATTCTTGGTTTAGCTTGGAGCCCAAACATATCAGTTTATATATACGTTGCTCTCTCTCTCAATCAGGGAGTTTTCCATATCTCACTCTCAAACTCTCTGCTTCTCTCATTCTCTCTCAATCTCCCTCAATTCTCTCAAGAACACACGCACATACATACATACATACATAGATATATATATCAAGAACGGAGGAAGAAAATTATTGGACGACGGAATCGCGGCGAAAAACTCTCGGTCTCAATTCTCTGTGTAATTGACCTCAGTGAGTATTATAAACTCACTCGCCATGTTTATATATGTGTATTTCAGTGTATATATGTGTGTATATGTGTATATATATCAATACACCATTGAAGCTTGAGAATTGGAGTTTTAGAAATCGTAACCAAAATCAATTCTGTAAATTGGGAATGAAAGATATCGATGCCAATAGGCTACGGTTCGAATCCTACGCAGTAATTCATCCATATCGCGACGAACGGTTGATTTAAAGTTTTGACACCCTCACTTTAATCGCGAATATTTAGAGATATAGTCCGTATTAGTTAAAATTGATCGCGTATTCTTAATCTACGTGGAAAACCGAAGAGATCCATATATTGCACGACATAATTGAAACAGAAAACAGAAATGGGTAAATTTTAGTCCAGGAATTAAAAACAGGGGAGAAAACGAAGAAGATGACATTCTGCAAGAACTCGCGCGCGCGACCCGCTCGCGCGAGGCTCGCTCGCGCGGCCCGCTCGCGCGAACCATCCCCCCCCTTCGCGCGCGCGATCCGCTCGCGCGACCTGTCCAGCCCCTCCGCTCGCGCGACCCGCGCGCGCGACATCACCTCTCCCCCGCTCGCGCGACCCGCTCGCGCGACCTGGCAGTTTGAGCAGTTTTTGTATTTTCTTCTCAGGGACTGTTTGGAAAATGTTTTAAAAGTTTTTAAAGAACAGTTTGGCAAAAATATTGTTTTAAAGGTCTATGTTTTAAGAATTGTACGAAACAAGAACAACTTAGATCGAAATTTATGCTCGTACGATTATCCGGCTTTGTGATTTATTAAGGGTGTTATTTACGAAACATTGACATACATAAAAGGGTTGAGGTTGGGTCAACATGCATGTGTGTGAGAAAGCGTGAAAAGAGTAAAGGGTGGTGGTCTAGTGTGCGACCTCAATATCGATCGGATAGTATTCCTGGTATTGGAGGCGGCAGTGTTGTGTACGACTTAGATATCGATCGGATAGTATTCCTGGTATCTAAGGCGCGTGTTTCGGATATTGATCGGATAGTATTCCTGATATCCGAAGCGATGGTAATAGTGTTGTGTACGACTTAGATATCGATCGGATAGTATTCCTGGTATCTAAGGCGCGCGTTTCGGATATTGATCGGATAGTATTCCTGATATCCGGAGCGATGGTTGGTTGTGATCGGTCTAGATATCGATCGGATAGTATTCCTGATATCTGAGGCAGTAGTGTGGTGTGTGACTTCAATACCGATCGGATAGTATTCCTGGTATTGGAGGCGATAGTGTAACACGAGAATTGGATGACTGAATACTTATTACTTCTGGTAGCTGAAATGATGTGTTGATTGAATTGGATTGTTCTAAAGGAAAGAATTGGCAAAATAAGATGTTTCACAATTCATGTACAATTTCGTATTTAATTCTTACTATATCCCCCCGTGAATTATGTTGGAATTGGAACCTTGAATATATTACTGTTAAAGTTAAATGGTACCGTTGTTTATTTGCTTATATATACATTGCGAGCACTTGTTTATTTTACTCACCAGCTTTCATAAGCTGATGGCGTTGATGCGTCCTGGACTGTATGTCCAGATTTTCAGGGGCAGGAGCAGCCAGGGTACTCCGACTATGCTAGTTAGAGGCAGGAAACTTTCCAGGAGGCTGCTTATTATTTTCCTATGTCTTTCATTTCTGAAGTTGTAATAGACTGGAGAATAGCTTTTGAATAAGGGCGTTTTGTGCCTAAGACATTGACTTATGTAATAGTTTAGCAAGTTTTAAATTTCGGAGCTTATGTTTATTAGTATCCTTTCTTTTAGAAATGTTGTTAAGTTATTTGTTGCAGGGACAATTGGTCATACTCACTTGTCACGACCTACGAGTCCATAAAGGAAATTAAATGCTTTCCTGAATTATGCTACGTCGGGGCGTGACAGCCCCTAGTTTAGAAGAGGTTCAGGCAAACGAGGCGAGTGGCCGAAGTTTGCCCCTAGTTTAGAAGGTGATTTTTGGGTTATGGTAAGGACCGCGACTTTATTTTCTCACATACTCATAATTTTTGCCCAGGCACCAAGGAGGCGGCCTGGCGAGCTATTTTCTCTCTTTTGTTATTGCTCACTTTGGATTTAGCTCTAATTTTTGCCTAGGCGTCCTTTCGGATTTTCGACCTAGCGAGCCATCCTTCTTTTCTTTTTGAAAGTCTGCCTACGTACCCCCGAGCGGGGATCAGGTCCAACGTAGTTCGGGCCAAGGTTTTGAAAGAAAAGGTTATTTATATTTTTTTTTTGTGGGTGGAGCGACCGAACCGATGTGGTTGCCTACGTATCCCCGAGTGGGAATCAGGTCGAGCGTAGTTCAAGGCAAGGCTTTGAAAGAAATTGGTTTGATTATGATGGTGTTGACCGAACCGATGTGGTTTCCTACGTATCCCCGAGTGGGAATCAGGTCGAGCGTAGTTCAAGGCAAGGCTTTGAAAGAAATTGGTTATTGGAATGGTCAAGCATAGTACTTTTTGAGGCGGTCCATGTTGATTGGTTCTTTGAATTCGACACCATCAAGGTCCATAAGATAAGTTGCTCCTCCGGAAAGAATGGTCTTGATGATGTAAGGGCCTACCCATTTTGGCTTAAACTTCCCACGGGGATCAAAGATCGGAGCTCGTAATTCTTTCAGGACAAGGTCGCCTTTAACAATCTTCCTTGGACGAACCCTTTTGTTGAAAGCACGGGCTATCCTTTTTTGATAGATTCGGACATGGTCGACTGCCGCTAGTCGCTTTTCATCCAAGAGGGCCAATTCTTCGTATCTTTCGTTCAACCAATCTGACTCCGAAATTTCACATTCTGCCATCACGCGTAGAGACGGTAGTTCTATCTCGACCGGGAGTACTGCTTCCATCCCATACACCAGCGAGTAAGGAGTTGCTCCCGTGGACGTCCTTATTGATGTTCTGTATCCCCAAAGTGCGAACGGTAGCTTTTCGTGCCAGTCTTTGTAGGTATCGACTGATTTTTGTAGTATGGCCTTGACATTCTTATTCGCAGCTTTGACTGCCCCATTAGTTTGTGGTCTGTATGGGGATGACTTGTGATAAGTGATTTTGTACTTCTCGAACAGATCCCTGACTTCTGCCTTGAAATGACTTCCGTTATCCGAAATAATCTCATGGGGGACTCCATAGCGGCAGATGAGATTTCTCTTGATGAATTTGGCCACTTCCTTGGCCCCCAACTTGGTGTAAGATGCGGCTTCCACCCATTTTGTGAAGTAGTCTATGGCCACCAGGATGTACCGATTTCCATTTGAGGCCTTTGGAATGATTTCACCAATAATATCGATTCCCCAGGTGGAGAATGGCCAAGGCGAGGTCATGCTGTACAGAAGAGATGGTGGCACGTGCATCATGTTTGCATGGATCTGGCACTTGTGACACCTTCTCACGTATTCACAACAATCTTTCTCCAAGGTTGTCCAATAGTACCCTTGTCTTATAATCTTCTTGGACAACATGTGACCGTTCATGTGCGGGCCGCAAACCCCCTCGTGTATTTCCTCCATCATTCTTCTGGAGCTCTTTCCGAACAAGCAAGTCAGGTTGTGACCGTTGTATCCTTTCTTCAGCAGTTTCCCACCGCAAAAGATGAATTGCGCTGCGAATCTTTGAATGACCCTTTTGTCCTTCTCGGTAGATTCTTGGGGGTACGTCCCCTTTTCTATGAAATTCCAGACGTCCTGGTACCATGGTGTTTCATTCTCTTCTTCTTCGATTGTGGCAATTATGTTGAACGAAGGCTCGTACCTCTGCTCAATTACCAAGGGCATCATCCTGACTCCCACAGGAATTTTGATCATCGAAGCTAGAGTGGCCAAGGAATCTGCCAGCTGGTTCTCTTCCCTGGGCAAGTAGAGGAATGTGATATTTTCGAACTGCCTCTGGAGTTGCACTGCACCAGAATGGCCGATTTGTCACTGTTCTGGGAGGTGACAAAGGGCCTTTGTCACTGCAATGGACAGTGACAGTTTCGGGGGTGACAAAAAATATTTGTCACTGCTCGTTGCAGTGACAATAGCCTTTGTCACTGCCCATTTGAGGACCCCTTAAAGGGTTAATTTCCTTCCCTTTGTCACTGCTCTATGCGGTGACAATATTTTTAAATTTATCACTGCTATTAGTCGTGACAATGTTGGTGACAATAATTTTATTTTTGTCACTGCTCTTAACAGTGATAATTATGGAGATAATTATTTTAATTGTTATTAGTGGTGACAATGTTGGTGACAATAATTTTCTTTTAGAACCTGTACAATTGCAATCCAAAACGTATAGCTTGAAAATGGATTTGTGCCAAAGATGAATCATACTCAAAATTAACAATGGATATTTGTAAACAAAATTTATTTCATCGGATAACATAGTTCAACAATTAGTGCACGGCGGAATTATTACAACATTGGATAATTCAATCCTTATGAACAAACATTAGTGAACGTCGGAATTATTACCACATTGGATAATTCAATCCCTGTGAAAACACTTTAGTTTACTGTCATAATTACTTAAAACCATAAAAATGTACAATCAAAATACAAAAAAAGAAAAAAGAAAAAAAGTGATGTCTTATCATCAGAGCACAGAAAACACAACACTAAACGAAGACCATCGAGGCTTGCTTTCCTGCAAAATTACATAAAAATCAGTTTTAGAGAAAAATATCCATTTATTCTGTACTCATATCCCATTTCAAATTGAGAGCAAATGCTCCAAGATGATAGAAATGGGGGGTATGTAAGAAAGAGGGGGAGTGTTCTAAGACTATGAAAGCACGTACCCATTTGATTTTCCAGCAAAGTATAGGTCGACTCAGGACTGACAAGAAAAATTCAAAGTCATAAATTAGAAGAAAATATTTGCTTTGTATTAAAATGCTAAAGATGGTTCAACTATTCTGCTGGATAAAAATAGACATTGTTAGATAAATGATACGCATTAGAGGCTGATTTAGCGGCTATTTAGAGGTGGTTTCGACTCATGGATTTCCCGGGCTGAGATGCTTGGTTTTAAGGAGTTGGCTTTTTTAAATCCATTGTTGGGGCAGTGTTTTTGAGCAGCAGAATTGGTTTTTCTTGTGAAACATAGATGGTTTCCTGAACTACGAAGAGGAATAAGTATTAATAAAGTAATAAATTAATAATTAGACAGAAAGGGTGGACTAATTGTGAAGTGGCCAGAAAGAATTACTTTCAATTATTTTACTTTCTATTTTAATCCATTAGTTGACATCACTAATTACACTAATTAGTCAATATTTTTCTTTTCAAATCTGGTTTAAAACAGTTTAATAATGTCCTAAATATAATCACGAGCGCTACAGTTCAAATCGTATTGAATTCCGAGGTCTACGTTTAGAGTTTTGTTTAAAGATAAAGATCAGTATTTACTTGGGCAGAATGAAGGTTTGGAACATAGCACAGACTGCTTTCAACATCTTAATAAATTTTCTGGTCCAAACAGATCTTAAAATCAGATCCGGAGCATCGAAAAAACCTAAGCATAGGTCTTTACAAAGTCGAACTATGATTTGTTGATTTTAAGTCATAGTGAGCCTAAGGGACTGGCTTGCAAAACAGCCCCTAAAATTTGCTGGTTGTACAATGCCTCTACTTAAAATCTAGAATTTCATTTGGCCATAACTCGTTCATTTCTTATCCTTTTTTTAGAAATTCTTGCGCCTAAAGTTCGGGAAAAGACTCTCACCTAAGATTGAAAGTAACTAGCAAAGAATGAAGTTGATTAGGATGAAACCACTACTGCTACAGTGGCTAATCTCTGCACTACCACTACCCGAGACACTTACAAACTTACTTTGTTGTTTCCAAATGCTTTCACAAATTTCTTATGTGCACATGTATACAACATAATTATAAGTGTTATCAAAGTAATCTGATTACTTGCGTAAAGCATTGCAATAAGGGACCACAAGTTCTCTCGGTGGAGGCGTTTGTGAAGGAAAGAGTAGAGGAAGTTACATAGAAACATAGTCCTTTGACAAATCAAATGAAGTTATATAGCAACTATTAGTTAAGAAATCCACACATTTTAATCAAACTAAAGTTAAGAAGTACCTAAAATTTGTGAACTCACATATTAAGCTTATCTACTATCAGTCCACTCTGCATGTTAGTAGATTTAAGACGGAATAGACATCTACATATAAGCATTCAAACACACAATAATTTCCTAGCAAAAATTTTCTCTGCATATAATTCGAAGTCGTTTGAAGGCATTATTCATTGTTTAAGAGCCTAGGTGAGATCTTAAATAATTTAACATATTGAAGAGTAAAACCACTGATAAGATAATTAAGACAACTCAGTGGAGTGATGACAACAAACTGACATGAACACTAACCCGGAACCAAGTGAACTTGAAGGAGTCATCTGTTGCAGCAACCCCTCTCTTGCGCAACACTGAGGTAGCATCAACATCCATGACTATAGTTCCACCAGATTGCTGCCAATATATCACTTCAACCAAAAAAAAAATGACATTGACATACACCTAATTATGTGAGTTTTCTTTGATATTTCATGCTGTGGTTGCTCCTTTTGAAAGTTGTTTTAATGTACCCTCTATTCTTTTTTATTTTCATGCAATCAGCCGCATTAAAAGACAGGATATACAAGAATCAAACATGTGCTACCATATTCTGAGCATTCCTTGCCTTTCCCTTCCCTCATTCATAGCATTGTTAAAACCCTCAACATCAAATAACAAATAACAAACTACAAAGTAAAAAATAAAAAAAGAATGTATATGCAATTCCAAAATAGATTCGGTGACACAAATGGGTAAGGGCCCTGATTCTATATATATTACAAAAGTTCCATATAGAGTCTCAACATCATAAAGAGTTGCTTGGATCAGCGACACATTTTCAATCTATTGACTAGTTTTTAATTTACCGGATGTAGTAGAAAAAAACTTACCACTCAGATTTATTAAATAGTCTTCACAGATTGCTCAACAACAAAAAATAAAAATAAAAAATTAGTGTATAAAAATAAAATGTAATATGCGCATATATATAATTGTAGATTTGGGTTCTAATCTTCTTCCCGCTGATCGAGACTCTCTCTCCTCTTAACATCAAATTCTATTTTTTTTCCACATATATAATTCCTAACTTTGTGCAAAATTTTCCTTTTCAGTAAAGTTTCAAGTTAAGTCTTATAAATATAAAAACTATTCATATGTGTGTAGCATATATACATTCAATTCCCTACTCAGATTGGTGCATAAAAGCAAATGCGCAAACTGTCGTCCTCTCAAACCACCGGGGGTAAAGTGTCACTAGGGCAAACCACAGGGGGTAAAAGGTAATTAACCCTAATATCATTAAATAGATAGACAGTTGAGTCAGTTGAGTCTGTCCAAAAAGTGGACCTACATGTGTTTTTTCTTAAATAAATATTAGAAAATTGATACACAATTGAGTCTATACATCATTCGAAGAACGTGAATAAACCACCTATGAATGAATTTGTCTCACAATTGATGCTATTTAAAGAGGGGTGAAGACAGCATTACCTTTCTAAAGGACCTAAGCATTAAGAAAATGTTTCCACTTTCAACCAATGAAAATACTCTTGAGTCCTCCAACTCAATAGCTCGCCTATATGACTGTCAAAGTACTAATAAATTAGCCATTTAAACTCAGGCATCTCCAGATGTCAAATAATGACAACTACATACATTGTACAACAAGGTAGTCCATGACTTCAATTTGTACTGCTGGGATTATATTCGTGACATCAACTGTAAAACTCAACAACTCTGAATAGGTCGCTCTATTTTATAGGCTTCTGTGAACCACGTCACATGATATAGGATACATCCAAGCCCACAAGTTACAAAATCTTTTCATTGTTATGCTGTTACTAACACCATGTTTTGTTTACTCAGCATTCATATGTTAACGTATCTGATTAGTTACCATAGAAAATTTGATCATTAGCAGTGATTTGTAAATACAGGCAGCACATTTTAGCCATCAACATATCCACTTCAAGCATTATGCAGTTTACAAAGATACTTTAAAACTTACTTAAGAAATATTAAATGAATTTCAGTAGATGGGAGACATATAACTCAAAACTTAAGCAGAACTTCAAATTAACAACCAACTCGTTCTTAATTTGAGGATGGAAACTTTGGGACGATGCTCTTTCTCTACAGAAAGAAACTGACACAAACCAACCAGAACATTAGTGTCCAAAACACCCCCCGAAGAAGCAAATGGAGAAGACAGAAACAGAGTAAGTGTGATAAATGCCGGGTAAGGAACAAAATACCTTAATAGCTGCAGTGAACATGCCTAATCGCTGGTAGGAAAGTCCCAATGCCTACAATAGATGAAGAATAAATAATGATCTGAATTAATTGAGAAGAAAAATGCTAAACTAAAGAGAGGAAAAAAAATTCTTTTGAGAAAGAAGAGAAGAAAAGAAAGGAAGCGGAAGAGGACACAAGTACAGACTTCCCACAAATCAGCAGAGGTAGGATAACCTCAGATGGCATGCTGTAGACTGTGTATCGCTTTGGGCCATTTCTTTTGATACACCTGAAGGTAATCCAGTCTTTGAAATGCCTAAAAGGCTCTTTGTGACTTTTCTGAAGCTTCGTGGTAGACAGCAACATCCAAGCTCTCCCTTCCTCCTTGGTTCAACAAATCACAAAGAGCTTCCTGCAACAATTTTTATACAGCCCGTTCGTTGTTTCTTAAGAACTAAAAATTAATAAGTAAATAAACTTGATTGGTGGGGTAGGTACAAGTAGTAGTACTACTAAGAACAAACTCCAGATTTGAAATCATCTGGATTGAGGGTGACAGCTCTCTGGTAACACTTGGAAGCCCTATGGATGTCAACAGACCCTCCACTGTAATAATGCCCCAACAATCTAAAAGCAGTCCCATTCTGTGGGTTTAACTTAGCAGATGTCACCAAATAGCTCCGCAACTTTCTCCTTTATTTCTTCTGATTTTTTTCTCTTTTCCCACAACAACAAACCCTAGCAACACCCGAAAACCAATTATTCAGGGCACTGACTCTTACAGGAGACTACTAGTAGACACACATATATATATATAGAGAGAGAGAGAGCATACGAGATTAAAATGGTGGGAGGGATCGTCTGGATGAGATTCTACAGATTCTTGCAACTACTTCAACAGAGCTTCTTCTTCCTAAAAATTAAAATAAAAATACAAACAAAACAAATCATAACATGAGAATGTATGCATAATACGTCTAGCAAAGTGGGTTTGGTCAAGGTCAAAATCAAAATCAAAATCAAATTAGAAACCCTAACCTTAGAGCTCAAAATCAAAGTGGGTTTCGTCCAACCTTGCTACTAATGAACTCAAAATCAAAATGAGGGGAAAACACTAATCAATTCAACAATGGTGATGGGTGATGGAGATTGGTCTTCCATAGGAGGTGATTGTTTCGGAGGTGGTGGTCGATGTTGAAGATGGAGATCTATGGTGGTCGATGTCGGAGACGGTAGTGGTGTTGGATTTTTGACATGTGTGTGTGTATGAGAGAGAGAGAGAGAGAGAGAGAGAGAGAGAAATATACCTATATAGGACGGCAGTGGCAGGGACTGACTCCGGCGGTGGTGGGCGCAAAGGGATTCACTGCGATGGTGGTGGCCGCGTGGACTAGTAGAGCTAGAGACAGAGAGAGGGAATAGAGAAGAACTTACTCTCTTAGGTTTGGTAAAGTGGGGGAAAAGTAAGCGTTGGGGGGAAACCAAAATATTGGGGGTGTTTCTTTTGGGGGGTAAAAATATTTCATTTAGGCCATTTTTGTCACTGTCACCAACAATGACAACTATACTATAACATTGTCACTGTTGTTGGCGGTGACAACTTGTTATTTTTGTCACCAGTTCTACCTTGTCACTGTCGTGGACAGTAACAATTTTGTCACTGCTCTTGGCAGTGACAAAGCTAGCGAAAAAAAGAGTGACAAATTCGTTGTTTTGGTGTAGTGTTGGTCGAGACGATCATGATAGGGCTTCAACCTTTCTTCTTTTACTTTCCATTCTCCTCTGGCTTGTGATATGATGAGGTTTGAGTCCCCGAAGACGTCTATCTTCCGAACCTTTAGCTCTAAGGCTGCTTCCATTCCCAGAATACAGGCCTCGTATTCGGCGGTGTTGTTGGTGGAGTTATAATTGAGCTTAACTGCCAATGGAGTGTGGTCCCCGCTTGGTGATACGAGAATCATCCCTACTCCGTATCCTTTCATGTTGGCTGCCCCATCAAAGTACAACTTCCACTGTTCTTCCTTGACTTCCATGATACTTTCGTCTGGGAACGGAAAGTCTCCACTTTCTTCAGATTCGACGGCATGTTCTGCGAGATGCTCAGCTACGGTTCTCCCTTTTACCGATTTGCTTGTAACATACTTGATATCAAATTCAGATAGTAGAAGTAACCAACGGGATATACGACCGGTCAGGGCAGGTTTTTCGCGAAGGTATTTTAGAGGATCCATGCGGGATATGAGCACAACCGGAAAGGCTAGCATGTAGTGCCTTAGTCGGCGGGTGCACCAGACCAAGGCCCAACATGTTTTTTTGAGGGTAGAATAGTTGAGCTCATACCCAGTCATCCTCTTGCTGAGGTAGTATATGGCTTTTTCAGAGTGGCTTTCTTCTTCTTCTTGGGCTAGCATGCAACCCATTGCATTTTCGGAGACAGACAGGTAAAGGAATAAGGGCTTATGAGGAGTGGGTGGTGAGAGGACAGGTGGATTTTGAAGGTAGGCTTTTATTTTGTCGAAAGCGGCTTGGCATTGGTCATCCCATTGGAATTTTTCTCCTTTTCTCAGCAATCGGAATAAAGGATCACATGTAGTCGTGAGTTTGGAAATGAAGCGGCTGATAAATTGGATTCTTCCGAGGAACCCCCCTTACTTCTTTTTCGTTCCGCGGCGGTGTCATTTCGAGGATCGCCTTGATCTTAGAGGGATCCACCTCTATTCCTCTTTGAGTGATGAGAAAACCTAAGAGTTTGCCGGAAGTCACACCGAAAGTGCATTTCTTTGGATTCAACCTCATCTTGTATTTGCGCAACCTTTCGAAGAACTTTTCCAGTGCTACCAGATGTCCTCCTCTGTCCTCATATTTCACAATCATGTCATCTACGTATACTTCTACTTCCTTGTGAATCATATTGTAATGACCCGAAAATTTAAAGCGTATATTAAAATATTAAAAACTTATTTTGGTCAAAGAAAAATACCAGATTTGAGATTTACAGTATAAATCTTACCTCTGTGTGTGTGTGGAGGCGTGAGCCTACCACATGGGATAATCTTCCATGTGACCTAACAAACTAAGTGCTCAGTGGGTGCGTGTGTTTTGTTTGTGCAATATGTGTGTGTATGCACTATGTGTGTATATGCAATATGTGTGTACAATTCTTAGTGACCAAGTATATGGACCTATATATATACCCACCTCAATTATAAAAACCCAACACTAACCCAACAACCCCACCTAACACTAACCCAACAACCCCACCTCAATTATAAAACCCAACACTAATCCAACAACCCCACCTCACCTCATTTTTCTCGGATGTCTCTCTCTCCCTCATGATTTCTCTTTTCTTTTTATTTTTCTTTCTTCCTTTCGCAGAGAGCTCAGAGCTCTCTTTTCTCTCCAATGGCCATTTATAGTTTTTCTCCATTTTAGAGACCTTAGGGACCAAATCTCTCAAAGTGTCCAACATAAAGGTTGTAGATCGCGACAAGGGCTACACATGGGTACCTTCGGATTCTTTGTCTCAAATTGTTTTCGGAGTATTGGTAAGTAATTCGCACATATTATTTTACGTAATAATTAACTTCTATTTACTGTTTTTAGTAGTATGGCTATATGGATTAAATAGAATTAGGAACCCCTAGAAAATAACTCGGTCTGATTGGAAATAATAGAATTAGTATAACTCCTTACTCCGACTAACTATAGCTCTCAAATTTTGAGGGTAGACTCTTTAAATACCCAGGAAACTACCCTTAAAACAGTTTTTGATTTGCTTGTACCGTTTGGGTTTTATTTAAGATTCATCTTAAAGGGTAAATTGGTCATTTCACATTCTGTGATTCGAATTTGCTATAACCAACTTTAGATTTGGATTCTCCACGAAATTTCACTCAAGATAGACACTGATTTCACTTAAAAAGGTTAAGAAATGAGTGAGTTATGACCATTAGAAGTTGGGAATTACAATCTGCCCAAACAGGGCATTCTGCCCAGTTTATTTCCGAAAATTTCATTTACACCCCTGAAAACTTTAAACGAATGTATAGAGGTCTACCGATATCGGATTTGATCACGGTATCGAGCATAGTACTTGTAATATTGTTTATAACAATCTGAGATATAAATTTTACAATTTTGGAAAATTTCTGTATAATCCCTATATTTTAGTATAATTACATATCAGCCCCAAAACTTTTAAATACATGTTATATTATGTATAAATATCATATTTTAAACATTAATCTTGGACATATTATTTAGACATAAGTATATCATACGAAACTTATTTTTATACATTTTCATATTAATCCTTAATATTAGTTTAAATTACATAAGTGACCCGATTTCTTAAATAGTAGTATTTATCTACACGAAAATAATGATTTTCTTTATTATTTTGGATACATGTTTATGGATAGAATAATAAATATGAAAAATTCAGTTTAAAGATTTCAATTTAATACTTTACGTGTAAAATGACGTTTCTACCCCTAGACTTTAAACGTATATATTTAATTGTAACGAACTTATGATCAAGCCTAGTCAATTGCATTAGTCTTAAAATCACACAAGGATCGTACTGATAAGATTAAAATACATATTTAGTAACATTACGAAATTACCCCTATAAAAATAATAATTTACAATTTTGCTCCTATAAGTTAAACTTAGATGTTAGTTCTTTTACATGTATTTATGTAGGATTTGCGAAGTATCAGATTCCCAGAAAAATACTAAGATATCAAGGTGAGTGTTCATAACCTGTATTTAATTCAACTCTATATGTGAGTGTTCGTATTCTGTATTTAACTCAACTCCATATGTGAGTGTTCATATCCTTTTTGCTGATTCTACTCCTCACGAGTGGATCTGATTCTACCTTCAGTTATTAATAATATTATATAATTGTTATAATTCATTTTTGGAACATTATCGTTTGGTTCCACTGAAAAAGGGATTATGTTAATATTTGTTATGCCATTGTGCAATTCATTCATTGTTCCCAATGTCAATTACCACTACAACGAACTATAAAGTATAGCCCTAAGTGGTTGGTCCTATTGGGCCCATGTAATGAAGCCCAAGTGGCTGGTCCTTTTGGACCCATGAACCCGACTAGCAGGGTTGCCTTTGATCAATGTGCCATGTAATGAAAGGAACGTGTGTGTGAGTGGGTGGTTGGTAATTTTACATTCATGAAAAGATGCCTTTCGTATAAATATTCTTTGAATCTGTTATAATATTTCGTATTCATCATTATTAATATTGTTATCTCTTCTATACAAATCCTCGTTATGATTATTATCCAGGTTTATGTTCATTCACTGAGCCTTCTGCTCACACTCTCCAAATATTTTTAAAAACCCTTTTCAGGTGACGAAGTGACGATGATAGGCTATTACAGAACCCTTAGAAGAACAGAACATTTTGATAGAAGATAAAGATTATCTTCTTGATGCAAATGAGGAGTAGATGATTGTTAGATATGTAGAATATTCAGAAGAGTTATGCCTTCAAATGTATTAATATCTTCAAGATTTATGTAGACTTCAATATATAAACAGAATTAAGCTATGTTTGCTTCCGCTAGAGCTCTGTTTAATGTAAAGAGGCCCAGAGGCCGGTCTCGACCCCAGAATTTTGAAGTCGAATTTTGGGGTCGTGACAGTTGGTATCAGAGCAATAGTTCCCGGACCGCTAGAAGAGCATAGTGCAATTTTGATTAGGAAGTCTAAGGTTAAGATACGAATACATAAAATTTCGTTAGAAAGCTTAAGTTACAGCTTAGGACTATATATCATCTTGCTCGGAAGTCTAGAAGTAGGATTCATTCTGTATAGAAAGAACATAAGGAAGAGAGATAAGAAAGCTAGCTAGAACCTATATAGAATTTTAGTCTAAAATATATGATTTGAATATTCGTGAGTCTAGAATTTAATTGTATTTAGAAGTCTTACATTACTAAGAATATGATATGAAATGTTAACTTTATTTACCAATAGAAATAGTATTAACACGCAACGACACAACGATAATGAACTCTATTTTACTAATAATTTTGAGGTGACGTTTCATAACTCATTATAAATCTATTAAGAGTTATAGAGTGTTTGATAACCACAACTACTAGGTGTGGTACAAACTAGTGTCTTAAATATATAAATTTAAATAAAAATAGAAAGTACCCTACTTTCAAAAAATTTTGGTTAAAAGAAAAAGAAAAGAAAAGAGAGAGATTAGAGAACACAATCACGAAATATTAGTATTGTAATAGTTGAAACATGCATACACGGAGTAATAGGAAGAGTACAAAAAAAAAAAAAAAAAAAAAAAAAAAAAAATTTGCAATTGGGTACAACATGAATTCTTATTCATTAGTCTTAACCTATACTTGCATATAACTGAACTACTATAGTGAATTCTTACATTATACGAGTGTTTATAAATAGTACACGATAATAATATATGCCTGCCATTTCGTAGAATTCCAATTGACTAAATTTAGAAATAAGTCAAGGGACTAATCAAATAGAAGTAGAAAATGTGACTTAAAAGAGAGGCAATGAAACATTTGTGTATTTTACTAAGTGTCCATTTATTTATTTTTCCTAGTAATGAACTATATGCAATATTGTATAATTTTAGTGCATTCATATTATGTTTGCATAATTGGGGGGTACGCGTTGAGAATTCAGAATTGACAATCCTTATTATCATACCGATGATCGGAGCTGACAGCGGCAACGTATCCAGAATTCTTATCTTGGATATCTAGACCTTATATTTCCGATGGGTCCTTATTGTCATCTGGTTTTCCGATGGGGATTCTATTATTTCGGACATTCTGGATTTCTTATGAAGCTGGTATTACGCATATTCTGGATTTATTATGATACTGATATTACGGATATTCTGATTTTCTATGATGCTGATATTACGGATATTATGGATTTCTCATTATGCTGATATTATGGACGGGTATTCAGTTGCTGCTATTTATCTCTTATTTATCTATATGGAGGTTCTACAACTACGATCTTCTGAATTATCAATCAAGCAATGATCTTACTCTTCTATCAGTATTGGTTTATCTTCAACAGAGGTATTATCTACTCAGTCCGACGGCAACCTATTATGTGAAAACTGCTGGAAGCATGGTATTTTGATAACGTGGGTATTCCAATCGAACGAGGAGTAATACGGGGTATTTAAAAGGGTGCTTGTGTTTCATATCTAAGTTCATATTCTTAATTTGCATGCATTAATAATGTGTTAAGTAATTTACAAAAAAAAAAAATGCTATTATGATATTTATTCAAACTCATGACCATAAGTTAACAAAATAAAATTTACTAGTCCAACATCATGGTTAAGGAAACATATGCATTAATGTTTAGTTTCAATTACCTGAATTTAGAAATGGCTAAACAGACAAGTTGAATAATGATACATATGGTATAGTACCTTTGTAGAATACAATCTATGAACAAACTTCGCACGTAATTTCTACTTTTAGTTACCACAATATAATAACTTGAATCTTTATAAATTTTCTACATCATGTAATCGTAGCTATTATTTTCATTACTATGGTCAAAATCTATTTTTTAAAATAGACTATTTATGCCAGAAATTATGAAAGAATTTGTTAAAATTATTTAGGTACTTCTTCAGAAGTGATAAACATGATTTCCAATAAAATAGAAGTGTAAGGGAACTCTTAGAATTTATATATATATATATATGTATTCTGATAAGTATTTGGACTATTATAAATTTATATCCCTAAAACTTTGAACCATAAATTTTAGGACAATGAAGCAACTTATAATTATCCTACAAAACAATGATTGATATAAAATTAATTTTCACCGAACATATAAACATAAGATATGTACTATATAAGAACCCGAATTATCCTTTATGAGAAATATTTTAGGTATTATTGACTATTCTGATTATTTAGTTAGTGTAATAATTTCGTTTCTCACTGTTAGAATATTTTGATATGTTAATATTTTAATGTATTCCGAGTTTGTAAATTAGAAAATTATTCTAAAATTATGTTCGTCTTTTCAAAGCACCAGATAAGATAAGTTTGGGGACCAAACTTCTTTAAGTAGGGGAGAATGTAATGACCCGAAAATTTAAAGCGTATATTAAAATATTAAAAACTTATTTTGGTCAAAGAAAAATACCAGATTTGAGATTTACAGTATAAATCTTACCTCTGTGTGTGTGTGGAGGCGTGAGCCTACCACATGGGATAATCTTCCATGTGACCTAACAAACTAAGTGCTCAGTGGGTGCGTGTGTTTTGTTTGTGCAATATGTGTGTGTATGCACTATGTGTGTATATGCAATATGTGTGTACAATTCTTAGTGACCAAGTATATGGACCTATATATATACCCACCTCAATTATAAAAACCCAACACTAACCCAACAACCCCACCTAACACTAACCCAACAACCCCACCTCAATTATAAAACCCAACACTAATCCAACAACCCCACCTCACCTCATTTTTCTCGGATGTCTCTCTCTCCCTCATGATTTCTCTTTTCTTTTTATTTTTCTTTCTTCCTTTCGCAGAGAGCTCAGAGCTCTCTTTTCTCTCCAATGGCCATTTATAGTTTTTCTCCATTTTAGAGACCTTAGGGACCAAATCTCTCAAAGTGTCCAACATAAAGGTTGTAGATCGCGACAAGGGCTACACATGGGTACCTTCGGATTCTTTGTCTCAAATTGTTTTCGGAGTATTGGTAAGTAATTCGCACATATTATTTTACGTAATAATTAACTTCTATTTACTGTTTTTAGTAGTATGGCTATATGGATTAAATAGAATTAGGAACCCCTAGAAAATAACTCGGTCTGATTGGAAATAATAGAATTAGTATAACTCCTTACTCCGACTAACTATAGCTCTCAAATTTTGAGGGTAGACTCTTTAAATACCCAGGAAACTACCCTTAAAACAGTTTTTGATTTGCTTGTACCGTTTGGGTTTTATTTAAGATTCATCTTAAAGGGTAAATTGGTCATTTCACATTCTGTGATTCGAATTTGCTATAACCAACTTTAGATTTGGATTCTCCACGAAATTTCACTCAAGATAGACACTGATTTCACTTAAAAAGGTTAAGAAATGAGTGAGTTATGACCATTAGAAGTTGGGAATTACAATCTGCCCAAACAGGGCATTCTGCCCAGTTTATTTCCGAAAATTTCATTTACACCCCTGAAAACTTTAAACGAATGTATAGAGGTCTACCGATATCGGATTTGATCACGGTATCGAGCATAGTACTTGTAATATTGTTTATAACAATCTGAGATATAAATTTTACAATTTTGGAAAATTTCTGTATAATCCCTATATTTTAGTATAATTACATATCAGCCCCAAAACTTTTAAATACATGTTATATTATGTATAAATATCATATTTTAAACATTAATCTTGGACATATTATTTAGACATAAGTATATCATACGAAACTTATTTTTATACATTTTCATATTAATCCTTAATATTAGTTTAAATTACATAAGTGACCCGATTTCTTAAATAGTAGTATTTATCTACACGAAAATAATGATTTTCTTTATTATTTTGGATACATGTTTATGGATAGAATAATAAATATGAAAAATTCAGTTTAAAGATTTCAATTTAATACTTTACGTGTAAAATGACGTTTCTACCCCTAGACTTTAAACGTATATATTTAATTGTAACGAACTTATGATCAAGCCTAGTCAATTGCATTAGTCTTAAAATCACACAAGGATCGTACTGATAAGATTAAAATACATATTTAGTAACATTACGAAATTACCCCTATAAAAATAATAATTTACAATTTTGCTCCTATAAGTTAAACTTAGATGTTAGTTCTTTTACATGTATTTATGTAGGATTTGCGAAGTATCAGATTCCCAGAAAAATACTAAGATATCAAGGTGAGTGTTCATAACCTGTATTTAATTCAACTCTATATGTGAGTGTTCGTATTCTGTATTTAACTCAACTCCATATGTGAGTGTTCATATCCTTTTTGCTGATTCTACTCCTCACGAGTGGATCTGATTCTACCTTCAGTTATTAATAATATTATATAATTGTTATAATTCATTTTTGGAACATTATCGTTTGGTTCCACTGAAAAAGGGATTATGTTAATATTTGTTATGCCATTGTGCAATTCATTCATTGTTCCCAATGTCAATTACCACTACAACGAACTATAAAGTATAGCCCTAAGTGGTTGGTCCTATTGGGCCCATGTAATGAAGCCCAAGTGGCTGGTCCTTTTGGACCCATGAACCCGACTAGCAGGGTTGCCTTTGATCAATGTGCCATGTAATGAAAGGAACGTGTGTGTGAGTGGGTGGTTGGTAATTTTACATTCATGAAAAGATGCCTTTCGTATAAATATTCTTTGAATCTGTTATAATATTTCGTATTCATCATTATTAATATTGTTATCTCTTCTATACAAATCCTCGTTATGATTATTATCCAGGTTTATGTTCATTCACTGAGCCTTCTGCTCACACTCTCCAAATATTTTTAAAAACCCTTTTCAGGTGACGAAGTGACGATGATAGGCTATTACAGAACCCTTAGAAGAACAGAACATTTTGATAGAAGATAAAGATTATCTTCTTGATGCAAATGAGGAGTAGATGATTGTTAGATATGTAGAATATTCAGAAGAGTTATGCCTTCAAATGTATTAATATCTTCAAGATTTATGTAGACTTCAATATATAAACAGAATTAAGCTATGTTTGCTTCCGCTAGAGCTCTGTTTAATGTAAAGAGGCCCAGAGGCCGGTCTCGACCCCAGAATTTTGAAGTCGAATTTTGGGGTCGTGACAGTTGGTATCAGAGCAATAGTTCCCGGACCGCTAGAAGAGCATAGTGCAATTTTGATTAGGAAGTCTAAGGTTAAGATACGAATACATAAAATTTCGTTAGAAAGCTTAAGTTACAGCTTAGGACTATATATCATCTTGCTCGGAAGTCTAGAAGTAGGATTCATTCTGTATAGAAAGAACATAAGGAAGAGAGATAAGAAAGCTAGCTAGAACCTATATAGAATTTTAGTCTAAAATATATGATTTGAATATTCGTGAGTCTAGAATTTAATTGTATTTAGAAGTCTTACATTACTAAGAATATGATATGAAATGTTAACTTTATTTACCAATAGAAATAGTATTAACACGCAACGACACAACGATAATGAACTCTATTTTACTAATAATTTTGAGGTGACGTTTCATAACTCATTATAAATCTATTAAGAGTTATAGAGTGTTTGATAACCACAACTACTAGGTGTGGTACAAACTAGTGTCTTAAATATATAAATTTAAATAAAAATAGAAAGTACCCTACTTTCAAAAAATTTTGGTTAAAAGAAAAAGAAAAGAAAAGAGAGAGATTAGAGAACACAATCACGAAATATTAGTATTGTAATAGTTGAAACATGCATACACGGAGTAATAGGAAGAGTACAAAAAAAAAAAAAAAAAAAAAAAAAAAAAAATTTGCAATTGGGTACAACATGAATTCTTATTCATTAGTCTTAACCTATACTTGCATATAACTGAACTACTATAGTGAATTCTTACATTATACGAGTGTTTATAAATAGTACACGATAATAATATATGCCTGCCATTTCGTAGAATTCCAATTGACTAAATTTAGAAATAAGTCAAGGGACTAATCAAATAGAAGTAGAAAATGTGACTTAAAAGAGAGGCAATGAAACATTTGTGTATTTTACTAAGTGTCCATTTATTTATTTTTCCTAGTAATGAACTATATGCAATATTGTATAATTTTAGTGCATTCATATTATGTTTGCATAATTGGGGGGTACGCGTTGAGAATTCAGAATTGACAATCCTTATTATCATACCGATGATCGGAGCTGACAGCGGCAACGTATCCAGAATTCTTATCTTGGATATCTAGACCTTATATTTCCGATGGGTCCTTATTGTCATCTGGTTTTCCGATGGGGATTCTATTATTTCGGACATTCTGGATTTCTTATGAAGCTGGTATTACGCATATTCTGGATTTATTATGAAGCTGGTATTACGCATATTCTGGATTTCTTATGATACTGATATTACGGATATTCTGATTTTCTATGATGCTGATATTACGGATATTATGGATTTCTCATTATGCTGATATTATGGACGGGTATTCAGTTGCTGCTATTTATCTCTTATTTATCTATATGGAGGTTCTACAACTACGATCTTCTGAATTATCAATCAAGCAATGATCTTACTCTTCTATCAGTATTGGTTTATCTTCAACAGAGGTATTATCTACTCAGTCCGACGGCAACCTATTATGTGAAAACTGCTGGAAGCATGGTATTTTGATAACGTGGGTATTCCAATCGAACGAGGAGTAATACGGGGTATTTAAAAGGGTGCTTGTGTTTCATATCTAAGTTCATATTCTTAATTTGCATGCATTAATAATGTGTTAAGTAATTTACAAAAAAAAAAAATGCTATTATGATATTTATTCAAACTCATGACCATAAGTTAACAAAATAAAATTTACTAGTCCAACATCATGGTTAAGGAAACATATGCATTAATGTTTAGTTTCAATTACCTGAATTTAGAAATGGCTAAACAGACAAGTTGAATAATGATACATATGGTATAGTACCTTTGTAGAATACAATCTATGAACAAACTTCGCACGTAATTTCTACTTTTAGTTACCACAATATAATAACTTGAATCTTTATAAATTTTCTACATCATGTAATCGTAGCTATTATTTTCATTACTATGGTCAAAATCTATTTTTTAAAATAGACTATTTATGCCAGAAATTATGAAAGAATTTGTTAAAATTATTTAGGTACTTCTTCAGAAGTGATAAACATGATTTCCAATAAAATAGAAGTGTAAGGGAACTCTTAGAATTTATATATATATATATATATATATGTATTCTGATAAGTATTTGGACTATTATAAATTTATATCCCTAAAACTTTGAACCATAAATTTTAGGACAATGAAGCAACTTATAATTATCCTACAAAACAATGATTGATATAAAATTAATTTTCACCGAACATATAAACATAAGATATGTACTATATAAGAACCCGAATTGTCCTTTATGAGAAATATTTTAGGTATTATTGACTATTCTGATTATTTAGTTAGTGTAATAATTTCGTTTCTCACTGTTAGAATATTTTGATATGTTAATATTTTAATGTATTCCGAGTTTGTAAATTAGAAAATTATTCTAAAATTATGTTCGTCTTTTCAAAGCACCAGATAAGATAAGTTTGGGGACCAAACTTCTTTAAGTAGGGGAGAATGTAATGACCTGAAAATTTAAAGCGTATATTAAAATATTAAAAACTTATTTTGGTCAAAGAAAAATACCAGATTTGAGATTTACAGTATAAATCTTACCTCTGTGTGTGTGTGGAGGCGTGAGCCTACCACATGGGATAATCTTCCATGTGACCTAACAAACTAAGTGCTCAGTGGGTGCGTGTGTTTTGTTTGTGCAATATGTGTGTGTATGCACTATGTGTGTATATGCAATATGTGTGTACAATTCTTAGTGACCAAGTATATGGACCTATATATATACCCACCTCAATTATAAAAACCCAACACTAACCCAACAACCCCACCTAACACTAACCCAACAACCCCACCTCAATTATAAAACCCAACACTAATCCAACAACCCCACCTCACCTCATTTTTCTCGGATGTCTCTCTCTCCCTCATGATTTCTCTTTTCTTTTTATTTTTCTTTCTTCCTTTCGCAGAGAGCTCAGAGCTCTCTTTTCTCTCCAATGGCCATTTATAGTTTTTCTCCATTTTAGAGACCTTAGGGACCAAATCTCTCAAAGTGTCCAACATAAAGGTTGTAGATCGCGACAAGGGCTACACATGGGTACCTTCGGATTCTTTGTCTCAAATTGTTTTCGGAGTATTGGTAAGTAATTCGCACATATTATTTTACGTAATAATTAACTTCTATTTACTGTTTTTAGTAGTATGGCTATATGGATTAAATAGAATTAGGAACCCCTAGAAAATAACTCGGTCTGATTGGAAATAATAGAATTAGTATAACTCCTTACTCCGACTAACTATAACTCTCAAATTTTGAGGGTAGACTCTTTAAATACCCAGGAAACTACCCTTAAAACAGTTTTTGATTTGCTTGTACCGTTTGGGTTTTATTTAAGATTCATCTTAAAGGGTAAATTGGTCATTTCACATTCTGTGATTCGAATTTGCTATAACCAACTTTAGATTTGGATTCTCCACGAAATTTCACTCAAGATAGACACTGATTTCACTTAAAAAGGTTAAGAAATGAGTGAGTTATGACCATTAGAAGTTGGGAATTACAATCTGCCCAAACAGGGCATTCTGCCCAGTTTATTTCCGAAAATTTCATTTACACCCCTGAAAACTTTAAACGAATGTATAGAGGTCTACCGATATCGGATTTGATCACGGTATCGAGCATAGTACTTGTAATATTGTTTATAACAATCTGAGATATAAATTTTACAATTTTGGAAAATTTCTGTATAATCCCTATATTTTAGTATAATTACATATCAGCCCCAAAACTTTTAAATACATGTTATATTATGTATAAATATCATATTTTAAACATTAATCTTGGACATATTATTTAGACATAAGTATATCATACGAAACTTATTTTTATACATTTTCATATTAATCCTTAATATTAGTTTAAATTACATAAGTGACCCGATTTCTTAAATAGTAGTATTTATCTACACGAAAATAATGATTTTCTTTATTATTTTGGATACATGTTTATGGATAGAATAATAAATATGAAAAATTCAGTTTAAAGATTTCAATTTAATACTTTACGTGTAAAATGACGTTTCTACCCCTAGACTTTAAACGTATATATTTAATTGTAACGAACTTATGATCAAGCCTAGTCAATTGCATTAGTCTTAAAATCACACAAGGATCGTACTGATAAGATTAAAATACATATTTAGTAACATTACGAAATTACCCCTATAAAAATAATAATTTACAATTTTGCTCCTATAAGTTAAACTTAGATGTTAGTTCTTTTACATGTATTTATGTAGGATTTGCGAAGTATCAGATTCCCAGAAAAATACTAAGATATCAAGGTGAGTGTTCATAACCTGTATTTAATTCAACTCTATATGTGAGTGTTCGTATTCTGTATTTAACTCAACTCCATATGTGAGTGTTCATATCCTTTTTGCTGATTCTACTCCTCACGAGTGGATCTGATTCTACCTTCAGTTATTAATAATATTATATAATTGTTATAATTCATTTTTGGAACATTATCGTTTGGTTCCACTGAAAAAGGGATTATGTTAATATTTGTTATGCCATTGTGCAATTCATTCATTGTTCCCAATGTCAATTACCACTACAACGAACTATAAAGTATAGCCCTAAGTGGTTGGTCCTATTGGGCCCATGTAATGAAGCCCAAGTGGCTGGTCCTTTTGGACCCATGAACCCGACTAGCAGGGTTGCCTTTGATCAATGTGCCATGTAATGAAAGGAACGTGTGTGTGAGTGGGTGGTTGGTAATTTTACATTCATGAAAAGATGCCTTTCGTATAAATATTCTTTGAATCTGTTATAATATTTCGTATTCATCATTATTAATATTGTTATCTCTTCTATACAAATCCTCGTTATGATTATTATCCAGGTTTATGTTCATTCACTGAGCCTTCTGCTCACACTCTCCAAATATTTTTAAAAACCCTTTTCAGGTGACGAAGTGACGATGATAGGCTATTACAGAACCCTTAGAAGAACAGAACATTTTGATAGAAGATAAAGATTATCTTCTTGATGCAAATGAGGAGTAGATGATTGTTAGATATGTAGAATATTCAGAAGAGTTATGCCTTCAAATGTATTAATATCTTCAAGATTTATGTAGACTTCAATATATAAACAGAATTAAGCTATGTTTGCTTCCGCTAGAGCTCTGTTTAATGTAAAGAGGCCCAGAGGCCGGTCTCGACCCCGGAATTTTGAAGTCGAATTTTGGGGTCGTGACACATATCATGCAGCAGAGTAGTGGCGGCCCTTTGGTAGGTGGCCCCAGCATTCTTGAGCCCGAAGGGCATCACTCTATAATAGTAGGTCCCCCAGGGGGTGGTGAACGTCATCTTTTCCCGATCTTCTGGCACCATAAGAATCTGATTATACCCTGAGAAACCATCCATGAATGATAGTAGCTCATGTCCTGCGGTGTTATCTACCAAAACGTCAATGTGGGGAAGCGGAAAGTCATCCTTGGGACTGGCTTTGTTCAGATCACGGAAGTCGACGCACACGCGAACTTTCCCATCCTTCTTCGGGACTGGCATGATATTGGCAACCCATTCCGGGTATTCGGTGACAATGATGAACCCTGCCTTGAACTGCTTCTCCACCTCTTCTTTAACCTTGAGTGCCCATTCCGGTCTCATGCGCCTCAGTTTCTGCTTGACATGTTTAGAATTTAGGAGGAGAGGAATATGATGTTGGACGATGTCGGGATCGACCCCAGGCATGTCTTCGTAAGACCAAGCAAAAACATCTTTGAATTCTTTTAGCAAGAGGGTTAATTTTTCTTTTTTTTCTTTATTAAGAGTTGAGCCAATTTGCACAATTTGTGGATTATCTGTTTTACCTAGGTTAACTGATAAAGTATCTTCGATTATTTCATAAGCAGGTGGTTTTTTGATTAGTTGCTTAAATTCAATTGGGATATCCTCGGAGGGATCTGTGCATTCACAAGTGGTAGACACAGAGGAGTAAGCAGAATCGTCTTTCATTTCATTCATGACAGGTGAAGTGATTACATTGGACAGTGGTGGGCTTACAGACTCCGGGGGAATAGGGGATTGGGAGACACAGACAGATGACTCTATAGCCTGGTTGCTCAGACCCTCCTCAGTTGGCTTGATCTTATCATCTTGGCTCTTAGCCCTCTCTTGTTCCTTCTTCTCAACGGATTCCTCCCACATTTTCTCGATTGCTTTAGTGTCCAGGTATTTCAACCAGTCTTCCCCTGGGGTCTTCTCAACTTCTTCGGGATAGAACGGGTCTTGATACGGGGGCCTCTCGCAGTCAGCGAAGATTTCAAACCCGGGGTGCCTTCTCCCAGTGGTTTGATGGATCCAGGGTTCAGGGAACCCGAAGTAGGGGAAATCATCTCCTTCTTTTATGAACTGTCCATTCAAAGTCTTGCGGTATGGTGGGAGACCCCTTACCCTTTTCTTCCACGGCCTCTGTAGCTCGATGTCTTCTTCAGTGGGCTTGTATCCCAGCCCAAAAGTACCTTGCTGCCCTTTGATCTGAGGGAACTCTCGAATCCCTTGCTGGCGTCGACCCAATCCCATTCCAGGGAAGTAGTTCATTTTACGGACGATGTTGACAACCGCAGAGTGGATCTCAGGGAACCTGTCTTCATCATTGATCATGTGGACTTCTTCCATGAAGAATCCTCCAATTTCTCCTTCTTCTAACTCAGGTATTTGGATTTCAAAGACGGGAGCGTAGTTCGGAAAAGCTTCATTACCCCAACTGTTACCAAGGATGATTTTCACTTCCTTCTCATGGATGTACTTGATCATTTGATGCACAGTGGACGATACGGCTTTGTTGACATGCAGCCAGGGCCTTCCGATCAGCAAGTTGAAAGAGGCAGGTATGTCCATGACTTGAAAAATTTTGGTGCTCACCAAGGATCCTACCCGGATTTGTAGAGAGACAGTCCCCATCACATTTCTCCTGGTGTTATCATAGGCTCTCATAGATTGCACAGATGGTGTGATGTCAAGGACATTGACCCCCAAGGCGGTGGCAGTCCTTAGGGCACAGACATTTAAGGCCGAACCTGTGTCGACTAGACAAAACGGCACCTGTTGTCCCTTACATCTCACGGTGACATATAGTGCCTTCTTATGTGCGGATCCCTCTGGCGGCAGGTCCTCATCGGAAAATGTAATGATTGGGTCGGGGGTAAGCGCACCCAAGAAAGCTACCATGTCCTCCGGCGCGGCATCGATGGGGACTTCAATCCCGGCCAAGGCATTCAACACGGCTTGCCTATGCTTGTAGGATGTCACCATGATGTCCCACATCGAGAGATGTGCTTGGTTTTTCTTTAGCTGCTTGATCAACTCATTATCTTCCTCGATGATCTCGTCCATCTTACCCTTCCCTTTGTCCTTGACTGGACCTTTCTCGGTTACATCGGTGGCAGGCTGTGGAGGCTGATAATGATGGCCTGACCTGGTTAGATGATCAATCTCGGCAGGAGTAGGCCCTTCTACCGTCCCATCCTTCTTGAACCAATCACAATCCGTTCCCACAAATGGCTTTTCCGGCTCGTTCCAGATGGAAGCATCACTCTCGTTGTTAGGATCATACCATTTGAGGTCTACCGCCCCTAGGTCATGTTCTTCAAGGAAGAACAAGTCTTGCTCGTCGTCAAGCTGCTGCTGCCACTCGTCATTCTCCCCTCCGATCAGATGAATTCCCTCAGAATCTGGGATGTCAATGCAAGGCAAGGGTTGTCCTAGGGGGGTGATATAAGTAGCAGGGTTGAAGGGTACGGGGCTGGACTCAATGAGGTTGACATTTTGGTGGTTTGGTAGGGGATTTTGGGTGATATGGGGCTACTTTGGTGGTGGCTCGATGATATTCTGGTCGATGAGGTCTTGGATATCATGGCGGAGGCGCATGCAATCATCAGTGTTATGGCCGGGGGCTTGGTGGTAAGTACATCGCTTGGACATATCGCAGTTAGGCGGGAGCGGGGTATTTCGAGGCTGGAGTAATTGGAGATGGCCCTTTTTGAGGAGGCGATCTAGGGCTGAGGAGAGAGAGATTTCTAGCTTGGCGAAATTGCGAGGGGGCTTTTTCTGGAAAGGGCGATTGGGGGAATTTGCCTGGTTGGAGGGTTGGTACGGCCTTGGAGGGTATGCCATGGGTTGGCTGCTAAGGGCATTGACATCCGGGGGATTCCGGGAGTAGTTGGGCCTTCTGGACTGACTTGGAGGCTCTTCCTTCTTGATCTTTCCTTCCCTGATAGCATCTTCAATCCGGGTTCCGACTTCAAACAACTCCTCAAAGGTGGAGATGGACTGGTAGAATAATTTCTCATGATAAAGCGGCTGCAGATTCCGGATGAGCATCCTCACTTGTTCCTTTTCAATCGGCCGATGGGTCATTTGGGCTACCTTGTTCCTCCATCTGCTCAGAAATGCAGCGAAGGATTCATTGTTGCTTTGCCGCGTTGTTTCCAAATCCCTGATAGTGACATCCAGCTCCTGATTGTAGGAGTAGTGATCGACGAAAACCCGAACAATATCTTCCCAGGCCCGGGTTTTAGAGGCTTCCAAGGTCAGGAACCATGATAGTGCAGATTTTGCCAGAGTTTGCGAAAACAGCATCGTAATGTGCTCGTGGGTACAACCCATGGACTGGAAGATACTCATACATAGCTTCACGTGACTTTTTGGGTTTCCAGTTCCGTCAAAACGATCGATGGCAGGCATTTTGAAGTTCTCTGGCAGTTTCAACTTGACAGGCTCAACAAGGCCTTCCAGGTCTAGCATGTAATCATCTATTCCCTTGCTCTTTCTCAGTACGCTCTCTAGTTTGTCGACCTTGTTCATTTTCTCTTGGAGCTTCTTTTCATACGCAAGCGGTGGAACCCCTTGAAACCAGTTTTCCTCCCCATTATTCTCATGTAGAGGAGGTTCGAACCCTGGTGGCGGAAACCCGGGCGGAGGTTGCGGCTGCTGCTGCTTTAGTTCTTCCATGAACTTCAGGACTTGGGCTAGACTGTCGGACTGTTGGCTTATAGTTGCTCCCAACTCGGTAACCTTGTTTTCCAATTCTTCTCTATTCATGCTGAAGTAGGCTATCAGACTGATTCTGACCAGACGATTATCTGAACTCCTGGTCCAAGACGAGGATTCCGGCTACTGACCTTGGGAATCTATACTGACCTGACAGATTTTGAGAGAAATGGGTGTATCAGATCCTGACAGTGACGACTTTTTAGACAGACAGTGACGTGGACTGACTCGGGATAGTACGTGTAGAGAGATGGTGTATGCATGGGAGACAAGCATGCGGATGTAAGCCCTGATCTATATGATGTTCCTATTTCTAACAGATAGAGGTTAAGCAATTAAGGTCCTAACCATATGGAGTGTGTCAATCTTACTTTCCAGTACGATTACCAAGGGATAGCAGGGGTTTTCAGATATTTCTGATTGACTGGGACAGAGTTTCTGGGAGAAACTGGTAAGTACGGTTATATCTGGGATATCTGGACAGAGTTTCTGGGAGAAACTGGTAAGTACGGTTATATCTGGGATATCTGGACAGAGTTTCTGGGAGAAACTGGTAAGTGCGGTTATATCTGGGATATCTGGACAGAGTTTCTGGGAGAAACTGGTAAGTGCGGTTATATCTGGGATATCTGGACAGAGTTTCTGGGAGAAACTGGTAAGTACGGTTACATCTGGGATATTTGGACAGAGTTTCTGGGAGAAACTGGTAAGTACGGTTATAGTGACCGTACTTTCTAGCAGGTTTTCATACTCCTATGTCTCAGGACCGACAAACAAGGTTTGCGGTGTATATCTTTGTGAGCATGGAGCAGACATCCTTGTCATGGTGCCTAGGCAGGTCAACTCAATGTGATCACATGTGAGTGATTGCCTTGGGAATCATAAAAAGGAGGTCCTATTCTATGCCACATAATTATCTACACCGCGCGGGTAATCCCGTCAGGGCATACAACAGTTATATCATATTGTCCTATCTGAAAAGATAAATCAACAGTCCTATGAAAGGTTCTACAGGAATCTATATGCAAAGGCTGGGTTTAGTCAAAGAGGGTCCGTTGACGAGAGTTCCAATATACCGTCAGAGAGACAGTACAGAGGTTTTTACTCTTTTTGATATACCTTGGAAGGTACAGTATCAACGGTGACTTGTGCCCTGGCACAGCAAGACCTGAACAATGTCAGCGCCGCGTTTCAGACACAGTCGGAGGGGGGGGGGGGGAATGCAAGAGTGCAATGTGGTGAACCAAACACAGTAAAAAGATGATTTTAAGGATGCTTTTTTTTTTTTTGAGTCAAACCTCAGTATTATTTTGTTTTAAAATAAAAGTTCCCCAGTGGAGTCGCCAGATTGTGGACACGCGGAATCGGACCACTTCTCTTGTTTGAGATTGTTTTGAAATTGATTTGAATCAAAGAAAGAAAATAGGTCTGTTGAAAACAGATACATAGTCGCCACTTGGTCTTTAAGGAACCAAGAAACCTAATTTTGACTCACCCAAATGGATAAAGGGCACCGGCCCTTCATAACCAAAGAACTTGGTTCGGGGTTTTGGTACGAGAGAGGAAGGAGCCTTTGTCGCGACTAAAACACCCTCAACTCGCCCCATCTTTCGACGGACCTCAATTAGCATCCAAATAATCATCTTATACTATGTATGGTTCGGCAATTAATACTATGATAGTATATTACATTACATAAGAAACTTGAAAATGGAATATCAAAAGATAAAATATCATTCATAAGATCTAAGTCAAATATCATGCAATGTAAAGTGAAAGATCACACAAATAAACCTAGGAAAAATCGTCTAATCATATATCAAGTAATTAGTTTCCTTAATCTAAAGGGGACATTAATTGTTCTTGAAACAAATAATCAAAGAAATCAAAATATGCTTAGCAAGCTAAAATGATGCATGTTAATTTTGAGAAAAGAAGATTTCTCAATCCCCGAGATGGATGAGAAAGGATGATTAGATCGAAGGGGAAGCATGAATGTGTGATCAAGTTCATTCCTTATAATCTTCTTAGATTAAGAGTTACAAAAAACCCCAAATCTTGCATGAATGCATTGTATGTATCTAAAAATGTGCAAAAGTTGTAGTGTGTTTTGTGTACATGGATTTCTAAAATGACTTAGGAGTCTAAAATGTGTATGAATGAATGAATTAAATCAACATGGGATATATACAAATGTAGTATGAACTACTTCCTAATATATGAACTAATGTGGAATGCATATAAGCATCAAATCAAAGAATGAAAGTTAAAGTATACTTGCTGTGAATAGTGGACAGAACAGTAGCATCATCTTTGGAAATTTGAAAAGAGGGGTTAGGAATGTTTTCAATGCATGAGTTTTTATGGAGATGTTCCTTATTGTGTCTAGAACACAACCCAAAAGGCCAATATTGAATAGCTATCACAGATTGAGAGAAATCATATAAACAACACAGGTCACTCAGAAACAGAGTCCGTACTGTCGACTGAAATGTTAGAAAATCTTAGAAAATGAAAAAGAATGATCAAGGGCTCATTTTATACAGAAAGTTTCCTAAGACATTGAATTTTAATGGAAAAATAAGTTAGGACCACCCCTTTTGGAAAAGTGTTCTGTAAAAGAGGTTGGAAGTGGACCTAGCTGCTGTGACAGCAAAATCAGAATGTTTGGAAGGAATATTGGGATCCAAATGGACCATTTCCAAGTACTTCCAAGTCAAACCAAAAATCATGGGTGTTCTCCAATGAGTTAGGAAGACTTTCCAAGTGGCCTTGCATCCATATGTTGAGTATTGAGTTCTAGAGAAATCTTTGAACTCAACTCACTCACTGTTTTGACTCATTGTTTTGAAGATTTTGGAGAAAACAAAGTTTTGTTTCTTGAAATCAAAATGAGAGGGATTAAGAGGGGTTTTGAAATAGATGTTTTGAAAGCATATTTTCAATACTCAATAAGGATTATAGCCACTCAAAATGTCAACATCAAACTCATCATCAAGAACCTCCAAGATTGTTGGAGAGATTTATTTTATTTTGAACATAATTTCAATACATTTCAAGAACAACTTGGAAGTATTGAGGTTATGATCATCATCTATCAAACATGTTTTTGAGGTCAAGAGCTACTATCCATAAGGATTCACCCACCCCAAACTTCATGTCATCACTTAGATGATGATGGACTAGTAAGTAAATAAAGAAAATAAAAAGAAATGGGATAAGAAGAGATGAACAATAAATAAACAAGCAAGTAGATGATAATCAATAGATGATATTCATGAAGCATGAGACTTGTAGATTGATGTTTCACTCATATGTAATGACACTAGACATGGAAGAAGCTTCCACTCTCTTGAATGCTCACTAAAATGGTGGTTGGGAGTATTGAATGTTGAAATAAATGGGAGTAATGAAGTAAAAACAAAGTTTAGAACTCACTTTTATTTTGGAAAATCAAAGAAGGAAGCTTCTTTATCTCTATTCTAACCTTATCTCTACAACTTCTCCCAAACTTTTTCAAAGCTTACATTTGACTCCCCTAAAATGAAGAGTAATGGGGTGCTTATATAGGCCAACTTGGGGTGGTTTTGGGATTTAGAAAGTATTCCCATTGGCTCCAAACATCTGAAATCATAAAACTATGTCGTTTTGGCTTTTAATTAATCAAAATGGGGCCACAAAAATTATTACAAAAATACACTGTTCTGGGGGGGAGTGCCGCGGCGGCACTGGGCCAGTGCCGCGGCGGCAGTGCTCCTCCCTCCGTCCAGATAATGCTATTTAGGCCCCCTGAAGTTCCGGTATTCGCGAAAAGGCCCTATTTCGTCCGAAATTCACAGAAAATGCATACGAACTCCAAATTGAGGTTGTGATATACCGTTGGAAAGGTAATTGAGTCTACTTTACATAGAAAAAAGTTCGGGGATAGGTCACTTTGAAAAGTTTTGCGGTATTCGCGATAAAAGCCGATTTGATCGCCTTTTTCGCCTTTGGAAATTCATAATAAATTCGTTTTAAATCCAGAAATTATGTGCGATATACTGTTGGAAAGCTATTGACCTCTAGTATCCATGAAAAATGTTTGAAAATTATTTTGGTTCCCTGGTTCCAAAGTCAAATTCTGGTCAAACTGGTCAAACCTGGGATTCCCGGGAAGTTCTGGAGACCTCCGGGAGTTCCCGGGAGCTGATTTCTTCGCTCGATTTTCTTTTGGAACTTGTTTTAACACTTTCTTCATGATTTTGGTGAATTTGGACGATTTCGGTCAAACTTGGTCAAACTTGGTCAAACCTAGTAAAATCTAGTCAAACCTTGGTCAAACCGGTCAACGGGGACTTTTCGGGAGCTTCCGGGGGTCTCTGGGAGCTGACGATTTTAGCCGATTTCTCTATTAAACTCATTTTATCACTTTTCTTACGACATATCATGTTTTCAGAACTTTGGGACCAAATCTGGGAGTTTTCGGGCTTTCAGGGGCATTTTGGTCATTCTGAGCATTCTGAGGGATGGAGCTGACTTCCGAGAGTCCTTTTGAGTCTTTTACGATCATTGTGAACCACCAAGCTATGGGTCTCCTAAATCTGATAGCCGACAAAATGGGGTGTCTACAGAGTGCATAGATCCTTTAAGAACTTAGCATACGGGGGTATCTGTTTGATCGCATCTAGTAGTGGAATATTGATTTTTACTTCTTTAAATATTTTAAGAATATCTTCCGGTTTTGTGCCTTTTCTAGTGAAGTGAGCCGGGGCTTCCCCGCTCGGTGGGAATGGCATCCTAGGCACATAATCGGAAGGATTTACTGCTTTAGATGTTTTATTCGAAATCAAAGGATTAGCGTCTTTTGAAACCGGAGTAGAGTTCTCTTCCTTTTCACCCTTTTCCTTTTCTTTACCTTTATCTTTTCTTGCCTCGGGAGGAGGTACGACCTCCTCAGGACGTTCAGTGGTCCTTGTTGAGACAGCGTTAACCTGATCACTCGCCGAACTCGCCTCATACTGACCTTTAGGATTTTGCACAGGTTGACTTGGTAAATTTCCCTCATTACGTCGATTCAATGTATTAGCTAATTGTCCCATTTGGGACTCTAACTTCGCTATAGATTGCGTATGGGAATTTACAAGTTGAGACTGCGATTGTGATTGGGCCTCCAAGGTCTTTAATGATGCCAACACGCTCTCTTCGAAAGTTTTTTCCCTAGAAGGGTTAGCGCGGAAGGGAGGTTGTTGGTAGTGACTTTGTTGATTCGGAGGCTGCTGATACTGATTAGATTGTGGTTTATACGCATTAGGAAAATTGGTCGTATCGGGTTTTGAATACGGTTTCTCACTATTAGAGTTCCATGAAAGGTTTGGATGAGGTCCCCATGTCGTGTTTGGTTTATACCCCATGGGGTTATAATTCGGTCGTTGGAACTGTTGAACCGCATTTATATGTTGTTCTACAAATTCCGGGAACTGGGATGCGGACGGACATGCTAATGTTGAATGTGACGAATCTGAGCATAACTGGCATACTTCAGCACAAGGAGGTGGGCCTTGCATGCGGCCCATCATCATAAGTTGGTCCATTTTTCTGTTTAATTCTTGAATTTCATATGAATGATTAGACTCAACTTTGGCCTCTCTCTTTGGATTAGTTAGAAGGTGTCCTTCAGGTCGCACGGATACCGCTTGATGCATAGAGTTTTCACTTAATGTTTCAAATATCTTCCATGCTTCATCGGCACTCTTGTGGAGGAACGTCCCCGCACAAATAGCATCGACGGTATTTCGAACAGTAGGAATTAATCCTTCATATAAGACTTGCACCAGCTGCCATTTGGGTATCTGGTGATGAGGGCAAGAACGGAGAAGTTCTTTAAACTGTTCCCAAGTATCGTAAAGTGTCTCCCCATCTTGCATTGTAAAATTAGTTATTGACTTTCTAATCTGATTCGTCCTAGTTATGGGGAAGAATTTTTGTAGGAACGCAGTTTGCAACTCATCCCATGTTCTTATTGAATTTGGCTCCAACGATTGGAGCCAGTATTTCGCTTTATCTTTAAGTGAAAACGGGAACAGGCGCATTTTTAACTCATCATCTGTTAAGTTCTGAATCTTTAAGGTCGCACAGATACCCTGAAATTCGCCTAGATGATTATATGGCTCTTCTTTAACACGCCCGTGAAATGACGGCAGGAGTGCAATAGTTGATGATTTGATTTCAAAATGAGCTGTCGTCACTTCCGGCAATGCAATACACGACAGTGGTGTGTATGCAGTAGGGGTGAAATAATTCTTTAATGGTGGTGGTGGGGGTATGTTAAGATTATCCCCCTCATTCTGATTGTTTCCATTATTCCGGTTATGTCCAAAATCGGCCATCGGAATAGGTTCGATTTTTATTGTTTTAGTTTTTCTTAAACGATTACGCGTACTCCGGATTTCTGATTCAAATGAAGATGACGGTTCAGGTGTGGACTCGTCGTCTAACATCAACCAAGCTCTCGAAGCTTGGGTTGATGACCTAAAGCCTCTAAGTGTACGTTCAAGTTCGAGATTAAGCGGATTCAATTTAGGTTTAGTTGATCAAGTTCCAAACATAAACTACGGACCGACTCAATAAAACAATAAAAACAAAAATAGCTACGCTAATAACCAAGCATGCATGCACACAAGACTAATATGATGCATGAAATTATCCTGTAATGCAATGACCGCGTCAAGCCCAGCGCCCTGGGTTTCCTAGCTAATGCAATGCTCACTCCACACCTACCCTAATGCAAGTAATGCGTCACAGCGCCCTGACTTACAGTGGTTCGATGCGAAATTAAATAACGGATTTACTTGGTGATTTTAAATTAATTGCAATTTATTTTCTTGCAGGTCCGCGTAAGCTCCGTTGACGTGCACATCTGCTCCACTCGATTTTGCTAGAATTGACGATTTGAGATTTGTAGAACAAGAATAATTTTAGCGACTCTAAAATAAAACTAAAAACAAAGAAGATAAAAAGGAAACTAATATTTACTAACTAAGTAAATTACGATTATAATAATTAATGGTAAAAAATTATTTCAATCCCCGGCAACGGCGCCAAAAATTGATCTTGTCGGAATCAAGATATAAAAGTATGCTTATTTATGCTTTACTTTCAAAAGATTTGTAGTGTGGAAACTAAAGGTCGAACCCACAGAGATTGTTAACTTTTAATCATTTAATTATTAAAATCTAATCTATCTAGTTACAAAAAAATCGGAAGTTGAATTGATTTAGGTTTTGATTATCACTACTAATTTAAACTATGCATTAAACTATGAAATTTTAGAAATAAGATCTAGAATTAAATCTAAGTAAGCTTATATGCGAAATTGGAAATTGGTTTAAATATATGGAGATGGGATCTAGGATTACAAATCCACCACTAACTATGCATTAAGGGTCTATACTTCTTATTCTAAGTTCTATGTTTGGATAATTATGATCTATTGTAGCTACAAGCCCAATAGTATCGTCAAGAAGATATCGTTAGTTTAATCTAAACATAATCCATCTACGGTTCGCATGAATTATCTACCTATAACTAGGGTGTAGCATAACTCATCTTTCCTAAGCATGGATTATAAAAGATGTAAACATCACAATCAAATAAGCACCATTGTATGTAAATACTCCTATCAATCACAGAAATCAAGGACTATTGAGTTCAAGAAGCATAAGGAAAAATCTAAGACAAGAATAGATCCAAAATACTCTTGATTATTAACATTAAAAACTGATTATATAAAATCCACCAACATACAATCACTATCCCAAAACATAAAATCTTAAAATAGAAAAGCATAGAATCCCCCTTTACATAGCTAGGGTTTCATTGAAACCCTAGATTAGGAGTTTAGTTGTTCATGATGGTTGAAAGCGTGAAGATGGAGTTGATGGAAGCCATTAGAAACCTTCAAGCTTGCTCTTCTCTTTCCTCTTGCCTTCAATGAATGTATGTGAATGGATCTCTAGGTGTGTAACCCCCAAAAATCATAAAAACTAGATATATTTATAATTTAGAAGAGCTTCCCCAAGCTTTCCTCCCCTGACACGGATTAAAACAGGTGCTATTTGCAATCTGGACGTCTTCAAGCAATTTCGTTTGCACAGGACTCTTCAGAATACTGAAATATGCAGCTTTGCTTTTTGTACAGATCGCGCGAGCGCGTAAATGGTAGGGTCGCGCGCGCGGATCGCGCGAGCGATTTTTGGGTTTTCGCGCCCGCGAATCGCGCGCGCGATGTGTCTTTTTCTGCTTCTTTCTTCCTGCTTTTTCACCTATTTTAACCTAATCTCCTTGTTTTCTTCTAAAACCTGATAGAAAATAGAAAATAAAGTAAAACTACACAAAAACAGGATAAAAACGACTAACAAATGTGAGTTAAGGCGTATAATTAGGATTTGTTCTCTCCCGATCAGACCCTGTTGAGTCTATTGTGCCTACGGCCGAGGTTACCTATCCATATAGGGACCTCCCTGATTATGTACCGGACGTTGTTCGACAACGTCCGGGTCACCCTGACTGGTCCCCTGAGGACATTGCCTCGATATTTGTGCCTTATTCCGGTCCTGATGATGATAGGGTGGATTTGGGTCCGAGTGTTATTGAGGAGATTGAGGAGGGTGTGAGTCCAGAGTTACATGCTGATTTTGATGAGATGGGCCCACCGTTCGACCCTATGGAGCACCCGGAGTGGGAGCTCGTGGATTGGTACTTTTGATCTGGCGTGCCGCTACCGTCAGACATTTTTCGTGGAGTGGACGTCCTGGTGATCTTCTATGAGGACTACATCCATGTCATTGTCATGTTCCCACCTGTATAGGGACATGCGGTGATTTGGTTTAGGGGGAGTATTTGGATATTCGTTTATTGTTGTATAGTCGTTTTATTTTCGTTTTATTTTTAGTATTTCACTTTCGTTTTATTTTTAGTATTTCAGAATATTTTTGTGAGTGTTAGTTCGTTATTTCTTTGATTCATTGTCATTGTCGTTATTTAAAAAAAAAAAAACAAAATCGAATTAATAATAATAGAAAAACAAGCATTGTATTAGTTCTATAAATAAATGAAATGAGTTTCTTAATATTGTTTAATGTTGCATTCCTTCTTATCGCAATTAGATTCCGTTGAAATTTTGATTAAGAGAGTATGCAATCTAATGTCTACCGAATCTATGAATGTATGTCTTGAGAATTATATATCCTTAGAATCATTGCTTGATATCTTATACTTGCATAGTTCTTTGCACGACACATAGTCATGTGGATACATATTAACATTGAACTATAATATAACTTGGATTTCTAAATAGTACTATTGTGGAGACTAGAACCGGTGAGCTTTTAGAGCCTTTCGTCCTTATAAGGGTGTTGAATATTGTCGAATCTCTTAGACATATCGCATTATTTCGTTGATAAGTCTCATTATTCCTTTATTGTGATTGAGAGTCAAGTTACTATTATAATTACCATGTTTAAATTACAATCTATTTCCTTTGATATCATAACATTGAAGAATCATGTGACTCTAGAAAATGATACTAGGCCATTTGTTTTACTAAACCTTTTTGGCCTTTTTACCTACCCAACACAATATGTTTTTATCCCTTGTTAAGCCTTTTGAGCCGTTTTTAAATAAGCCATTTCTTTGTTCACCTATTATCCTACCCACTCCGATATGGAGTTTGACACTATAAAATTGACCTAACCCATGTCCAAAAGTAGTTAGAGAGTAGTTCTTCATAAAGAAATCAGGCTAATAGACGACTAAGAAAAAATAGATGTATTGAGTAGTAAAAGAAAAAGAAGTATAAAAAAAAAGAAGAAGAAAGAGTTATTGAAAAAAGAATTGAAAAAATATTAAAAAGGAGATGAATCTCTTGAAAGAGACGAAAAGAAAAGAAAAAAAACTAGTCGTTGTAGTAAAGCCCCTGCGTTACACATTAAGGCTATTTCGAAGTACTTATGAACTTTTTGAATTCTTTTTACCTTTCCTTTCTGAGCCTTAACCCTTGACCGACATTACAACCTGTTAAAGTCCTAGTTGATTCTATGGAAACATGATTTGAATATGGAACCGATAAACAAAAGGAAGTATAAGTATGGTAGTAATGGTATTCACTTGAGGATCGATATCTATTCATGAGACTATTTTATTTCTATCGTGTCATACGTTGTTGAGAGTCATATGCGAATTTATCTATTTTGCACAATAATTCTTTCTCGCATATATAAATGAGTGTTTACACCTGTTTCTAAGTGATTTTATTTCAGAGTGTAATTACAACGTGAGATTTGTAGTCGAAGCATCGCTAGATAGTTATCCAATATATATTCCAAGTTCATAGTGCCGTGTATCCACTTGACTACTATTTCACACACATGCGAGTCTTTGATGTATTCTATTGATTCTATTGATATATGTTTTCAGATTATTTTTCATGATATAGGGAAGGCATACGATTGTTATTTTACTCTTGAAAATTTAAAAAGTTTCATATGAAGTTGATTTTATCGAGGAAGGATGTTGACATTGGAATATTTTAAAAATTTCAAATAAAATTTTTATTTTCACAAGCAAATAAAGATGGTTGTGGGTGACTTGTTGATGAGAACCCTCACGAGACTTCACTCGTCCGTCTAGGGACACCTAGAGGTTTAAAAGGCTTGTTGCACAGGCTAAGCGCAATCGATATCTATACGAAAATGGATGAGGAATTTTATTTTTAGTAGTTTTATTTTTTATGTTCTTTTTGCTCGAGGAATAGCAAAATGTAGGTTTGGGGGTGTGATCGGGAGAGAACAAATCCTAATTACACGCCTTAATTCACATTTGTTAGTCATTTTTACCTTGTTTTTGTGCAGTTTTACTTTATTTTCTATTTTCTGTCAGGTTTTAGAAGAAAACATGGAATCCAGGTTAAATAAGGTGAAAAAGCAGGAAGAAAGAAGCAGAAAAAGACCCCTCGCGCGCGCGGACCGCTTGCACGAAAACCCAGAATTCACTTGCGCGATCCGCGCGCACGATCCCCCAAATGACGCGCTTGCGCGGCCCGTGCGCGCGAGCTGTACAAAAACCAAAGTTACGTATTTGGCTGTTCTGAAGACTCCTGTCCAAACAAAACTGCTTAATTGCGTCCAGACTGTAAAATATAGCAGTTCTAGTGCAATACGAGTTAGGAAAGCTTCTAAATACTCTTGTAAACTCTATATATATATCTAGTTTTTATAATTTTTGGGGGTTAGACATTCTTTCATTGAGCGCTTTGGAAGGCAAGAGGAAGAAGAAGAGCAAGCTTGAAGGTCACTAATGGCTTCCATCAACCCAATCTTCATGCTTTCAACCACCATGATCAACTAAACTCCTAGTCTAGGGTTTCAATGAAACCCTAGCTATGTAAAGGGGGATTTTCGATGCTTTTCTATTCTAGGATTCTATGTTTTTGGGATAGTGATTGTATGTTGGTGGATTAATTATTTATAATCAATTTTTAATGTTAATAATCAATGGTATTTTGGATCTATTCTTGTCTTAGATTTTTCCTTATGCTTATTGAACTCAATAGTCCTTGATTTCTGTGATTGATAGGAGTATTTACATACAATGGTGCTTATGTGATTGTGATGTTTACATCTTTTATAATCCATGCTTAGGAAAGATGAGTTATGCTACACCCTAGTTATAGGTAGATAATTCATGTGAACCATAGATGGATTATGCTTAGGTTGAACTAACAATATCCTCTTGACGATACCATTGGGCTTGTAGCTACGATAGATCATAACTATTCCAACATAGAACTTAAAGTAGGAAGTATAGACCGCCGATGCATAGTTAATGGTGGATTTGTAATCCTAGATCTCATCTCCATATATTCAAACAATTCTCAATTTAGCATACAAGTTTACTTAGATTTACCTCTAGATTTTATTTTCGTAAAGTCATAATTTAATTCATAATTTAAATTAGTAGTAATAATCAAATTCCAAATCAATCGAATTTCCAATTTCCTTATAACTAAATAGATTAGATTTTATTAATTAAAGGATAAAAAATAACAATCCCTGTGGGTTCGACCTTTACTTCCACACTGCAAATCTTTTGAAAGTAAAGCATAAATTAAGCATACTTTTTATCTTGATTTTGACGAGATCACGGGTTATGAGTATTGTGGTTGTTGAGGAATCTCTCAACTAAACCTGGTTTTGAATGGTCGTGGTACCATGGTGGATTCAGATGTAGTATAAGGATTAGTAAGAAAAGCTACTGGATTGATTGTGTAAGTAGGAAGTAGTATTTAAGGATTAACCTAAAATAAAGGGTTAAGAATGGAAATGATAGAGTATGAGTGAACAGTTCGAACCTATAGATGGTCGAAGGTTAACTGATGAGATGATGAATAATAGTGAAGGACGACATAGGTCGGAGGAGAAATTGTAGAGTTTCTTGGTGAGAAACAAATGAATGGAAATGCATAGTAGTAAAATTTCCTTGGTATTTTGAGGTGGTTTATCAAAGGAAATAGAATAAAAGAAGTAAGAATACGAGACTAGAAGTAACAGATAAAGGTGATTGATCAAAAGTGACAGAAGTTCAGAGGAATCAAATTGATAATTCGATAGCACAAGGATAAGAGGATCTTGACAGCGAAATTCTATGGAAGGGTTGATGGAGAGAGAGTTGTTGTACCGAGAACTGCAGAATGGGTAACCTTGAACCTGAAATTAAAAGTGCTTCAAAATAAAATGGACATATTCTAAGTGCTTAGTGTCACACCCGTTCCAGAAATTTATGATTTTGAAAATGCATCATTTGAGATTTTGAAATTATTAATGTTATTAATAATTTCAGTTGAGGTTGACGGTGAGTCAACGGTAAGGTGTCAGTGAGGACACGGGAACATGGCAGTCCATATTGCATGGGCATGACTAAATGACATTTATATGATTTATGGGTATTCCTGTGAATAGTAATTATACCTGTGTAGTATAATTCTAGTTTTTGGATACTTTCATATATCATTTTGAGAACTGTGGTGAGAACGTGAGTGATACGTTAATAAAAAAGGTAGGTTGTGTAGAGATTCCACAGAATATAGTTTTAGGACGTTATTTTGGACCCAAACAAAACCTAGTCGGAAACTTTTGAAAATTATAGTTTTCACTCGTAAAGTTATAAAATGGACGTGTGCGAAGTTTCATGGGTTAATGAGAAGTTTTGAGAAACTTGCGGAGAGGTAAACGTAATTCCCAGAAAGTTTGTCTATATATAGAAGTGGATGAGATTTCATTCTCATCCAAAACTTCCAAAAATATCTAGAGAGAGAGGAGAGAGAAGGGAGATTGAGCCAATAGGCTTTGCGACGCCAATCGACGACCGTTCGTCCGTCAGATTTTCTCCAGATTTTATATTTGAACTCGTGGAGGTAAGAACTAAGTTTTGATACTACTTAGGTCGTGTTTGGCCAATTTTTGTAAAAATATTAATTCTAAACTTTTGGGAAAAATCAGGTAAAACTCGTAGGAATCGCGTATAATTTGAAATCCGACGATTAATTAGCCCCCTAGACGATCCTTCAAGGTTTCGGAGAGATCGCACGAGGTATGAATTCTAGATCTATGAAATATATGGATTTTCATGTTTTGAACATCAACTTTGATATCTTTGGATCCGGGCGAAATTCATGTATTAATTAGGCCCGTTAATTATGCACGTGAAATTATGTAAAAAGCACGTATAACTGTTTGTGTGAGCATGTTATGTGTCTACTTGGGTCAAAGGGGAGTTTGGTGCAAATTCATCCGGGGTAAGCTCCTCGAACCTTGAGGATTGTGATTTTGATTGTGATTGTGATGGAATTGGATTTGTGGTTGTGTCTGGATTGGAGGTGGGCCTAACCAGGACACTATACCTGGTATGGAGGAAGGCCCAACCAGTGTACGAGATGCGTGGGAGAGGTGGGCCTCCTACGACATCGACCGGATGAATGCGTACCATCACCCTAGAGACTATTTCTATGTGTTTTAGATGGTTAAACCATGAACTGTCATATAAGCATACATTTAGAATTGTACGCTCAGCATATAGCTGAGTAGTGGAGATGTACTCCATTACAGGTAAGAGGAAAGACAAAAAGAATCGTGAGGAGTGAGGCCGAGGAACGCTGGGAAGCTACATGTGTACATGTTTTTGTTTTAAATTCTAAAACTTGTATAAGGACTTGTAAATTGTAAAATGTTGTAATAGATCCATGGATTAGTTTCGAAGTATTGTAATCTTGTAATTGAACGCCTGTGGTTATGTTTTAAATGTTGTAATTGGCGTTGGTTGTGATTGTTGTTGATATAGAGAAGCATGAGTTGTTAATTTTCTTCACAGGGCTGCCCAGCAGGGGAGTAGTCGACTGGACCCTATATCAGTCGACTGGATCTCGTGTGATTGAGACACTGAAAGTGAATAGTAATGGAAACAGTCGACTGGACCCTTTATCAGTCGACTGAACACTGTTGATTTTTGGCTACTGCTTCTATAAATGGCAAAACCAGTCGACTATGCCATAACGCAGTCGACTGGACCCCTTTTGAAATGTTGTATTTTAGTTCTGCTTATCACAGTAGACTGGGGACCTTTGATCAGTCGAATGAACTACTGTAGATTCTAGCTACTAATCCAAATAGTAAATAGTGCAGTTGACTGGGTTCCCTGATCAGTCGATTGGACCTCTGTTAAGAATTTAGGGTTTTGGTTTCTGTTAGGCACAGTCAACTGGACCCTAGGCACAGTCGACTGAACCTCTGTTTTCAAAATTTATTCTTTTGGATGTGTTTTCAATTGAACAAAACTTTTTATAACTCTGATTTCAATGGATTTTATGTAATAACCTGCATTTTCCTGCATGATCATAATTAAAATTTATTTTCATTATCATTTGCATTATCATATTTAAAATTTAATATATATATTGTCTGTTTATATGTTAATTTCAATTCTTATGTATTTTTTTGACTAATTTCATAATTGAAATTACTTTTGGGGTCAAAATGCAATTTTCATAAAAACTTGCTATACCTGTGTTAAATTTCAAAACTGTATTTCAAAACGGTGGAATTATTTCTTTTAAACTCAAACTGTATTTTTATAAAATCAGAAAACTATTTCTAACGTTAAAATGAATTCTCTGTATTTTTGTGATAAACACCGTGTCACGAAAATACCAGTGTAGGTTTAAAACTGTCCGCGCAGTGTTAAACTTCCACAGAATTTTGGAAGTAAATGATTGAACAAATTTATTTATACCCAAATTATTATGCTGATGCTTTTCCCTTAGGTCTTGTTTGGCAAATGTTATAGTATGTGTGTTGTCCTTATGTTATAAGCTAGATTACCCAAACACACTTTGACCCACCTCATCTCCACCTACCTCTTACTTTCAGCAGTGGAGAATAAAGGGCAGTGTATACACATCATACCTGCACATTCATTGTATTTAATAGAAGTTAATGGAGATTGAGTGGGAGGTTAGACCAATGTTTTCTTAGTGGGAATTTGATTATTTATACACCCAACCACACTACACATTCTGCACTTCCATCACAGCATAATTCAGTATACACAGAGAGTTTAGAGAGTGCAGAGAAGTTCTTCAATTTCGTAGAGAGAGAGAAGAGCTCAATCCTCCATAGCCAAAGCTTGGAATTTTGGGAATTTCGTAATTATATTTCTTTCTCAACAATTTCTTCAATCTATATCACAGTGAGTATTCTAAACTCACTTGGAATGTAATTTCATATTTATTTGCTGATAGTTTAGTCTAATTTGCAGAACACCATTTTCAATTTACGTATGAAAGCTTGAAACTCAAAAATGGTGATTTTTCAAACTTAACCAAAATCGATTTTGTGAATTGAAAATGAAAGATCTTAGTCCCAATAAGCCATGGTTCGAATACTACGGCTTAATTCATTCGTATCACGACGTACCGTTGATTTAAAGTTTTGTCACCTCTCGGTTTTACGTGAAATCCGAGAGCTACGATTGAAATTAGTTAAAACCGATCACGTATTCGTAATCCTTGCGGAAAAACGAAGAAATCCATATATTACATGTCTTGGTTGAAGCAGAATTCAGAAATGGGTCAATTTGGACCCTTAAATTGAAAACAGGGGATAATCAGTGAAGAAGACGAAGCTACTGCACAGAGAATTAACGGCGTTTGTCCTGAAGCGCCGGGAAATTAACGGCGTTTGTCCTGAAGCGCCGGGAATTAACGGCATTTATTCAAAAGCGCCGGGAATGATTCTGGCAGTTTCTAATTCTTGCTTGTTTCGTGTTTTAGGGGCTGTTTGGGTAGTATTTACGAACTGTTAAAGCCCTGGTTGGGAAATTTATTAAAACAGAATCTTAATTGGTTGTGATGGGACGAGTAGAACGATGTATTAAGACTTATAAAACCCCGTACGTACGTTGTGCCTTTAATTCAGTATTTTGCTTTATGTTTAAGTTCATGACATACATGTAGAGTCAGTGGTACATGCATATGGTTGTCAGTATGTGTGGAAAAGAGTAATGGTAGTGTGGAAAAGAGTAATGATAGTGTGGAAAGAGTATGAGTTTGAGTTGTGATTGTGATTGTGGTTGTGGTTGTGATTGTGGTTGTGGATGTAGTTGAAAATGCGGATGAGGGTGTCTTTGAAATGCGAAGGTGGCAAATATGGACACTCCCTGACGCCCATGGAAGCGTTAAAGTGTGTGAAGCCGAACTTGGACACTCACTGGCACCCATGGAAGTGCTAAAGTGTGGCCTATGGACACTCACTGATAACTCGAGTCTGGATACTTGTGAGGGGGTTGCCCCGGTATTTGCATGGCGGTTAGGGTCTTCAAAGTGTGAGGCATTGGACACTCCCTGGTACCCCGGACCAAAGTGTGAGGCAAACTGGACACTCCCTGGTGCCCCGTTGCTAAAGTGTGGCTATCTTAGTATTTCAAAGATACCAGGAGTAGGATAGAGGGTTGTTGGGTGTTGTCGAGAGAAAAGAGTCGGATAGATGAGATGGTGCATTGTTCTCATACACGGTCACATATGTGTGAAATTATCTTTTAAATAATGTTGTGGTTGTTTTCTAAAACGAGCTCTTTATCATAAATAGAAACTTGTGGTATTTAAATGGAAATGGGAAAAAGGTAAATGAGTATGTTTTTACATTCAAAGTATTGTTTTTAATACTCACCAGCTTCTTGAAGCTGACGGCGTTGATGCGTCCTGGACATTCGTGTCCAGGCTTTGCAGGTAATAATCAGGATGAACCGTATGATTATGCTAATTGAGATCAGTTGCTGAGAAGAGATGTTACTTTTATATGTTTTATGTTTATGTGCTTTAAGATATGTTTTGGTTTTGTAATAAGGATGACTGTAATAGACTTTAAGTATTGTTTTATTTTCAAGGCGGTCTGTGCCTTAGTAAACCCCGTACCATAGGATGTAATAAGTTAGAAAAAATTTTATGAGCCCTGATTACCCTACTCTGATTAATGGTTTTATGTTGTTCGACGTTTTGGGACGGAATCGATCCTTCAAACTGTCGCGACCTACGGGTCCATAAAGGAAATTAAACGCTTTCCATATTTATGCTACGTCGGGGCGTGACAGGATTTGGTGGTATCAGAGCCATAGGTTTTCTAGATTGACCAGGCTCAGTTATTCACGCCATAGATTAGTGACATAGGTTACCCTAAAGTTTTACTAAGCTATACAACCAAGTTCTAGTGTTAGTTTAGTACGGATTACCCTTAGTTCAGAAACTAAAATTCTAAGTTGGTTTTATCATAGAAATGATTACCCGTTTGTCTTGTCACATCGACAAAAATGATAGCAATTTCCATATACCTTCAGACATATCCATTTAGGATTAGTCGAGATAACCATAACTTATGATACCCCTACAGAAAGATAGTAGTCGAGTTTCTAAGGAGTTAAAGCATACCATAGCCCTCATTAATAGCTTAGGCACTGACGAATTTCCTGAGTCAAATCTCGGAATAGTCAGTATGGCCCACAACCAGAGTCTAGAGGATAAGAATACAACCTCTTTGCTATTAGACAGCCCTAGTTCGAATACGTGTTATATGTACTTAATATATATTTTATTGTATGCTTATGTGATAATATGAGTATGTGATATAGTGATATATACTATTTTGAAAATTTTTGTCATAGTACTGTTGCATGCATGTTTCTCATTCTACTACCCCTATCATGCATAGAATGGCTGGAAGACCAAGGAGGAACAGAAATCTGATTGAAGGAGCGCCCGAGGCTGCCGACCCCACGGGAATATTTGAAGCTTTTATTAGACGTCTCGAGAGGGTTAGTAATGCGAATGAAAACCAACGAGACCGCCAGACGGGAGATAAGCTGCTGGAAAGATTCCGTGCACTCAGGCCCGAGCAATTTGCGGGTACCACGGATCCCTGGAAGGCGGAGCAATGGTTAAGACAGATGGACCGCATGTTCGAAGCTGTCCAATGCAACGAGATGGACAAAAGGAGATTGGCTACTTTTCAACTGACCGACGCCGCTGCAGATTGGTGGGACTCGGTCATAGCCACTATCGGAAACACCGCTGCTATGGGGATGACGTGGACGGCGTTCAAAGGGAGATTTCTGGAGAAGTACTTTCCGGCTACGGAGAGGCACAGAAGAGAGAAGGAATTTATGGATCTGACGCAAGGAACCAAGACGGTGCAAGAGTATACCACACAGTTTGAGAGGCTGTCACGGTTTGCCCCGCACATGGTTGATACTGAGGAGAAGAAGATCCGGAAGTATAATCAAGGGTTGGCACCGCAGATTCGTCGCTTGACTCTCGGCCACCTAGACAAATCATTTGAAGGACTAGTCGGCCTGGCTACCGACCTGGAAGAAGATGCTCGAGTATATCGCAAACAATTGGAATTCCGACCGCCTCAGAGGGGTAATTTTGGAAATAGACCACCAATGAACCGTACCCAAGGGCAGAAGAGGAACTTTGATGGGAGCAAGAAGGCACAAGCTATTACCCATCCGACTCAACCCCGAGTAGGAGAAGGAAGTAGTGGTGTAAAGTGCTTCAACTGTGGCAACCCTGGACATGTGGCTCGGGACTGCAGGGCACCAAGGCGTGCTGCTCAGCCAGGAATAGTCTGCTTCAACTGTGGTGAACCAGGTCACATCAGCAGGTTCTGCACTGCTCCTAAGCAAGCAACTTATGGACAACAGGGTCAGACCCGCTTGAATGCTGTTATTCCTGATGCCGCTGGATATGACGGAGCTGTATATGAAGAAGGAGATCTTGGAGAAGTTCAACCTGATCAGCAAGCAGTGGAAGGTACATTGACTCTATTTAACTCCCATGTTAGAGTATTATTTGATACGGGTGCTGCTCTTTCATTCATATCTGTTAATACAATTCGGAGATTGGGTATCTTACCTCATCGCTTAGAGAAAGCTTTGAAGGCTACATCACCAATAGGAGCTGCGGTCAGTTTAGGACATGTGTGCAAGGATTGTCCCTTAAGATTAGGAGACCGAGAAATCCCTGCAAGGTTGATCGTCCTATCGATGAAGGAGTTTGACATAATCCTAGGAATGGATTGGCTGTCTCAGAATCAAGTGAAGTTGGATTGTGCGAGGAAGAGAATTACATTCTCCGACAATGAGAATCAACCCTTTGATTTTCAATGTAACCCTTCGGGAGATATGTTCCTCACAAGATGTTTAGCCAACATCGAAGTCGTCAGTACAGAGGTGACAGCGTCATCTATACCTGTAGTCAAGGACTTCGAAGAAGTATTTCAAGACATTTCTGGATTACCGCCCGAGAGAAGTATAGAGTTCTGTATTGAGCTTATACCGGGTACCGTACCAATTACCAAGGTTCCCTACAGAATGGCCCCCACAGAACTACTAGAATTGAAGGGACAAGTTCAAGAGCTCGAGAACCTAGGTTTCATACGTCCTAGTACATCGCCTTGGAGAGCACCGGTGTTATTTGTGAAGAAGAAAGACGGGACGTTCAGGCTGTGTATCGACTACAGAGAATTGAATCGAGTGACGATCAAGAACAAGTATCCTTTGCCTCGGATTGACGATTTATTTGATCAACTACAAGGAGCTACGATATTTTCCAAGATAGACCTTAGGTCGGGATATCATCAGTTGAGGGTACGGAAGGAAGACATACCTAAGACTGCTTTCAGAACCCGATATGGTCATTATGAATTTCTGGTGATGCCGTTTGGATTGACGAACGCCCCGGCAGTGTTTATGGATCTGATGAACAGAGTGTTCAAGCCTTATTTAGATCAGTTTGTCATCGTCTTTATTGATGATATTTTGATCTATTCTAAGTCAAGAGAAGAACACGAGCAACATCTTCGGATTACGATGCAGACGCTTAAGGACCACCACTTGTATGCCAAGTTCAGTAAGTGTGAGTTCTGGTTGCAAGAAGTGAAATTTTTGGGACACAAGGTGTCATCTCAAGGAATTTCTGTGGATTCGTCCAAGACCGATGTTGTATCCAACTGGGTTAGACCGAGCAACCCTACAGAAGTTCGGAGTTTTCTTGGACTCGCAGGCTATTACAGGAGATTTGTTGAGGGATTCTCTAAAATAGCCGCACCATTGACTGGATTGACGAAGAAGAATTTGAAATTCGAATGGACAGAGAAGCATGAGCGAGCCTTTCTAGAGTTGAAAGAGAGACTCACTACCGCACCAGTACTAGCAATACCCAAGCCTGGTGAGAAGTTCACTATCTTTAGTGACGCATCATATCAAGGACTAGGGTGTGTACTTATGCAAGATGGCAGAGTTATAGCCTATGGATCCAGGCAGCTGAAGCCGAATGAGTTGAACTACCCTATTCATGATTTGGAGTTGGCAGCAGTGGTTTTTGCACTCAAGATTTGGAGACATTATCTCTACGGTGAGAAGTTTGATTTGTTCTCCGATCACAAGAGTCTGAAGTATTTGTTCACACAGAAAGAGTTGAACATGAGGCAGCGCAGATGGATGGAGTTGATCAAAGATTACGACTTCACGTTGGAATACCACCCTGGTAAAGCTAATGTGGTCGCTGATGCTTTGAGTCGGCAGACTCGTGAGACGATCGCCTCCTTAATGGTTAGAGAATGGCGAGCATTGGAGACGTTGGCGGAGTTCGATGTACAGAGTGCTGAAAGAGGAGAAGGACAACTTTTTGGATGTCTTATCCTACAGCCTGTTCTCATTGATCGCATTATTGGAGCTCAGAAAGAAGATGAGAAGTTTCAATCATGGTTCAAGAAGATGTCAGAGAAGGACTCGACAGAATGGAAAGTGGGAGTCGATGGAGGGTATCGGTGCAGGAATAGATTATGTGTGCCGGATGTTGGAGAGCTTAGGAAGGATATCCTGGAAGAAGCACATAAGTCAAGATATACAGTTCACCCGGGAGGAACTAAGATGTATAAAGATTTGAAGAGAAATTTCTGGTGGGAAGGCATGAAGAAGGATGTGGCGGAGTTTGTATCCAAGTGTTTGACGTGTCAGCAGGTCAAGGCCGAACATCAGAGACCGTCGGGATTATTGCAACCGCTACCTATTCCTGGTTGGAAGTGGGAGCATATAACGATGGATTTTGTAGTAGGATTGCCTCGATCGCAGCAGAATCATGACGCTATTTGGGTAATTGTGGATCGATTGACGAAGTCAGCTCATTTTATTGCTTACAGTATGACATACCCGGTGGAAAAGATGAGCCGGATGTACATACAACAAGTTGTGCGACTTCACGGTGCACCTGTGACGATTGTGTCAGACCGTGACGCACGTTTTACTTCTGGATTTTGGGAAAGTCTGCAAGAAGCTATGGGAACTTCACTCAAGATGAGTACTGCTTTTCACCCTCAGACAGATGGGCAAACTGAGCGTGTTAATCAGATCATGGAGGATATGCTTAGGGCTTGTGTGATCGATTTTGAAGAATCTTGGGAGACACACTTGCCGTTGGTTGAATTTGCCTATAACAATAGTTATCATACGAGTATCGGTATGGCTCCGTTCGAAGCACTGTACGGACGACCATGTCGTTCTCCATTGTGTTGGGCAGAGGTTGGGGACACAGAATTGTTGGGACCAGATTTGGTTAGAGAAACCAACGAGAAGATTTCCTCGGTCAAGGAAAGGATGAGAACCGCTCAGAGCCGGTATAAGAGTTATGCTGATCGACGCCGAAAAGATTTGGAATTCAGTGTTGGAGATCACGTACTTCTTAAGGTTTCACCAACACGAGGAGTAGTACGCTTTGGTCTCAAGAGAGGGAAGTTAGCTCCACGATTTATCGGACCGTTTGAGATTTTGGAACGTATCGGGAAAGTGGCCTATCAACTGGCGTTACCACCAAAGATGTCTGGGGTTCACAACGTGTTTCATGTGAGTATGTTGAGGAAATACATACGAGATCCCTCGCATGTGGTTAGTTATGACGACATTGAGACGAGTCATAGCGTTTCTTACAAGGAGAGACCTGCGAAGATTTTGGATCAGAGTATCAAGAAGCTGAGGAATAAGGATATTCCGTTGGTGAAGGTTCAGTGGAATCACCATGACGAGAATGAAGCCTCGTGGGAAGTTGAAGCTGATATGAGGAAGAAGTACCCGGAGTTGTTTCATGACTAGTTAGTCTTGATTTCGGGGATGAAATCCTGTTTAAGGGGGGAAGGGTGTAATAACCTGCATTTTCCTGCATGATCATAATTAAAATTTATTTTCATTATCATTTGCATTATCATATTTAAAATTTAATATATATATTGTCTGTTTATATGTTAATTTCAATTCTTATGTATTTTTTTGACTAATTTCATAATTGAAATTACTTTTGGGGTCAAAATGCAATTTTCATAAAAACTTGCTATACCTGTGTTAAATTTCAAAACTGTATTTCAAAACGGTGGAATTATTTCTTTTAAACTCAAACTGTATTTTTATAAAATCAGAAAACTATTTCTAACGTTAAAATGAATTCTCTGTATTTTTGTGATAAACACCGTGTCACGAAAATACCAGTGTAGGTTTAAAACTGTCCGCGCAGTGTTAAACTTCCACAGAATTTTGGAAGTAAATGATTGAACAAATTTATTTATACCCAAATTATTATGCTGATGCTTTTCCCTTAGGTCTTGTTTGGCAAATGTTATAGTATGTGTGTTGTCCGTATGCTATAAGCTAGATTACCCAAACACACTTTGACCCACCTCATCTCCACCTACCTCTTACTTTCAGCAGTGGAGAATAAAGGGCAGTGTATACACATCATACCTGCACATTCATTGTATTTAATAGAAGTTAATGGAGATTGAGTGGGAGGTTAGACCAATGTTTTCTTAGTGGGAATTTGATTATTTATACACCCAACCACACTACACATTCTGCACTTCCATCACAGCATAATTCAGTATACACAGAGAGTTTAGAGAGTGCAGAGAAGTTCTTCAATTTCGTAGAGAGAGAGAAGAGCTCAATCCTCCATAGCCAAAGCTTGGAATTTTGGGAATTTCGTAATTATATTTCTTTCTCAACAATTTCTTCAATCTATATCACAGTGAGTATTCTAAACTCACTTGGAATGTAATTTCATATTTATTTGCTGATAGTTTAGTCTAATTTGCAGAACACCATTTTCAATTTACGTATGAAAGCTTGAAACTCAAAAATGGTGATTTTTCAAACTTAACCAAAATCGATTTTGTGAATTGAAAATGAAAGATCTTAGTCCCAATAAGCCATGGTTCGAATACTACGGCTTAATTCATTCGTATCACGACGTACCGTTGATTTAAAGTTTTGTCACCTCTCGGTTTTACGTGAAATTCGAGAGCTACGATTGAAATTAGTTAAAACCGATCACGTATTCGTAATCCTTGCGGAAAAACGAAGAAATCCATATATTACATGTCTTGGTTGAAGCAGAATTCAGAAATGGGTCAATTTGGACCCTTAAATTGAAAACAGGGGATAATCAGTGAAGAAGACGAAGCTACTGCACAGAGAATTAACGGCGTTTGTCCTGAAGCGCCGGGAAATTAACGGCGTTTGTCCTGAAGCGCCGGGAATTAACGGCATTTATTCAAAAGCGCCGGGAATGATTCTGGCAGTTTCTAATTCTTGCTTGTTTCGTGTTTTAGGGGCTGTTTGGGTAGTATTTACGAACTGTTAAAGCCCTGGTTGGGAAATTTATTAAAACAGAATCTTAATTGGTTGTGATGGGACGAGTAGAACGATGTATTAAGACTTATAAAACCCCGTACGTACGTTGTGCCTTTAATTCAGTATTTTGCTTTATGTTTAAGTTCATGACATACATGTAGAGTCAGTGGTACATGCATATGGTTGTCAGTATGTGTGGAAAAGAGTAATGGTAGTGTGGAAAAGAGTAATGATAGTGTGGAAAGAGTATGAGTTTGAGTTGTGATTGTGATTGTGGTTGTGGTTGTGATTGTGGTTGTGGATGTAGTTGAAAATGCGGATGAGGGTGTCTTTGAAATGCGAAGGTGGCAAATATGGACACTCCCTGACGCCCATGGAAGCGTTAAAGTGTGTGAAGCCGAACTTGGACACTCACTGGCACCCATGGAAGTGCTAAAGTGTGGCCTATGGACACTCACTGATAACTCGAGTCTGGATACTTGTGAGGGGGTTGCCCCGGTATTTGCATGGCGGTTAGGGTCTTCAAAGTGTGAGGCATTGGACACTCCCTGGTACCCCGGACCAAAGTGTGAGGCAAACTGGACACTCCCTGGCGCCCCGTTGCTAAAGTGTGGCTATCTTAGTATTTCAAAGATACCAGGAGTAGGATAGAGGGTTGTTGGGTGTTGTCGAGAGAAAAGAGTCGGATAGATGAGATGGTGCATTGTTCTCATACACGGTCACATATGTGTGAAATTATCTTTTAAATAATGTTGTGGTTGTTTTCTAAAACGAGCTCTTTATCATAAATAGAAACTTGTGGTATTTAAATGGAAATGGGAAAAAGGTAAATGAGTATGTTTTTACATTCAAAGTATTGTTTTTAATACTCACCAGCTTCTTGAAGCTGACGGCGTTGATGCGTCCTGGACATTCGTGTCCAGGCTTTGCAGGTAATAATCAGGATGAACCGTATGATTATGCTAATTGAGATCAGTTGCTGAGAAGAGATGTTACTTTTATATGTTTTATGTTTATGTGCTTTAAGATATGTTTTGGTTTTGTAATAAGGATGACTGTAATAGACTTTAAGTATTGTTTTATTTTCAAGGCGGTCTGTGCCTTAGTAAACCCCGTACCATAGGATGTAATAAGTTAGAAAAAATTTTATGAGCCCTGATTACCCTACTCTGATTAATGGTTTTATGTTGTTCGACGTTTTGGGACGGAATCGATCCTTCAAACTGTCGCGACCTACGGGTCCATAAAGGAAATTAAACGCTTTCCATATTTATGCTACGTCGGGGCGTGACATTTTACCACTCAGAGGGCAATGTTTCCTAAGTTTTAAAATACTCAGGGTTGTTTTAAAGTTCTTTCCGCTGCGTATCGTTAGAGGATGTTTGGATGAGCCTTGTTGGCGTGCCACGTGTCCTATTTCCACGCGTAGTGGGATGGGTCGTGACATTTATTGGTATCAGAGCTATAGGTAACAAAACTTTGGGAACGTTCGACGATGAGTGGAGGGTTAAGTGATTTGTCACATGTTCTAAATTGCATCCATACATATTAGAGATGTTTGATGCATATGTATGTTGTTTTACATACATGATATTGTTATTGTTGTACATGCATAGTGTTTATGTATTGAGAACTACAGGATTGTAATTATGAGTGACGAAGAGCGGAACCTATCGCCACACACTCGACGTATGAATGAGATGACAGAAATGATGGGGAACATGGGGGAAATGATACGGAATATAGCGGAGCGACTGCCTCCCACGCCCCATATCGAAGTGGAACCAATAACTGTAGTACATGCACCCGAAACTAGGGGCATAAGATCCGTACCTGAACAATTCTCTCGAAAGAAACCAATTGAATTTCATGGGACGCCTGATACAACATTGGCAGAACATTAGGTCATGGACATGGAACGAATTTTTCGATCTATCCTGATGTCAGATAGGGAGAAGATTGAGAACGCCAGTGACGTATTGAGAGGTGAAGCTCAGAACTGGTGGGTAAACGTTTTAGATCAAGGAGCACCGATTACTTGGGAAGGGTTTAAGGCAGAATTCAATCGCCGATTCTTTCCGCGAGCTGCCTACAATGCAAAAAAGAGAGAGTTTGATAACCTGAAGCAGGGAGATATGACTGTAACGGAGTATACTTCCAAGTATAACGCTTTGTTGAGATTTGGTAAGGGTTCAGTGCCCGAAGAGGAAGATAGGGCAAGAAAATTTGAAGAGGATTTAAGGGATAATATCCGGTTGAGAGTAGAGACCTACGAGCATTCGACTATTGCAGTAGTACAGCAGACGGCGCTGGTAGCCGAAAGTGGAATAGAGAGATCGAGACAGAATCACCAAGGAAAGCGAAGTCATGAGGGTGGTGACCGAAGTCAGGGGGGATCTTTTAAGAAGTCATTTTCACGAGGCTTTAGTTCTGGTTTTAATGATTCCAGGAGAGTACCAAGTAATATACCGTTGTGTTCGCTTTGTAACCGACCACATACCGGTCGATGTTTTCTGACCAACTTTCAGAACAGATCTACAGGGAGAAATAGTATAGTTCTGTGACCTACCCGCAACTCAAGTGCTTTGATTGTGGAATATTTGGACACCGAGCGAAGGATTGCCCAAAGAAGCGTTCTCAACAAGGGGCAAGTTCTATGGCTTCTAGTGGTTCGAAGCCTAAGCAGTCTAGTGACGGAGGACAAAGGACAGAGCAACATCAGGGGAGATCATTCCAGATGAACCCTGGAGACGTGGCTGCTACTAATACAGTGGTCTCAGGTATGGTGCTTGTATGTTCGCACTTAGCACGCATACTCGTTGATTCGGGATCTACGCATTCATTTGTATCTTATAACTTTGTTGAACATTTGAATGTTAAGTCCGCGCCACTAGGATATGATTTATCCATTGCCGTGCCACTTAGTAAATCAGTAGTGACATCTACGATATATAAAGACTGTGAGATCATACTAGGCAAGAAGTTAATGACCGTAGACCTTATACCGATTGTGGTGAACCATTTCGATGTGATATTGGGGATGGATTGGTTAGCCCTTAACCAAGCCACCATAGATTGTAAATGGAAGGAGGTCAATTTTCGATCACCGGTACACGGGAACTTTTTCTTTCAAGGGAGTGGGGTTATACTGCCGCCGTATTTGATTTCAGCTATCCGAGCGGGAAGGTTATTGAAAAAGGGATGTCAAGGATTCCTATGTTCAGTGGCTGATGTCTCAGCGACCGAATTGAAAGTAGAAGACATTTCGATAGTACGAGAATATCCAGATGTATTTCCTGATGACCTACCAGATGTTCTTATTGAGAGAGAGGTCGAGTTCACTATTGAGGTTATGCCAGACTCAAGACCAATATCAAAGGCACCGTATAGAATGGCACCCATAGAATTGAAAGAGCTGAAAATCCAATTACAAGAGCTACTTGACAAGGGTGTCATTCGACCAAGTGTATCGCCGTGGGGAGCTCCAGTATTGTTTGTAAAAAAAGAAAGATGGCTCCATGCGTATGTGTGTTGATTACCGGGAACTGAACAAGTTAACGATTAAGAACAAGTACCCGTTACCTAGAATTGATGACTTATTTGATCAACTTCGTGGGGCATAAGTATTTTCGAAGATAGACCTGAGATCGGGTTATCATCAGTTGAAAGTGAAGGCCGAAGATGTTGAGAAAATAGCTTTCAGAATGCGTTATGGACACTATGAGTTCTTAGTTATGCCATTTGGAGTTACAAATGCACCAGCCGCGTTCATGGATCTTATGAATCGAGTATTCAAGGATTATTTGGATGACTTTATGATTGTATTCATTGACGATATCCTTATCTATTCACTGAGTGAGATAGAACACGAGAACCACTTGAGGTTGATACTTCAGAGATTGCGAGAGAAACAATTATTTGGTAAATTCAAGAAATGTGAATTTTGGTTGTCTAATATTACTTTTCTTGGTCACGTAATTGACAAGAATGGAGTATCAGTTGATCCTCACAAAGTAGAAGCTGTATCTAATTGGCAGAGGGCGACATCTGTATTTGAAATTTGAAGTTTCTTGGGATTAGCGGAATACTATCGCCGTTTTATTGAACATTTCTCAAAGATTTCTTTAACTATAACAAGGTTGATGAGGAAAGGAATTACATTTGAATGGAGTTAGGAATATGAAGACAGTTTTCAAGAATTGAAAGCACAACTAACGAGAGGACCTATTCTGACAATACCATCCGGAACCGAATGATTTGTAATCTATAGTGATGCTTCACATAAAGGGTTGGGATGTGTGCTTATGCAAGGTGGTAAAGTAATTGCATATGCTTCTAGGCAGTTAAAGACACATGAGGTTAACTATCCGACCCATGATCTTGAGTTAGCCGCAGTAATTCATGCTTTGAAAATTTGGAGACACTATCTGTATGGAGAGAAATGTGAGATTTTCACCGACCACAAGAGTTTGAAGTACATTTTTACTCAGCGGGATTTGAATATGAGACAGAGAAGATGGTTGGAATTGATTAAGGATTACGATCTTTCGATTGAGTACCATCCGGGAAAGGCGAATGTAGTAGCCGATGCATTAAGCCGGAAGACGCCGAGGAATTTAGTCGACGAGCTAACACAACAAAAAGAATTGGTAAAAGAGATGGAACGCTTAGAATTGGATGTGATTCCAGGAACCAATGATGGCTTAATGATGGCGATCATTGCACACCCAGATATTATCGATGAGATCAAGAAGGAACAATTTAATGATGTCTATTTGTGCAAAATGAGGGACGAGATATCTTTGGGGAAACGACCTAGTTTTGTGTTGGAACGAGGAACGTTGAAACTGGAAAATCGATTATGTATACCGAATGTGAAAGACTTGAAAGAGGGGATTCTAGAAGAAGCTCATAGTACGAAATATTCAGTATACCCGGGGAGTAACAAGATGTACCGAAACCTGCGAGAAAACTTCTGGTGGAAGGGTATGAAGCGTGAAGTCGCTAAGTTTGTATCTGAATGTTCGGCATGTCAACAAGTGAAAGCAGAGAGACAAGTACCTGCTGGATTATTACAACCTTTACCTGTATCGGAATGGAAATGGGATGAGATTACGATGGACTTTGTTTCAGGATTTCCACGATCATACAATAAGAATGATAAGATTTGGGTTATAGTCGACCGATTAACCAAGTCAGCTCATTTTCTACCAATTAAGACTACTAAGCCGTCCAAATTAGCAGAATTGTATGTGAAAGAGATTGTAAGGCTACATGGAGTCCCAGCTGTGATTGTATCAGATCGCGATAGTAGTTTTACGTCAAGGTTTTGGGGTAGTTTGCAAAAGGCTATGGGTACAAAGTTAAGTTTCAGTACTGCTTTTCATCCTCAGACCGATGGACAGTTGGAACGTATGATTCAAACATTAGAGGATATGTTACGATTGTGTGTATTGGATTTTGGGAATGATTGGGAGCACCACTTGCCGTTAATTGAATTTGCGTATAACAATAACCAAAAGATTCATTCTTTATGAATCGGATTTCAGTCAAGTCTTGGTATGGCACCATATGAAGCTTTGTATGGCCGTAAGTGTCGATCACCAGTTTGTTGGACCGAGGTTGGAGAAAGAGGGTTGTTAGGACCTGAGATGGTACAAATGACTACCAAAAAGGTGAAATTAATTCAGGAGCGACTTAAGGTAGCTCAGAGCCATTATAAGAGCTATGCGGATTCTAAACGATGATCGATGAATTTTGAAGTTGGAGATTTTGTATACTTGCGAACATCGCCTTCGAAAGGCATTGTACAATTTGGAAAAAGGGGAAAGCTCAATCCAAGATTCATAGGACCTTTTGAGATCCTAGAGAGGATAGGTCCAGTGGCTTATCGATTGGCCTTGTCATCAGAGTTGGAACATGTGCATAATGTATTTCACGTGTCGATGTTGAGACGGTGTATGACTGATATGAGTAAGATCATTGTACCTGAACCGCTGCAAATTCAGGGGGACTTGACTTATGTGGAACAACCGGTAGAAATTCTAGATCGAAAGGAACAAGTCTTGAGAACCAAGACGATTCCAATGGTAAAAGTATTGTGGCGTAGTCACACGGTGGAAGAGGCTACATGGGAAAGTGATGAAAACATGAGGAATGAGTATCAGTACTTATTCGACGCATGAGGTAAAGTTTGGGGACAACCTTCCATTTTGGAGGGGAGAGTTGTCATACCCGTTCCAGAAATTTATGATTTTGAAAATGCATCATTTGAGATTTTGAAATTATTAATGTTATTAATAATTTGAGTTGAGGTTGACGGTGAGTCATCGGTAAGGTGTCAGTGAGGACACGGGAACATGGCAGTCCATATTGCATGGGCATGACTAAATGACATTTATATGATTTAAATGTTATTTGACTTTATCTGGTATTCCTGTGAATAGTAATTATACCTGTGTAGTATAATTCTGGTTTTTGGATACTTTCGTATATCATTTTGAGAACTGTGGTGAGAACATGAGTGATACATTAATTAAAAAGGTAGGTTGTGTAGAGATTCCACAGAATATAGTTTTCGGACGTTATTTTGGACCCAAACAAAACCTAGTTGGAAACTTTTGAATATTATAGTTTTCACTCGTAAAGTTATAAAATGGACGTGTGCGAAGTTTCATGGGTTAATGAGAAGTTTTGAGAAACTTGCGGGGAGGTAAACGTAATTCCCAGAAAGTTTGTCTATATATAGAAGTGGATGAGATTTCATTCTCATCCAAAACTTCCAAAAATATCTAGAGAGAGAGGAGAGAGAAGGGAGATTGAGCCAACGGGCTTTGCGACGCCGATCGACGACCGTTCGTCCGTCAGATTTTCTCCAGATTTCATATTTGAACTCGTGGAGGTAAGACCTACGTTTTGATACTACATGCCTGTGTTTGGCCAATTTTTGTAAAAATATTAATTCTAAACTTTTGGGGAAAATCATGTAAAACTCGTAGGAATCGCGTATAATTTGAAATCCGACGATTAATTAGCCCCCTAGACGATCCTTCAAAGTTTCGGAGAGATCGCATGAGGTATGAATTCTAGATCTATGAAATATATGGATTTTCATGTTTTGAACATCAACTTTGATATCTTTGGATCCGGGCAAAATTCATGTATTAATTAGGCCCGTTAATTATGCACGTGAAATTATGTAAAAAGCACATATAACTGTTTGTGTGAGCATGTTATGTATCTCCTTGGGTCAAAGGGGAGTTTGGTGCAAATTCATCCGGGGTAAGCTCCTCGAACCTTTAGGATTATGATTTTGATTGTGATTGTGATGGAATTGGATTTGTGGTTGTGTCTGGATTGGAGGTGGGCCCAACCAGGACACGGTACCTGGTATGGAAGAAGGCCCAACCAGTGTACGAGATGAGTGGGAGAGGTGGGCCTCCTACGGCATCGACCGGATGAATGCGTACCACTCACCCTAGAGACTATTTCTATGTGTTTTAGATGCTTAAACCATGAACTGTCATATAAGCATACATTTAGAATTGTATGCTCAGCATATAGCTGAGCAGTGGAGATGTACTCCATTGCAGGTAAGAGGAAAGACAAAAAGAATCGTGAGGAGTGAGGCCGAGGAACGCCGGAAAGCTACATATGTACATGTTTTTGTTTTAAATTCTAAAACTTGTGTAAGGACTTGTAAATTGTAAAATGTTGTAATAGATCCATGGATTAGTTTCGCAGTATTGTAATCTTGTAATTGAACGCCTGTGGTTATGTTTTAAATGTTGTAATTGGCGTTGGTTGTGATTGTTGTTGATATAGAGAAGCATGCGTTGTTAATTTTCTTCACAGGGCTGCCCAGCAGGGGAGTAGTCGACTGGACCCTGTATCAGTCGACTGGATCTCATGTGATTGAGACACTGAAAGTGAATAGTAATGGAAACAGTCGACTGGACCCTTTATCAGTCGACTGAACACTGTTGATTTTTGGCTACTGCTTCTATAAATGGCAAAACCAGTCGACTGTGCCATAACGCAGTCGACTGGACCCCTTTTGAAATGTTGTATTTTAGTTCTGCTTAACACAGTCGACTGGGGACCTTTGATCAGTCGACTGAACTACTGTAGATTCTAGCTACTGATCCAAATAGTAACCAGTGCAGTCGACTGGGTTCCCTGATCAGTCGACTAGACCTCTGTTTAGAATTTAGGGTTTTGGTTTCTGCTAGGCACAGTCGACTGGACCCTAGGCACAGTCGACTGAACCTCTGTTTTCAAAATTTATTCTTTTGGATGTGTTTTCAATTGAACAAAACTTTTTATAACTCTGATTTCAATGGATTTTACTACTTAGAGGGCAATGTTTCCTAAGTTTTAAAATGCTCAGGGTTGTTTTAAAGTTCTTTCCGCTGCGTATCGTTAGAGGATGTTTGGATGAGCCTTGGTGGCGTGCCACGTACGTGTCCTATTTCCACGCGTAGTGGGATGGGTCGTGACACTTTGAAACCATCGTTGAGAATTTGAAATGAGTTGTTGTCAATGGGAAGTTGGAGTACGATAAGTATTAGGATATTGAACAAGAACGGTTATAGAAGTGGACAGAGGAGTAAAGAGACGTTGGATAATGCAAGTTAGAGAAGTGACAATATAAATGGGAAAGTTGAAACTGCGATGAGTAAGTGGACAGGAACAGTGAGGGTGAGATGAAGACTTGGTAGTATGTTGGATACGTCATCGGATAACATGGTAGGATGTAAGGTGGTTAGAGAACAATGGTGAATGCAATGGAATACTATCTCAATGTCCTGGATTCCAATGAGGTTGGAGAGTTGTGAGAATGTCGGACTTCACCCTAAGAAAATTTTAAAGTGTTTAAAATGTTTTAAAATAAAACTTTCGTTGAGTAAGAAAATTTGTTTTACATACTTGTGATTAGGTATCAAGTAGCCCTTGGAAGATGGGTATTGTAGAAGGATATGGTATGCTTCGCGCTTGGGACACAACATCGTTTGTCAAACGAATGAGTTCTGTATGGGCAGATTATGAACTTGGAAATTCTAAAGTAAGGGGTTAGTGAAATGTCGTACACTTGGACTTAGTAAGTTAGAGGTAGTGCAACTAAACGAGTTGACTTGAAAATGGATTCAAAAGGAACTTGATCTTAGTTTAAGTATTGGAATAACCCGAGGTTATAAATGAATTGAAGCATTGAACGATTGGGAACTTGATGAGATCCGTAAAGAGTAAAGCACTTGAATACAATAGCAATGAATCGGTGACATTGCTAACCGGAGGGAGAATAGGGCGACTTGGGGTATTGTCGCTAGAGGTATGTGAATTGGAAGTTGATCAGGAATTTATCGAACACCGTGAAACTATAGCACTGTATGGGGAGATTTAATTACCGGAGTACCTTCAAGTAGCTTACGAGACGTATGAATGCTTTGAACAACAGGTTATTCAGGAACAATAGATTGGAGACCCGGATAGCATAAATAAATGACTAAAGAGTTTAAATTGGAATTGAGTTAGATGCGACTAGGGTTATGAAACATTGGATCTCGGAATAAGATATTATGCCTTGAGGTGTTATACGAAAAATATACGCTTAGTGTGAACAGTTGTCAGGAACTCAGTTCGAGTTGAGATACAGAAGTGTGATCGATATGGACTTGGGCAAAAGTGAAAGTGAGACACTAGAGACGTATAGAGTTGTAAACTACATAAAGGGTGGTGGATCTACCTAGACTGATATGAGAATGGATTACATTACAGTTGAGATCTTCGAAAGAAAAGTGATTGGCTCAGGGTGTGAGTACACTAGGTGAACATGATGGATTGTGAATGATCAATGATTTGGGACAGGAACGGGGTATGTTCTTAATAAGAGGATATGTTTTGATAAACTCTGTGGTACGTGCATGATGGGCTAAGTCAAATTTTGATTTACCAATGCTATTCGTTACAATGGATATTGGGGTGGTGGTGTTGAGAAAGAGATGAGGCATTATGTGAAATTTCAAAATAGTTGTTTTAAAACGTGAATGAGAGATGTATTGGACTTTGTTAAAAGTTTTAAATTGAAAATTTTAAGGTATAAATTTTCTATATCAATTGAAGGTAGTTGAGTATGCACTTTGGATTGATAAATGACGAATGTGTGTGACCTCACCGAGGGTGATTCGGGACTTTAGGTAAGCTCGAACGAGTAAAATGGTATAAAACTTTCAATAGAGAACCTAATTGATACCTTATGAAGCACGAATGATGGGAGTATAATACTAGGTTGGTAAAACCTAAACGGAATGATAAGAATTATTAGACAGAGATAGTACCAGTGCGACGCATTACCGACTAAGTGATAGTCATCTGAACTAATATTGTCACTATATGGATTTCTGGGGACGGGAAGATTGTAATTTGATAAGAACTTGGAAGTTATTTGAAACGTGTTAACGTTCTACAAGTTTTTTGTGATCCGCAGGATAAGGGATTGAATCTATGGTATATGAAATAGTTTGTTGGAACACTAACTTATCGACAGGGTATGTATGTATGATGGTACTCAGTTTTGGTTCACTTCGAGATGAAGAATCGTGTATAGATGTTAACTAGTTGAGACGTGTTGACAACGACTTTTAGTCAGGAAGAAAGATAGGTGAATGGGAGATGAGTTACTTCCTCATTTTGGTGATTAGGATATAACCTTTGGGTTTCGAAAAGTATATGTGGCAAGTACGATGCAATGATATCTGAGTTGATGTTGTGACATGGTAAGATGATTTAATGTCAGATTTGACTATTGAGTAAGTTCTACTCAGGGATTGATGTTCTTATTTATCGGGATGCTTCAGAGTATTGCTAGGAATCGGTTGAATTTTCTATCAGTTTGAGACAGGGGCTTTGAGAATTTATTTTCCTTAAGAGCCTGAGGATTTATTTTCCTCGTGGGACTGTGGCTTCCCAGTAAAGTGATTGGTTTTGTGTATGAGGCAAATGTTGGAATTACTTGTGTGAAGTCTTGGTGACTTGAGAAGATGGTTTAAGTTTGGGGACAAACTTCCTTTTTGGAGGGGAGAGTTGTCACACCATTCTAGGAAAATCATGATTTTAAAAATGCATAAATGAACTTTTGTGAATTATCAATGTCATTTGATAATGGGAATGGGGTTGAATGGAGTTCAACGGAAAGTGTCAAGTGAGGACATGAGAATTTGGTAATTCATGTTGCATTGACATGAGGAAATGACATATATATGATTTTAAATGTTATTTGACTTTACCTGATTCTCATGAATAGTAATTATACATGTGTAGCATAGTTTCTGGTAGTTTTGATTTGAGTTAAGATCATTTTGAATACTGTGGTGAGAACGTGAGTGACACGTTGCATAAAAAGTAGGTTATCTAGAGATTCCACGAAATTAGTTTCAGAACGTGATTTTTGGACCCAAACGGAACTTTGGCGAAAACTTTTATAAATTTTTGTTTTCACTCGTGAAGTTATAAAATCGATGTGTGCGACGTTTCAGGACTTAATTAGAAGTTTCGAGAACTCGTGGGGAGTTAAGTGTAATTCTCGAGAGTTATGCTTATAAATAGTTGTGGATGAGATTTCTCTATTATCCAAACTTTCAAAATATCTAGAAAGAAGAGAGAGAAAGGAGATTTGATCCTACGACCTTTTCGACGACAAACGGCGACCATTCGTCTGTCAGTTTTCAGCCAGATTTCATATTTGGACCCCTCGAGGTAAGAGCTTCATTTTGATACCTCTTACGCCTCGTTTGGAAAAGTTTTCCAAAAAGTTAATTTTAAGAAATTGGAGAAAACATGTCTATAGTTGTAGGAATCGCTTGAGATCATAGATCCGACGTTTATTTGGTCTCCTAGTACTTCTCCTGAAGTTTGAGAGTTATAGCTCGAGGTATGAATTCCGAACCTATGTAATATAGGGAATTTCAGATGTTTTAGATATTTTGTATGAAATGTGATCCGGGCAAACTTATGTATTAAATTAGGCCCGTTAATTTTAGCGACTACGTATAGGAATGCATGGTGACATGATTATGTGAGTATGCTAAATGTTAATGTGGATCAAAGGGGAGTTTGATATAATTTCAAGCCGGTTCACGCCTCTCGATGTTTGAGAGTTTATAGTAGTGACGACTACTTGCTTGGTGTGGAAAGTGGCCAACCAGAGCAGATGGATGCAATGGTTGAGTGATCGTCGGCTAGCCATTGGCATTGCGGTTTAAGATTTAAGACTTGCCGATATATTGGGTGAATGCGTATCTCTCTCCCCGAAGAATAAATTATGTGATTTAGATGTTTAAAACATGAATTGCCTCATATGCATTTGTTTAGAATTGTACACTCAGGATATAGCTGAGTAGTGGAGACTTCCTCCATTGTAGGTGAAAAAAAAGGGCAAGAAGAAGCGAGAAGAGTGAGGGCGAGGAATGCCGGGGGAATCATACTTGTTTATACTTTTGTTTTAATCTTAAACTTGTATTAAGGATTTGGAATGTGTAAAATGCTGTAATAGAAACTTGGGATTAGTTTCGTAGTACTGTACCTTGTATTCGAACACTTGTAATGAAGTTTTAGATCGCTAATGTATCGTTGTGGTTGTGTGGATTTTGGTTCAAGAGCCGTGATTTGATAAACTTCACAACTTGTAAGCTGCTAGGGAATCAGTCGACTGATCCATAGTTCGGTCGACTGGACCACTGTGCATTTTTGGCCACTGTTTTTAATTATGGAAAAAACCAGTCGACTGGGCCCTGTTTCGGTCGACTGCCCTTTACGAAAATGTTGATTTTTGGTTTCTGCTTGAGACACAGTCGACTGGTAGGAGTCATTCGACTGAGAAATTGAGGCCCCAGTCAACTGAGCCTCGACACAATCGACTGTACAAGTTGATGATCTTTTGAAACCTTCTGCTTTAGGTCTCCAGTCGACTGGACTCCCGATACAGTCGACTGGACCTCTGTTTTCAAAACTGATTTCTTGTGGACATGTTTCAATTGGAAAAAACTTTTTACAACTCTGATTTTAATGGTGTTCACTTATTATTTCCGCTGTTATTGATACTTTAATGGAAATGGATAAGCCTTGATGGTGTGCCACGTGTCCTATTTCCGCGCGTAGCGGGATTGGTCCTGACAAAATTATTTGTTGACTTTCCGTGAAGGGGCAAATTGTGCTGAGAGACGAGATACTGCAAAATTGGTAGTGCTGGATGACCCAAACGATGATGCCAAACATGTGACGACACACGAACACCAACAAAGGCAAATGGTTGACGTGCTTTATTCTGAAGAGCGCAAAGATTGATGGGATAAAGGCCATGATCACTCTTGTCGTAGAAAAGCATCTTCCCCATCAGTTTTTCCTTTACACAAAAGCCATCCGAGTCAAACAAAAAATAACAATGATTATCGATAGATAATAAATTGGCAAAAATAGAAGGATAATGTAAAATGTTATTCAAAGTGAAAGGGGAAGAGTTATGATGAAGTTGGGGTGAACTAATGTGGGAGATTTTCAAACCTGAACCATTGCCAACCGCTACGTGATCCTTGCCATGGTATTCGTTATGAAGAGACAAGTTTGCAAGGTCTGAGGTAATATGATTCGAGGTGCCACTATCAATATACCAAGTTTGATCATCTGATCGAGTATGATAGGACGCAACCATCGCTGGAAGTTGTTTGGTGGGAACCCTTCCTTCATAGGCACTATCTATATGATGATAGTAGTTGATGGTCGAATGGCCTGAATGACCACAAATCTGATAAGTGGGGAAATGATTTCCAAAATGGGTATTAGGTGAAGGGGAAAGTGTGCTGACGAGTGAAGTATCATGTTGACGATTATAAGAAAACTGTTGTGGTTCGGTGGTACGACCAAGACCACGACCACGACCACGACCACGGAATGAGTTTTTGGATCTAGGAGCATAAAGAGTAGTGACAGAGGGCTCATGTATCAATGAGTTTTGTTCAGTAAGACGCATTTCAGCGCTTAAGAGAAGGCCAATTAAGTCATTTAATGAGATTGGAGTGTCACGTGCTTGAGCAGAGTTCACAGTAACTTCATATGCAGGACCAACATTAAGCATAATCAAACTAATCAAATCATCATCATCCACGAGTTTCCAGGCAAGAGCCAAGTTATCAGCAACATGAGTGATTTTATCAATGAAATCAGAAATAGAGAGATCCCTTCTTTTAGTGTTTTGGAGTTGATTCTTCATTTGCAGAATACGAGTTCGCGATTGAGACGCATACCGTTTCTCGAGAGAGGACCACACAGCATAAGAGGTGGGCAACCGAGTGACGGTGGATAAAATTGTTGGAGTCAAAGTTGCATTGATCCAACTGAGAAGAGTTTGATTGTGTTGCTGCCATTTGGTGTATTCCGGATTACATGTGGTGGAGAGATTTCCATCCTTATCCTTCACAAATTGCTCTGGACATGGTTTTATTCCATTAACAAAACCCATCAGGTTCGTGCTGTGAAGAACTGGCAAAAATTGAGCAAGCCATAATGTGTAATTGTTTCGATCAGATTCCTGACTCTGTGCTCCAAAAGCCTACCTATAGAGATGCTTTCCATTTCTTTATAATGGTATTACAGTAGGCTTACAACTGGTATTACCAAAGATAAAAGATTAAATTACCAAAGATGGAAGATTACAATTTGGTATAATATTACAATTGGTATTTACCAAAGATAGAAGACTCCCCAACTCACCTGTATCGCGTGAGAATTGTACCATATGAGTCCCCAATTCGAAATTTTTTTTTTCAACTTTAAAACATCCATAACTTTTGATTTACAACTCTTTTTTTTTCTCAAATTGTATATCGTTGGAATCGTGATGAGAGCTGCAAAACTAGTACCATTTTTGATATGTTTTTAGCAAAAAAAAAAAAAAACAAAATTTTACATGCCTTGCTCTTGAACTTAAATTCTCACTTAACATTTGTGTAAAATTCTTTCTTTCTTTCTTTTATTATTATTATTATTATTATTATTATTATTATTATTATTATTAATTTACGATGACAAATCCCCCCAGTCTGTCCTCCACAAAATTGAGATTCCTATCAGTACTTCACACGGTTTACCTATTGCCCTTTTTTTGGAATAAGACCGAGCGACTAACCCCGGGACAAGTGCACCGACCCCACAACACAAGTGCCATATGAATCAGGGAGGTGAGTGGTCGGTAGGATTCGAGCCCACACCAAACTCTGAAAACAGTTCATCCAGCTATTTGAAATACGCCATCTCAACCTATTCACACAACCCTAGGATTTTCAAACCCTTGACCTCCCTTTAGGAGGCCAAGAGCTCTCTGACCAACTCAATTCCTATACAAATAGAATTGGGCCTTGGCCTTGGGCGGGCTGAATGAATGTAAAGGGGTTGGGCCATACAATTAACCCAAACCAAAGCCATACATATAAAATGTGCTTTCAGTGTCTGGGCAGAGAGATTCCATACATATAAAAGGTTCTTCTCGTCGTCTTTTGCTGTTTTTCTCTGTCTCTTGCATTCTGCTGGTTTGTTGTTTTTTCTAATCATCTTTCTTACATTCTGCTGGTTTGTTGTGTTTTCGTTGATTGGCATTTTGTTCTTGCTTGTTTTGGGGATCTGAGAGATAGGGTATTTTTCTGCTGGATCTCAGAGGAGTAAAAGACAAAATAAAGCTATGTTTTTCAAGTATGTTACAGGCTCTACTACACTCACAAGATTATGGTAAAAATAACATTGCTAGCAATTTACAAGATTTGTATCCTAGACCATTCATGATAATATCTTGTAACGAACACATTATGGATATAATAATGTACGTTTGCCCCCCCCCCCCCCCCCCCCCCCCCCCCCCCCCCCCCCCCCCCCTTTTAATGGATCAATAAGATCACTCTCTCTCTCTCTCTCTGTGAACACTCTAGTCTATAGTGATATTAGGGAGAAGAGTAATGCAATGTTTCCCAAATCTCCATTCTAAATTTTCGTCTCAAATGATGTGGTGAGGCACGTAGTAGCTCTCATTGGATTAAGATTTTATGTAATTTGGATTTATTCGACATTGCGTACATTAGCACGTGAGTTTCCTCTTATGTAGTATTTTTTTTTACTATGGTTCTAAAATTTGCATTCTACAATGTTTCACAATGTTCAATTTTAAACCTAATATTGATACATTTTTTTAATTATTGTATACAATGTCCAAGTTAGCAGATCTTTATAACGAAACTTGATTATTTTTACTTCTGTTAATGAGTTTTAAAATTTTAAACTTATTGTTAATTGATATTTTTTTAATGAATAGTAAGACATGAATGTGACGCATATGAAGATGTCATTGTTTTTGCTGATGTTGATGATGGATTTTAATTGGAGAAAGTGGACACATCATTATTCCCACTATCACATGTGTTCAGATCCATTCTCCAATGAAATTTAGGGTTAAAAATTCAATTTGAGATTCAAATTTAGTGTCGTCGACAAAAAATTTACATACGTGTTGTCCCATCTAATTTCAATCAATGTTGTGGAGAGAAGATACCCTTTCTTTCCAATTACTAAATCAACTTTTATTGTAAAATTGATAAGCCATCCAAATTGTATATGATGTTTTGGAGTAACTCTTTATTGGAACAACTCTTCGAAACGGTTGGGAGCAACGTTTTGGTGTTAGTTGACAATTTTAAAAATATAAAGTAGACCAAAATCCAAAATAACTATTCAAAAGTTGATTTTAAATTTTGGTGACGGCTTTTGACATTGTAGAAATGTTTCACAATGTTAAAATTTAAAGCTATTGTTGATATTTGTTAAAATTATTGTGTATAATTTATGATTGGAATATAATTATTCATATGAATTGGTACCGAAGACCAAATAGACGAAATATAGCCGTTTGATTTTGGAATTGTTCTACCAAAAATGACTGAATTTATAAAAAAAAGTTGACTTAATTGTAAATATTTGCAATAAAGTTGATTGAAATCTAATTAGAAGTTCACTAAAATATAATTTTAAATTATAAATTTGACCAAGATATAACCAGCCTTCATATTGTGAACCTAAATGTAATTAATTTTAAAAATGATTGAAATACAAATAGCCGCAATAAAGTTGACTTGAATCTAATTAAAATTTAAATGTTGGAATTACAAAATTTTCAATTTTTTTTTTTTTTTTTTTCAATTTGTTTCAATTTCATATGCTTTTGGGTATTTCAATCTTTACTGTTTTTAAAGTTGAAAGTTGGGTGTTGGATAACTCTATAGATTTGGTATATTTTTATTTTCTTTGCCTAAATTATGTTAGAGAATACAATAAAAATAATTACAATTCCACCAATAAAGTTGAAAAGAGGGTGACCAAGATGAGGCGCGGTTCGCTCTCTTGAGACGATACGCGCCCTCTACGGATTAAACCGATGCAGTAGAACTTTGGCACGCCGTCCCCGAGATACAACAGCTCGGCCACCCTTGCCGTATGCCCGTCAAGTCTGCACAACTTGATGTGACAAGAAGCTCCTCTCTAGTGCTTTTCTTTACCCAATATATTCAACATATTGTGATGCTATAATAGTTGCTGGAAACTGATAGTTGTTTTTCTTGGAAGATAACTATCTCAATACCCAATTGAAATGATGATAGATACATCTATATCAAGTATCAACTAAACCGTTGGCCAATAAAACCTCACACATATAATACTTTTAAAGGCTCCAGCATTACAAACGTGATTATGATGTTTTTTATTTTTTATTTTTTTTAAAGTTGAAACAGTCCTTGGGTATGATGAGTACTTAATGTACATATTAAAATATATGTGTATGAATATGATTTCAAAGCCTTTGATGATCAGCAAGCTTGAACGGGCAAAGAGCCGTTGCTAAGCATTTACACTATATGCACTCAAAATTAAAACTAATTAAATAGATAATGTTTTATTTTATTTTATTTTAATTGAAATAATATAACATTCCCCCACTTATTTTAATAAAAATAAAAATATTAACATATTGGGCAAAGATAAAAAAAAATTATGCATAATAAGGGTGCCAATGGCTTGAACCCCCACTTAATGTTTAACAAATCTTGTTCCAGAGTCAATTGTGACAATGTCTTGAACTATGACTGCTTTGGGGAAACAAAACATTGCGTCACACACATAATTTTTCAGCACTCTAATCCAAGCTTCAAAGCTAGCACGTTAATGGCCATGTGCTAGATCCCGGCTTCTTGAGCGCTCTAGAGAATTAGGCCCATTCTCATAGGAAGCGGCCCCACTTCCACACTCAAATAGGTGAGTCTATAAAGGATATTCTCATGACTCTAACATCCCACCAATAATGGCTATAGAACTCATTAAGAGTTGTAAACAACTCAACCTTATTCACGTCATGAGATTCATGCACATGCACCATAGGGATAGACAATGAGTGAGAACTCAATTTTGTGCATGTCTATCAAATCACTCTATAATTCGTTTTTCCCTTTGAACCTAGTTCACAGGATCTCTGGGTCCTAGGTAGGGTATCCTCATAGGTGATTTATTATTCTTTGGGCTTTAGACCCATCCCCCTCGATGCTATCCAAATCTTTTCTCTAGCTAGAGATTTTGTTAAAGGATCTGCCAGATTATCACCAGTTCTGACATAATTCACTCCAATTGTCCCATTACTGATATAGGATCTCACAGTACTGTGTTTTCTCCTTATAGATCTGGATTTCCCATTATAATATTTATTTTGCACTCTACCAATTGCTGCAGTGCTATCACAATGAATTAAGACGGGAGGTATTGGTTTTTCCCACATTGGAATTTCAGACAACAAATCACGTAACCAACCCGCTTCTTCACTGGTTGAGGCAAGAGCAATAAGCTCAGCCTCCATTGTGGATTTAGCTATTATTTGTTGTTTTTTCGATTTCCAACAAATAGCCCCACCTCCCAATGTAAATACATAACCAGTGGTAGACAATGAATCACCTGCTAAGGTGTTCCAATCAGCATCACTATACCCCTCGAGTACAGCGGGAAACCTTTGATACAGTATACCATAATTGATGGTTCCTTTCAAGTACTTCATTACACGAGTAATGGCATTCCAATGGTCAATATTTGGTTTACTTGTAAACCTTGCTAAAACTCCCACTGCATAGGCAATATCAGGCCTAGTACAGTCAGTGGCATATCTCAAACTTCCAATGATGCTAGCATATTCCTTTTGGTTACAAATATCGTTTTCATTTTCAGTCGGAAATAAATGCACACTAGCATCAAATGGAGTATTCATGGTTTTTTCATCAAAAAATTTATATTTTTTCAAAATCTTTTCAACATAATGAGATTGATCAAGAAAAATACCATTAGAAGTTCTAGTAATACGCATACCAAGAATTACATTTGCTTCTCCAAGATCTTTCATATCAAAATTATTTCTAAGTAGCGTTTTTGTGTTTTCAATAATATTTAAACTTGTACCAAAAATTAAAAGATCATCCACGTACAAGCATATAACCACATGATCATTATCCAAAGATCGATAATATATACATTTATCACTCTCATTTGTTTTGAAACCGTTTGAAATCAAATAATTATCAAACTTTTCATGCCACTGTCTAGGAGCTTGTTTCAAGCCATATAAAGACTTCAAAAGTTTACAAACCATTCTTTCATTACCGGGCATTACAAAACCTTCCGGTTGATCCATATAAATCTCTTCTTCTAAATCACCATTTAGAAAAGCAGTTTTGACATCCATTTGGTGAATAAACAGATTTTGAACTGCAGCTACTGCTATTAACAATCTAATTGAGGTGATTTTAGAAACAGGAGAAAATGTATCAAAGAAGTCAATATCTCCTTTTTGTTTAAACCCTTTAGCTACTAGTCTTGCCTTAAATTTATCAATAGTTCCATCTGGTTTTAATTTTCTCCTTAATACCCATTTACACCCTATGGTCTTACAACCCGGAGGAAGATCAACTAACTTCCAAGTTTTATTAGAATTTAGGGAGTCCATTTCATCGTTAATGGCTTCTTGCCAAGAATCCGAGTCGAGTGAAACTAAAGCTTCTTCTAAAGAGGTAGGATCACCATTTACATTATACACATAATAATCAGAACCAAAATCTTTTTCAATTCTACCTCTTTTACTCCTTCTAAGTTGATCATCATCATTATCCTCATCTCTTGGGCGAGTTGTGGACGGCTCAGGGTCCATTCTATTTTCAATATTTTGACCCCCACTATTTCTAGATTTGAAAGGAAATTTATCTTCATGAAAAATCACATTAAGAGACTCAATAATAACATTATTATCTAAGTCAAAAAATCTATATGCCTTACTAGTCAATGCATAGCCTAAAAATGCACACCTTGATGATCTACTGCCAAGTTTAGGTCGGTGTGGGTCCGTAAGCCTTACATAGGCAAGGCAACCCCAAATTCTAAAATAATCAATATTAGGCTTATGACCCTTCCACAATTCATATGGTGTGATCAAAGTATGTTTATGTGGTACTCTATTTAAAACATAATTAGCGGTTAAGACAGCATCACCCCATAGGTTCTTAGGAGCCCCAGAACTAACAAGCATTGCATTCGTCAAGTTTATCAAAGTTCTATTTTTTCTCTCCGCTACTCCGTTAGATGAAGGAGAGTAAGGTGGTGTAATTTCATGAACGATACCCAAAGATTGAATATAATCTCTAAGACCAAGTGAGTCATATTCTCGACCTCTATCACTCCTAAACCTTTTAATCTTTTTACCAAAAAGATTTTCAACCTCCTTTAAGAAAATTAATAATTTTTCCAAAGCTTCACTTTTATTCTTCATAAGATAAACACAACAAAATTTTGAAAAATCATTAATGAAAGTTATAAAATATCTATTACCACCACGGGTCAATATTCCTTCAAACTCACAAATATCTGTATGAATTAAATCAAGTAATTCGGAATTTATTTCCACACTTTTAAAAGATTTTTTAGTGACTTTTGTCATACTACAAAACTCACATTTTTCAAATTCATTTTTTAATCTAGGAATTAAACCCATGTTACTCATATTTTTCACATACTTACTATTAACATGACACAAACGAGCATGCCAAACATTAACACAAGAAACAATGTAAACAGAAACATTAGACTTTTTATTCATTTCAATGTTAAGCTTAAACATGCCATCACAAGCATAGCCTTTTCCAACAAACATGCCATTTTTCGAAAGTACATATTGATCGGATTCAAAGACTTGCTTAAAACTAGCTTTATTCAAAAGAAAACCAGAAACCAAATTTTTTCTTATCTCGGGAGCATGCAACACATCCTTGAGAGTACCATACGTCCAGAAGTAAACATAATTTGGACCTCTCCCGAGCCCAACACTTGAGTAGTGTGGGAATCACCAAGCAATATATTTTTTCCATTATCCATGGGGCTATAGGATTTAAAGCAATCTCTATCAAAGCACACGTGCCTAGAGGCACCCGAATCAATCCACCATCCTTCATAGACTTCGAGATGGTTTATCTCGGTAACCATAGCCACAAGCGGCTCTTCGGTGACGTTTGCCTGACCAACAGGTTGACGACCCCGGTAACGACAATTTCTAGCTTTATGTCCTGGCTTTCCACATATAAAGCATACTCCATAATAATTATTAGAATTACCTTGATAATTATTTGGTGCTTTCCTTGGAGGGTGTCCTTGGTTTATCCTTTGGTTAAAATTAGCCCCATTATATTGTTGGTTCCTTTTAGGCTTGTATTTCATGTTATTTTTCTTTGGTTTCATTCTAGCATTATTTTTTTCAAAAGTCTTTGGCATGTCATTACTAGGAGTAATCAAGTTTACCTTAGTGGCATTTGTACCACTAAATACCTCAGAGTTGTCTTGCTTTCTTGCCTCCTCTTGAACTCTCAAGCGGGTGATAAGGCTTTCAATAAAGAACTCCTTTTGTTTGTGCCTTAGAACCTTGCCAAACTCCTTCCAAGCATCGGGTAATTTGTCTATGATTGCAGCAACTTGCATTTGTTCATCTACACGAATCCCCTCGGCTTGAACTTCATGAGCGAGCATTTGGAGATCATACGCTTGAGCCACCACAGATTTATCTCCCACCATTTGAAACCTGAAATATCAACTACATGCATACTTTTTCGAACCGGCTTCTTCAGCATCATATATTTGATGTAGTGCTTTCCATATCTTTTTTGCAGAAGAATACGCTCGATCGTAATAGTCGTACAACTCATCAGAAAGACAATTTAGAAGATAATTTCTACAAAAGAGATTATCTTTCTCCCATTTGCTAACAGCTTTTTCATGAGTTGTTTTCTCATCCTCCGACATGTCATCTTTTGCTTTTGGCTTCTTTTCGGTGAGAATATATCCCACGTTTAAAATCATGAGATAGAAAAGAGTCTTTTGCCTCCACCGCTTGAAATGCTCACCTCGGAAACGGAACGGCATGTTGAGGTCTTTAGAACCAACATTAGGAGTAGTAGTAGAACCAACACCGGTATTCTCCATCGTGTCGTCTCAAACTGTTAGAGAATACAATAAAAATAATTACAATTCCACCAATAAAGTTGAAAAGAGGGTGACCAAGATGAGGCGCGGTTCGCTCTCTTGAGACGATACGCGCCCTCTACGGATTAAACCGATGCAGTAGAACTTTGGCACGCCGTCCCCGGGATACAACAGCTCGGCCACCCTTGCCGTATGCCCGTCAAGTCTGCACAACTTGATGTGACAAGAAGCTCCTCTCTAGTGCTTTTCTTTACCCAATATATTCAACATATTGTGATGCTATAATAGTTGCTGGAAACTGATAGTTGTTTTTCTTGGAAGATAACTATCTCAATACCCAATTGAAATGATGATAGATACATCTATATCAAGTATCAACTAAACCGTTGGCCAATAAAACCTCACACATATAATACTTTTAAAGGCTCCAGCATTACAAACGTGATTATGATGTTTTTTATTTATTATTTTTTTAAAAGTTGAAACAGTCCTTGGGTATGATGAGTACTTAATGTACATATTAAAATTTATGTGTATGAATATGATTTCAAAGCCTTTGATGATCAGCAAGCTTGAACGGGCAAAGAGTCGTTGCTAAGCATTTACACTATATGCACTCAAAATTAAAACTAATTAAATAGATAATGTTTTATTTTATTTTATTTTAATTGAAATAATATAACAAATTGTGTTGCCCCTAACTTGATTTGCTTTCCCTAATTTTTTTTGCCCCTAATTTTATTTTATTTCCCTAATAGAAGTTTCAATGTAAAGGTTGTTTTAATTTGATTATTTCGATTTTTTTTTTGAGGAATAGGTGTTTCATCTCATGGTTGAATGTTGGGTGTTTCAATCTCCATCGTGCGTTTGAATTTGAAAGTTGGAATTACAAACTTTTCAATTTGGTTGTTACAATTTCTTTGTTTGTTTGTTTGTTTGTTTATTTAAATTTTTTTTTGAACAGGGGTATCAATTTAGCATGCATTTTTTCGGACTAGAAAAAACCAAAAAATTTAGCATACTTTTGGGCGTTTCAATCTTTACTACTTTTGAAAGTTGAAATTTGAAAGTTGGGTGGTGCTTATCTCTCTATCTATAGAAAGAAGAATTGTATTTTTCCCAAAATTGTGTTGCTCCGAAATTTATTTGATTTCCCTAAAAAAAAAAATTTCCCAAAAGAAAGAAGAATTTTATTACAATCAGCCACTGGCCCATAACTTTCAATAATGCTACACACACACAACCTATTTCACAACCTATTCCACAACCAGGACATCTTGACCGTTGATTTTGATGGGTCCCGTGTAGGACCCATGTGGGGACCCTCATAGGGCCCATCGAAATCAATGGCCAGGATATGCAGTTGTGGAATAGGTTGTGAAATAGGTTGTGCGTGTATCATTACTCCACAACTTTCCCTAAGTTGTATTTTTCCTTTCCACAATTTTGCCCCTAACTTAATTTGCTTTCCTTAAATTGTGCTTTTTCATCCCCACAATTTTGCCTCTAATTTTAGGTTGATTGTCTGAATTGAAGTGGGAAAGACTCATATATTATCAACACAATCAATTAGCTCCCCTAAAATCTCTTTATTCATACAGACTATTATTTGAGTCAACACATTCTATATTTACCACAATTTTACGTCAAAATGGTTTTCTTATATTTCCACTTCAACCCCCCCCCCCCCCCCCTAGCTATTTCTCATCTCTATCTATTTTTCTAGGTATGTTCTTTCTCTCACTGTTTATCTATGTAGCTTTTTACATTTTCTTTTCTTTGGGAAAATTAATTAACAGTCCATATAACAACCAGTTTCCGGCCATTCATCCCTGGTTTTTAGTTAATGCGATAAGGACAGAATCAATTCCTTTATTATGGCTTAAGTCCATTTTCAAACTAATAAAACATTATTGACAGATTACCCTCAAATGAATCACGCTCAGTTTGAATCCAAAAATCAGTCCATTCTCTATCTAAAATCATGAAAATCTCAGTCCTTCCTTCTCTCTTTCCCCTTTTCTCTAAACTGTGTGTGTATATACATATATATACATAACATATATACATGCATATATATATATATATATATAATACGATAGATCTACACGGTGAGGTGATGGATACAGAGCGACATAGCCACCGATGGCTAAATAAGCATAATCGTCGACAAATACATGCTATCTTGGCATTTCTTCTATTATTGTTATGAGGCTGTTTTAAAGGTTTGTTTCGACATATTGAGGTGGTGTTTGTGTATTTGTCCACTACAGAGGTTTGTTTTCTTTCTCATGTTCTTGTGGTCAGGTTGCAGTGATGCATTGAAAAGCTTTATGTCACAACCCATCCCGCTAAGCGCGGAAATAGGGTACGTGGCACGCCACCAAGGATCATCCAATTCCATTAGAGTAAATAAAAGCGAAAAATATAAGTAAAAACCATGAAATTTAGAGTGATAAAAAGATGGGCTGAAGCCCCTACGTTTGTCAGCTTCATTCAGAAACTCCAGCCCGTTTGTATTAAACTTGTAATGTCCAGAGCTTTTTTTTTTTTTTTGATACTAGGTCCAGAGCTTTTAAAACTTTCTTAGCAACAGTCATTAATACTTTTTTCTTTCATTTTTATTGACAAAAGTGCCCTTAATACACAGACGAGAGGCACTCCTTTCTCTCTCTCTCTCTCTCTCTCTCTCTCCATGGCTCCACACCATCGCCACTACCAACTCTATCATCACCATCACTGCCACCACCACCATCTAGTCTATTGCCGGAACCCTCACCACCACCGCCACTTCTGTGGTCTAGAGCCACCACTGATCTCGAATCCGAGTTCGGCAGAGAGAAGACGCGCGGTGGTGTGTGGACCATTTCTGGTATTTATGCATTGAAATGTCTCCATAGGCCATATCTCCAATGCTTGCCCAAAAAGCCAGACCAAATTCAAATTTGGTTCAAATTCTCAAAAAAAAAAAAATTTTTAAAAAAAAAATAATCCTGCTCCAATACTAAACTCACCTTCACCTAATTAAGTTTTACTTAAACCCAAAATAAAATGATACAGTTCATGGACTCAAATCTCCGAGGGTCCTTTTTTCCCCCCCCCCCCCCCCAGATTAATGCCCATATATGTGCTAGACAAGCACTCACTGGAGGAGGAGTCAAATCAGATTAAAGATTTCACCATCAAAGAAGGCTCAAATGCTCCAGCTACATTGTTGATGTGGGCCAAATTTGGGCCAAGTTGAGAAGATGCGACAATATGAGTCACGTTACAAATTTGGGCCAAGTTGAGAGTTAGAAATAGATGGAGGGAAGAGAGCTTTTAGATCAGTGAGGCCTTCATCATCGGCGCTGGTTTTGTCTATGTAGATTCATTGGCTTGTTTTTGTGGTCTCTGCAGATTCATTAGCTTATTTTTGTGGATTGGCAAGATTGATTCATTTTAGTGTCTGTGGTAGGGCCGGTTTGCTTGCTGCGAATTGAAGGGTGGAGGATGATGAGCTTTGTGCAGCTGTTTTTCATTTTAGTGTGAAAGAGAGAAAGTGTCTGTATGTGTGGGTGTGGGTGTATGTTTTAGAGAGAGAGAGAGAGAGAGAGAGAGAGAGAGAGAGAGCTAAGAGAGCTGAACAAAGCTCCAGTAGCCCCTTTTCACCTTTTGTTGACTAAAGGCCCCTTTTTTACCTTTTGCTTGTTGCAGCATGTGTGGTGTCCCAACTCTCTCTCTCTCTCTCTCTCTCTCTCTCTCTCTCTCTCTCTCTCTCTCTCTCTCTCTATCTATCTATCTAGAAAAAGTGTCCAGCCAATGCGAGTGTGTCAGTTTCATTTATATATTATAAACAGAAAAAGATAAAACAAATAAGAGAAATATTACTTAAAGTTTAGAATCATAAGAGAAATTTTACTTAATATTTTTGTATCCTAAGTGAAATTTGAAGTTAAAGTGAAATTTCACTTAAGATATTTGAGACATTTAAGTGAATTTTCACTCATCTTTAGTAATGTCAGTGTTGGTAAGTGAATGATATATATGGATTAGATAGTCAAAGTGATCACTAATGGCTTTTTTTGAGCAACTTATTAATATATGTTTACTTTTTGCTTCAACACAGTTCACATAAATAAGTCAAATTGCAATTGAAGTTTAGTTTAACAAATAAGATAAATTTTACTTAAAGTTTAAGAATAATAAGAGAAATTTCACTTAATATTTTTGTATCCTAAGTGAAATTTCACATAAAATTATTGTAAGAAATTTTGACTACTAGTCCATATGAAATGGGAAGCTGCAGGGGCTTACCCTTGCATGAAGTGGTTTTGGACATGGCTGTGTTGTGTATGTGCCTACTGCCAGTGAGGAGGACCAATTAAGCTGCTCTTTTATCTCTCTATATATTCTATTATTATCAGAGTAAAGATTGGGGCACCGACTGGGTACGCCAAAATGGTGCATTGAACGATCGGTGCCATCTATTTCAGTGGGCCCCACACATGCATGATTGTTATTATTATTACTCAAGCTTACATTCGTAGGTTTGATTTATATAAAGAAAGAAAACTATCAAGTTGATTTGTTATAAAGTTCATCAAATGTCGAGTTAAATGAACTTCACTTACTATTTATGTATGTTACGTGAAATTTCTCTTAATATTTTTGTATGTAGGACATTTTCCTAATCAAGAATTTTTATTGTCTTCAAATCTATAAAACTTATCATAATGTCATTTCCACTAATTGTTTCTTTTAAAGGAAACAATAATTTTAGGTGGAAGTATCTTGAAACAATTATCAAAAGTTTTAAAGTCCAATTTGATTTTTAATTCGTTAAAATGACGCTCAAAGGTCGGCTTAAGTGAAATTTCACATAATATTCATGTATGGGTTCTGTAAAATTTCACTTAAGATTTATGAGTAGGAAAGTTCTTCATACTAAAATATTAAGTAAAATTTCACTTAGTATTAACTTTTTTTTTTTTGAAAAATTTTATATGCAATATGGGTCTTGTTTGAAAGGTCTCAATTTACTGATTCCAAATATATAATTATTTTCAAAATTGGAATTATTGTTTGAAAGTTATGGAATTTTAAAATTTTAAAGGAAAAAGGACAAAGGCTATGACGTGTGCTGACATCAGCAACACGATCAGCAACACGATCAGCAACTTCTGCTGGGGCGCACCTAGCGCGTGTGCATTAGATGGGCTGTTTGGTCATATTTTTATACATGGCCCTTTAAAGGTTTTTATTAATGACTTGTCCTTTAAACCAAGAAGGTTCAACCTTAGACACCTGATCGGCGACGAATAGTTGCCGTTTATAGTCCTAAAAATACGCTTTGTTAGCCCATTTCATGTAGTTATTAAGTGATTTGTAATAAGTATTCTATATTTTATAGGTTTTGGAGCTTTAATATGAAAATGCACAAAAATCCAATGATTAGTGACTTTGGAAGTCATTCTGGGCTTAAAAGATGATTCCGGTAAAGAATGAATGCAGTAGCAGCCTCAGAAAATTGCATTTTTGACAAGTAATACTTCAGATTTGAGAAATTTCTCCAGAGATATAAAATGTATATCTTCGAGTTACAGACGCGTGGCCGCAAACGGTGAGTCAATACGAGGTCCGAGTCAAAAGTTATCGCAATTCTACGAAAGTGGCGCAGAGCAGCGGAAAATCTGAGAAAATTCTGGAAATTGCCCAGGTCGCTGGAGCGACCCGCCCGCGCGACCCGCTCGCACGACCCGCGCGAGCGACCTGTTGAAAAAGTAAAAAATGTGTATTTCGAGGTCCTGAAGGCCCCTATGTGATTCGAATTGGTTAAATACGTCCAGAAACGTAAAAATAGCAGTTTTAGTGCGAATTGACTTAGGAAAGCTTCCTAAATCCTTCCAAACTCTATATAAATCCTATTCTAAATCAATTTTATAGTTAGAGATCATTACACAACATTATACACAACCATATACACATATACTTTCATCCATTGAAGGGAGGAAAGCAAGGAGAAGAAGAAGAAGACCAAGGATTCCCATGTCCTCCTCCATCAACCTCTTGCCGTTCATCAATTCTATGGCCAACTAAATCTAGATCTAGGGTTTCAATGAAACCCTAGCCAAGTAATAGGGTTTTATTTATGTTTTTATTTTAGTTTTATTATGTATGAATGATGATTACATGTTCCGAGGATTTTTATAAATAAATCATGCTTCTAATTGATTAAATCATCACTTTCAAAGTTTATTCTTGTCTTAGATCTATTTTGACTGTGATGTGCTCAATGATCTATGTTTGCTGTGCTTATATAGGTTATTTACATGTAATGGTGCTTAAATTGAATTGTGCTATCAAGTATCCGAATAGTCCATGCCTAGATTAGACGGATTATACCACAACCCTAGTTTAGTGTGGGATAATTCGTGCTAACCGAAGATGGATTATGTTGGTGCTTGAACCATAGTTATTTTCTTGACGGAGGAATTGGGCTTGTAGCTACAATTCCCCATTATCATCCAACTTAATAATCTAATTGAATGCATAAATATTCCTCTTATGGCGCTAGTGGTGGATTTGCAATCCTAGTTTCCTTTAAACATATTTATAAAAACAAATATTTAATTGCTTTCATAATCTAGATTTACTTTTATTGTTATTAAGTTAATTAAAATCAAATCAAAATCTATTTTTCTTAAATTGGCTAAATTTTGGTTTTAAAATTAAAGCGTGGTAGTATTCAATCTCTGTGGGTTCGACCTTTACTTCCACACTGCAAATCTTTGAAAAAGTAAAGTATACTTTTTATATCTTGATATTGACAACATCAACACCTTAGACCAAGTCTCCCTAAAAAGATTTGCACAGTTGAAAACACTTAAAGAATCATCCTGTTTGAAAGCAGCAATCCAGTCGATTGATCATAGGCCCAGTCGACTAGAAATGCAAGATACAGAGAGTCTAAAATTTCAGCAGCTCATCCATTCGACTGTGTCGGGGACCCAGTCGACTGTGTCGGGGACCCAGTCGACTGTGTCGGGGATCCAGTCGACTGTGGTACCAATTTCTCAGTCGACTGATTCAGCAGCTCATCCAGTCGACTGTGTCGGGGACCCAGTCGACTGTGTCGGGGATCCAGTCGATTGTGGTACCAATTTCTCAGTCGACTGATTCTTTGCGTTGACTAAAGCAAAAATTCTCATTTTTGAAAACACAATCCAGTCGATTGTGGTCTACCACCCAGTCGACTGTTTCTTTCATAGAATGATAATAACATTTCAACCCCACAATTTGGTCGACTACGTCGGGAGACCCAGTCGACTGCTTTTCAATATTTCAAGCAGTAGTTGGTTCAAAATGAATTTCCAGTCGACTGGTACCTGCCCAAACAACTGTTTTCTGTCAGTTTGCTAAGCATTTTGCAGATAACAAACTATGGTTCTCCAAACCAATATTTCCAACCCATTCACTACTATAATGCAACGATTCAAAATATAATTACATAAGTTTACTACAGATTACAATAACTATGAATCCTTTACAAGCTTCTAAACGAAACACATGGTTTCAGCTTCTTGAAATATTATTACAACATTTGGAAAAGAAACAAAACATAAACAAGAGCGATCCCGTCGCCCCATTGGTCTCACTCCTCACGTTTCTTCTTTCCACTCTTCTTATCACCTGCAATGGAGTAAAGCTCCAATGCTCAGCTATATGCTGAGTGTACAATTCTAAAAATATGCTTATATGATAATTCATGCTTTAAAACATCTAAACACATCAAATATTCTCTAGGGAGAGTGGTACGCTTCCATCCGGCAAATGAGATTGATGCCATGGAAGGCCTTCCTCTTCCACGCACCCCGTATTTCTGGTTGGGCCTTCCTCCATACCTGGCACCGTGTCCTGGCTGGGCCTTCCTCCAAACCAGACACAACGACTATCGATGTCACAATCCTAAAACTTCGAGGAACTTACCCCCGGATTGAATTGTACCAAACCCCCCTTTGGCCCGAGTAGTCACATAGGATGCTTACATAAACAATTATACGTGCTTTTATCGCATTTTTATGTGCATAAATAACGGGTCTAATTAATACATGAATTTTGCCCGGATCCAAAATTTCAAATCCGATATTTTAAACATGTAAATTTCTTATAAAACACAGATCTAGAATTCATACCTCGTGCTAAAGCTCTATAACTTACTAGAGCACTAATTAAACGTTGGATATCTGATTTCAAATTATTTCTACAAGTTTTACTGGGCTTTTCCCAAAATTCCAAAAATTAGATTTTTCGTAAAAAGTTGCCAAACGAGTCCTAAGAGGTATCAAAATGTAGAGCTTACCTCAAGGAGTTCAAATACGAAATATGGGAAAAATTTGACGAACGAAAGGTCATCTATCGGCGTCACAAAGCTCGTGGGAAATAATATCCTTTTTCTTTCTCTCTCTTTCTCTCTAAGATATTTTTGTTTGACAAAAATTTATGAAAAAAATATCTTCAGTTTCCTATTTATAGGCACAACTCTCAAAAATTATGTTTACCACCCCATGAGTTCTCAAAACTTCTAATTATCTCCTGAAACGTCTAACTCATTACCTCACGAGTGAATACTATAAATTATAAAAGTTTTCGTCTAAGTTTGGTTTGTTGCCGTAAGCCTTCGTTTGGATTGAGAGAACCAGAGGGAAGAGAAGAGAAGAGGAAGGGAACCGCTTTCTCTCCAGTTCTCTCGTTTGGATATTTAAGTTGGGAGAGAAGAGAACATTAATGGAGAGAACTGTCTCGTATGTGAGGAGAAAAAGAACCCAATTTTGGTTCTCTCCAAATCGGAGAGACTGAGGAGAGAAGAGAAGAGAACCATAATAAAATATTAATAAAATGACCAATATATCCTCAATGTTTAATCTTATTCTAATTTATTACCATTATTTAATAGAGGGTAAAAGAGTAAATTGATTTTAAACTCTTTCTATTCTCTTCTCTTATGAAAGCTAAACAAACAAGAGAACCTTATGTTTCTCTTCTCTTCTCTCCATCCAAATTAGCATTCTTTCTCTTCTCTTAATGAGGTTCTCTTCTCTTCACTCTAATTCTCTCAATCCAAACACAGTGTAAAAGAATTCAAAAACTAATTTCCGTGAAATATCTATATAACATACCTTTCATGCAACGTATCACCTACATTCTCACTATACTATTTAAAATGCTCTACAACAAGATCAAAATTAACAGAAATTATTCTATACAGGTAAAATTACTATTCATCAAACTACCAAATATGTCAAATAGCATTTAAATCAAATAAATGCCATATAAATCACATGAATGCCTTAATGATTATAAAATCACCGCGTCCTCGCCTCACCTCCGTTGACTCACAGTCAACCTCATCTAAATTGTTAATCAACATTAATAATTCTAAAATTCAAATATGCAATTTAAAACAAATGATTCTTCCCCAGAAAGGGTGTGACAACTCTCCCCTCTAAAATGAAAGTTTGTCCCCAAATTTATACCTCAAAGATCGAAAAGATGCGGATATTCATTTCTCATCTCTTCCTCAGTCTCCCACGTAGCTTCTTCAACAGTATGACTACGCCATAATACCTTTACCATTGGAATTGTCTTATTTTCAATGCTTTCTCTTTTTGATCCAAGATCTCTATCGGATGCTCTATGTAGGTTAAGTCTTCTTGGATCTGTAATGGTTCTGGTACTATGACTTTCTTCGTGTCTGTCATACACCGTCTCAACATTGACACATGGAAAACATTATGCATATGTTCAAACTCGGATGATAAAGCTAGTCGGTAAGCCACTGATCCCACTTTCTGTAGGATCTCAATCGGTCCTACAAATCTTGAGTTAAGTTTTCCTCATTTTCCAAATCGGACAATGCCCTTCGAAGGCGATACTTGTAAGTACACAAAGTATCCCACTTCAAACATCATCGGACGTTGCTTAGAGTCTGCATAGCTCTTATAACAACTCTGAGTTACCTTAAGTCGCTCCTGGATTAACTTCACTTTTCCATAGTTAACTGTATTATCTCTAGCCCTATCAACCTTCTTTCCCCAACCTTGGTCCAACAAACCAGTGAACGACACTTACGCCCATACAAAGCCTCATATGGTGCCATACCAATACTTGACTGAAACCCATTGTTGCAAGCAAATTCAACTAATGGTAAGTGTCTCTCCCAATCTCTTCTAAAGTCTAGAACACACAATCGAAGCATATCCTCTAAGGTTTGAATCATTCGTTCTGACTGTCCGTCGGTTTGAGGAAGAAAGGCAGTACTGAAACTTAATTTGGTACCCATGGCCTTCTGCAAACTTTCCCAAAATCTCGATGTAAATCTACTATCACGATCTGATATAATCATTGTTGGAACCCCGTGTAGTCTCACAATCTCTTTCACATACAACTTTGCTAATCTAGATGACTTAGTCATCTTAATCGGTAGAAAATGTGTCGATTTTGTCAATGTATCAAATACAACCTAAATCTTGTCGCTCTTGTTAAGCAAACGTGGAAATTCGGAAATAAAATCCTTCATGATCTCATCCCATTTCAACTCTGACACTGGTAATGGTTGGAGTAGCCCCGCAGGTACTTGTATTTATACTTTGACTTATTGGCATGCCGAACATTTTGAAACAAACTTAGCAACTTCCCATTTCATTCCTCTCCACCAAAAGTTCTCTCACAAGTTCTGGTACATCTTGTTACTTCTTGGATGAATATTTAGACCTATGAGCCTCCCCTAAAAGTCACTCTTTCAAGTCTTTTATGTTCGGTACCACAATCGATTCCCAAGCATCAATACTCCTTGTTCCAAAGTAAAACCCAATCGCTTCCCTAAAGACATCTCATCTTTCATTTTACACAAACAACAATTGTTAAGCTGTTCTGCCTTGATCTCATCAATAATGTCTGGGTAAACTATGATCGCCATCATTAAGCCACCATTGGTCTCTGGAATCACATCTAACTCCAAACGTTCCATCTTATTTACTAATTATTTTTGCTAGGTTCGCTCGTCGACTAAATTCCTTGTCGTTCCGGCTTAAAGTGTCGGCTACTACATTAGTCTGTCCCGGATAATACTCAATTGAAAGATTGTAATCTTTCACAAGTTCTAACCATCTTCTCTGTCTCATATTTAAGTCTTGTTGCATGAAAATGTATTTCAAACTCTTGTGATCGTGAAATCCACTACAAGAAAAAAGGCTTTTTATGTCACTTTTAAATAGTTGTTATGTCACTCAAAATATGAGTGACATAAATATTTCTTACATGTGCTTTTTATGTCACTTTTAAGTAGTTATGTCACTTTTTAAAAAAAGTGACATAAAAACGTTATTATTTATGTCACTTTTTTACAAATAATAAGGTTTTTATGTCACTTTTTAAAAACCGACATAAATAAAAATGCGGTGGCAATTTTATAAATAAAATATTTTATTTTTATGTCAGTTTTTGTAAAAAGTGACATAAATAATAAAATTACTTAGAAATACCCTACTTTTTTATGTCACTTTTTTTAAAATTGACAAACATTTTTAAAAAGTGACATAAAAGAAAAATTATGCGTGCGGGAAACGGTGTGCAGACCCTTTTTTAGTCCCTCTCTCTTCTCAAATATTCCATATTAAAACTCCCTCTCATCTTCCTCCCACCTCCTCTCATCTCCTCTCAATCTCCCGCCGGCAGAGAGAAGGTAGGTATTGGTGGTGTCCCCCTTTCTTGTGTTTAATCTCTCTCTCTCTCTCTCTCTCTCTCTCTCTCTCTCTCTCTCTTGCAGACCATCATCACCGCCACCGTTCTCATAGTGCCGCTGCCACCGCAGATCCCACACTACCGCCACCGTGTTTTGGAGGGGGGAACCCCAATCCTTCTGCCACTACTGGTACTCTCTCTCTCTCTCTCTAGCACATACACACGCACACGCGCGCACACACACACATACACACATTCACAATGGTGTACTAATCTTACTAAGTTCTATTTGAATCTATAAATATTGGGCATACTAATCGATCCTCCAGCTCAGAGATGATTTAGATCGGAGAGTACCGAGAATCGGACACTTCATCAGCCTAATCGATCTCTCTGACTTTCCTGTTTCCATATTGATTGCGTTACTAGTATTATTACCACTGGTTGGTCTTTCTCTCTCTCTATATATATAATATATATATGCATATATATATACGTGTATCCATATATACCAATTTGATGTTATGGCTCTGTTTCATGCTTTATGTTTTGAATTAATTCTACTTATGATCTCCCTCTAGCCATGTCAGTTTTCTAGGAGGTAAATTAGAACCAAACCCTAACAACATGGGGTTCGATAATTTGTATTTGGACATGAAGGCATGCTCTGGTTTTCAATTTTCTTTTGAATCTACTTTTAAATTTATGTATATGTGTGTATATATAGCTCTATATATATATATATAGATAGAGAGAGCTTCTTTGTTTGGAGAGTGAAAAGAGTTTAATCCTACATACTTTGGAGAGTAAATTTGTACTCCTGTATATGCGTGTGTGTGTGTGTGTGTGTAAATTTACACAGGTTGATGTCAATACTTGCTATGGACATTGCAGCCAGACATTATTTTTTCTTTGAATTTGGGCAGCATTTTGAAATTTTGTCATATTAACCTTGCCATTACTCTAAATTTCACATACAGGAAATTTGTCTAGCTAAGGCAATGACTTGTGGGCGCCCTTTAATTATATAGGTGATGCATTCTAGTTCCATAATGTCTGTATTGACTTCATAATTAATCGCACAAACTTCTTTGGTTTTTAAATTTTAGAGAGTAGGTCAGATATTGTGCTTCCAATACTATTTTGAAGTAATGTTCAATAGATTAAAGAATTTCAATGATTAGCTATGCACTTATTTTGCATCCAGGCCGGTCCTGAGCACTTTTAGATGTTAACCCAATGTCTTTTTTTGGCTAGGAGCCTAAAAGTGTTTTGTAATATTAGTTTCTGTAGTGACTGAATTTGTTAATGTTCCTTCAACTAACCTAAAAATTAAGAAAGAATTATTTTTAGCATTATTCTTATTAGTTGATTGAAGAAAGAATTAACTTATTTGTGTAACCCTGACATACATGTCCATGTTTAAGTTGTACTCTTCAATTGAGATGCGATTCCCTATTATTTAACCGTGCTGAGTGTTTACTGTCTTAAAGCCTATTCAATTACTTAATTGTATTACCAAGTTTTTTAAGTGCTTTGTACTGTTTTGTGGCTTCCTTTTTAATGATAAATTGTTCTTTTAACTAGATTGTGTTGTAAAAAATTTTGTTGACTACACTGAGCTTTCTCGGTCTCGGTTTTTAGATTCATTTACCAAGTATGGATGATAGAGCTAAGTCTAGCACTGTGTGCAAATTATATATTATTTCCTTGAATGCATGCTTGCTTTGCGCATTGTCTTTCTTGTGTTGCCGAATGAGCCAATACTTTCGTTCAACTGTTACAGCTTGTGTTTGACATCTACATGTTTTTTTTTAATCTCAATTCAGCTCTTGAGGTGGTTGAGAAACATGGTGATAATTCACTATCAAGACTTAAGTCGCTGTATACTCAAGCCAAAGAGCTTTCAGAAAGTGAAGTAATGTATGTCTACTCTCTATCTTTTATGAATTCCATGACTCTTAGGGCCTATTTGGGGAGATAAACAACTGGTTATAGGGTTCATAAGTGAACTGGTTCTATTATTTCAAGTGTTTGGTGAGTGTCCATGATTCCAGTCTAATGTCTCTCTTAAAACTAGTTCTTTGTTAAAACCAACATAACATTAGTTCTCATAAAAACCAGATAGAACGTTAGACTGAGACTAAACAGATCGCATTCCCAAACCAGCCCCTATATTTTGTTTTTTTCCTCCTTCATTGAATGTCATAGGATCTGGGACCCATGTAGATTTTGTGAATTGCGCTATAACCCTCATCTTTTCGTTATCTTTGTGGTAAATCATTGCTATTCTCTACCATGTTTAAACTTATTGGACGTATATTATTATCTTGTTTACAAGATTGGAAATATTGGTGTTAATTTGTTTTCTGCAGCATATCCAATCAGTTATTATGCCAACTGGATGTTTTGATGCCTTATGGAGCTCCAGGGCAACAATGACGAAGGATAAGTATGTTCTTGGTCCTTACTTAAGCTTGAAAACAAAGCTTTTTCATTTTAAGATTCACATATTAGATTTACAGCTTACTATGTCCTTAGCTCCTGGGAAGTTGGGTTTTTTCATCAATGTGACAGCCCATTCATGTTTAACTTTAGTCTTTCCTGAATATTTAACCAAGTTAAGTATTCTAAATTTTTTGGAAAGCTAAATTTGGATTTTTGGAACCTGGTAAAGTGCTGAGTATACTTGTAAAAAAAAAAATCAGGCAGTCAATACCTGAAGTGTTTATTTATTTAGTTAAAATTCTCAAATTTCAAAACCTGAAGTATTTATCCTAATTAATCTAACCAACTCAAAGCTCATGCCGGCAAACAAATGCTTTCTGAATGTTAGAGTTGTAATTGAATTGTTCTAACCACGTCACCACCACATCAAGAGCCATCGTTGGCCAACATTCCAGCACCGACTTCGGCCCCCTCTCCTCCTCCGACCCCAATCATCATTCTATATTCAAACTCTTTTTTCCCCTTTTGCTTATCAGTTTTGGGGCCCTTTTATTTCAATTTTGGGTTTGAAGTTATGTAATTCTGGAACCTATTTTTTCCTTTCTCTCTTTTTCTGGCCTCTTTCTCTATTTTTTTTCCTACGAGGAGGAACTGGGCCTTGAATGGTTACTCTTTTGATTCGAAGATCAGAGAGGAATACCCAAATACGATGATGAGTCAAATTGGATTTCTTTGGTTGTAACTTTTATCTTTTTGTTGATTCTATTTTTTTAGGTCATGCTTTTATTGGGAGGAATTTTGTGCGAGTAAGATCCTTTTAATTTCAAGTTCTAACAAGTACTTGCCTTTGATTCATGTATATAAGAATTAGTTGATTAGTTGATACTTGATAGCATTACTTATGAGGACCAATTGTGTGTTTTGTTTAGCAATGAGTTATATGACAAGATACATCCTCAATCCAACCATGAGTTGTACTGAAAACCCTTTATCTGCTTATTTCACATTGTTATAACAAACCATGGAAGAGAATGAGACGATAATCTACGGAAGAAGAGAAGAATAATGACTTCGTTTGCTTGACTGCAGTTTTCTTGGTTCTTTGGCTTTTTGCTATTAGTTTTCTCTGCAGTAATGCTAAGGCTCCCAAATTTGTTTCCCCCATGGTTTGGAGCTATACCAATTAGATCATTGTTGCTATTTGGTCATTCCCATCCATTGTACAAGTTATGTAATTAATTTTCGATTTCATTTTTAAATAATGTAAACCAAAAATATGATTTCTTTAGATTCCAGAACCATAATCAGAATACGGCATGGGATATGGTAGTCGTAGCTAAAATTTTCTTCCTTTTTTGCAACAGTCTTTTATGCTCTTTCTTGTGTGACTTTTATGTGAGTAGAAGATGAATTTAGGACTTACGAGTATCATTTGATTATAAAAGTAGTCGCATTATGAATCTCAAAAAGGCACGAGACCGAAAACCACACCTCACACATGACCAACTAGACTTGCGGGAACAAACGGCATGCAATTCCTACACACAGTTTGCAACATAGGTGATTATATGCAAAATAATCTCCCTAGGCCTATTATAAGTAAATTTTGAGGTTTAGGGGGGACGAAATGAGTTCCGGCACTCTGAGAGGCACGAGACTGGAAGTCATACCTCACACACGACCAACTAGACTTGCAAGAACAAATGTCATGTAATTCCTACACACGGTTTGAAACTTAGGCGATAATACGCAAAATAATCTCCCAAGGCCTTTTATAAGTAAATTTTGAGGTTTGGGAGGGGGGGGGGGGGGGGGGGGGGGGGGGGTCGAAATGAGTTATGGCACTGGGAGAGGCATGAGACCAGAACTCATACCTCACACGCGACCAACTAGACTTTCTAGAACAAACGGCACGCAATTCCTACACACAGTTTGCAACTTAGGTGATTATACGCAAAAAAAATCTCCCTATAGGCCTTTTATAAGTAAATTTTGAGGTTTGGGGGGGGAGGGGGGGGGGGGGGGTCGAAACAATTTCTGGCACTCGGAGAGGCACAAAACTAGAGGTCACACCTCACACACGACCAACTACACTTACATGAACAAATGGCACGCAATTCCTACACATGGTTTGAAACTTAGGCGATTATACGCAAAATAATCTCCCTAGGCCTTTTATAAGTAAATTTTGAGGTTTGGGGGGGGGAGGGGGGGGGGGGGGGGGGGGGGTCAAAATGAGTTCTGGCACTTGGAGAGGCACAAGATTGGAACTCACTCCTCACATACGACCAACTAGACTTGTGGGAACAAATGGCACGTGATTCCTACACACGGTTTGCAACTTAGGCGATTGTACGCAAAATAATCTCCATAGGCCTTTTATAAGTAAATTTGAGTTTAAGGGGGGACGAAAAGAGTTCTGGCACTCGGAGAGGCACGGGACTGGAAGTCACACCTCATATATGACCAACTATACTTGTGAAACAAACAGAACATAATTCCTACACACGGTTTGAAACTTAGGCGATAATATGCAAAATAATCTCCCAAGGCCTTTTATAAGTAAATTTTGAGGTTTGGGGGGGGGGGGGGTCGAAATGAGTTTTGACACTTGGAGAGGCACGAGAGCAGAACTCACACCTCATACATGACCAACTAGACTTTCCAGAACAAACGGCACACAATTCCTACACACGGTTTGCAACTTAGGCGATTATATGCAAAATAATCTCCCTAGGCCTTTTATAAGTAAATTTTGAGGTTTGGGGGGGTCAAAAAAAGTTCTGGCACTCAAAGAGGCACGAGACTGGAAGTCATACCTCATACATGACCAACTAGACTTGCAAGAATAAACAGCATTCAATTCCTACACACGGTTTGCAACTTAGGCGATTATACGCAAAATAATCTCCCTAGGCCTTTTACAAGTAAAGTTTGAGGTTTGGGGGGGTCGAAACGAGTTCCGGCACTCAGAGAGGCACGAGACCAGAAGTCATACCTCACACACCACCAACTAGACTTACGGGATCAAACAGCACGCAATTCCTATACACGGTTTGCAACTTAGACGATTGTACGCAAAATAATCTCCCGAGGCCTTTTATAAGTAAATTTTGAGGTTTGGGGGGGTTAAAACTAGTTTCGGCACTCAGAGAGGCACGATACCAAAACTCATACCTCACACACGATCAACTAGACTTGCGAGAATAAACGGCACGCAATTCCTACACACAGTTTGCAACTTAGGCGATTATACGCAAAATAATCTCCCTAGGCCTTTTATAAGTAAATTTTGAGATTTGGGGTGGTCAAAACGAGTTCCAACACTCAGAGAGGCACGATACCAAAAGTCACACCTCACACATGACCAACTAGACTTGCAGGAACAAACGACATACAATTCCTACACACGGTTTGCAATTTAGGCGATTATACACAAAATAATCTCCTTAGGCCTTTTATAAGTAAATTTTGAGGTTTGGGGGGGGGGTCGAAATGAGTTCTGGCACTCGGAAAGGCATGAGACTGGAACTCATACCTCATATACAACCAACTAGACTTGCAGGAACAAACGGTATGCAAATCCTACACACGGTTTGCAATTTAGGCGATTATACACAAAATAATCTCCTTAGGACTTTTATAAGTAAAATTTGAGGTTTGGGGGGGTCAAAATGAGTTCCGGCACACGAAGAGGCATGAGACTAGAACTTATACCTCACACACAACCAACTAGACTTGCAGGAACAAACAACATGCAATTCCTACACACGCTTTGCAACTTAGGCGATTATACACAAAATAATCTCCCTAGGCCTTTTATAAGTAAATTTGGAGGTTTGGGGGGAGGGGGGGGGGGGGGGGGTCGAAACAAGTTCCGACACTCAGAGAGGCACGAGACTAGAAGTCACACCTCATACACTATGAACTACACTTACGAGAACAAATGACACGCAACTCCTAGACACGGTTTGCAACTTCAACGATAATATGCAAAATAATCTAACCAGGCCTTTTATAAGTAAAATTTGAGGTTTTAGGGGGTCGTAACGAGTTGCGACACTTGACAAGACACGAGACTAGAACTCACACCTCACATACGACCAACTAGACTTGCTGGAACAAACGGCATGCAATTCCTACACATGGTTTGCAACTTAGGCGATAATACGCAAAAAAATATCCGTAGGTCTTTTATAAGTAAATTTTTAGTTTTGGGGGGGTCAAAACGAGTTCCGACACTCGGAGAGGCACGAGAGTGGAACTCACACCTTACACACAACCAACTAGACTTATGGGAATATACAGCATGCAATTCCTGCACACGGTTTGCAACATAGGCGATAATTCGTAAAATAATCTCCCTGGGTCTTTTAAAAGTAAATTTTGAGGTTTGGGGGGGGGGGGGGGGTTCGAAATGAGTTCTGGAACCCAGAGAGGCATGAGACTAGAACTCATACCTCACACACGACAAACTAGATTTGTGGGAACAAACGACACGCAATTCCTACACACGGTTTGGAAGTTACGCGTTAATACGCAAAATAATCTCCCTAGGCCTTTTATAACTAAGTTTTGAGGTTTTGGAGGGGGTTTCGTTCCCATATCATTCCGAGTGCCGAAACCTACTTTGGTCTCTCCAAACCCCAAAACTTAGTTTTAGAAGCCTTAAGTCTATGAATTTGCGTATTCGCATCTAACTTGCAATCTGTGAATTGGAATTGCGTGCCGTTTCTTCCTACAAGTCTATTTAGGTGAGTATGAAGTTTAGGTTCCGGTTACGTGTCATTTCGAGTCCCTGGACACATTTTGGTCCCTCAAAACCCCCAAACTTAGTTTTACTGTTTTGTTACTTTATATATACAACTAATTAATGAAAACCTTTTCTTTTTTGTAGGTACAAAGTTTCACATTTTGATGGCATGTTCTAACAAGGAAACCTTTGTCGGACTAATTTATTTTAGTTGCTTTCATAGTTTTGTTATTACTTTTTAATGAATATAACATGTATATTTTATTAGTTTAGCACTTGATATGGATCGATTGTATATATTTTTTATTCATTCCAATTAATTGGTTGATATTGAGATGAATCGATGAAATTTAGTGGGTGAAATAGATCATTGAGTTGGATTTAATTTTGTACAGGGTGGTATTGAATCAGTATTATTGAAAACATTTATGTCGTTTTTTAAAAAAAAATGACATAACTAATTATACATTTATGTCACTTTCATCAAGTATTTACGTCATTTTTATCAAGTTTTTATGTCACTTTTAAAGTTTTTGTCACTTTTAAAGTATTTATGTCACTTTTAAGACTTTGATGTAATAATTTTGTTTGGCATTTATGCCACTTTTCTACTTTTATGTCACTTTAGATTAAAAGTGACAAATAAAATGGAATTTATTTTGTTTTTAAGTATTTATGTCACTTTTTATTAACAAATGTTTTGGTTTTATGAAACATTTATGTCACTTTTATAAAATATTTATGTCACTTTGAAAAACACTAATGTTGCCTCCATTTATGTCACTTTTTACTTGAAAAAAGGTGACATAAATACCTATTTATGTCACTTTTTATGTTTATGTCACCTTTTATGTGACATAAAAAAGCATTTTTCCTTGTAGTGATCTCACACTTCTCTCTGTATAAGTAGTGTCTCCAAATATTCAAGGCATGGATTACCGTGACCAATTCAAGGTCGTGAGTTTGATAATTAACTTCATGGATCTTCAACTGTCTAGACGCATAAGCAATCACCTTGCCACCTTGCATAAGTACACACCCCAAGCCTTGATGCGAAACGTCACTATAAATCACAAACCCCTCGGTTCCGGATGGTAATGTAAAATAGGTACTCTAGTTAATTGCAACTTAAACTCTTGAAAACTATCTTCACATTCCGAACTCCATTCAAAAGTAACCGCCTTTCTCATCAACTTTATCATAGGCAATGAAATCTTTGAGAAATTCTCAATGAAACAGCGGTAGTATCCCACTAAAAATAAGAAACTTTGAATTTTGGATACGGATGTCGGTCTTTGCCAATTAGATATTGTTTCTACTTTGTGAGGATCAACTGAAACTCCATTCTTGTCAATCACGTGACCAAGAAGTAATGCTAGATAACCAGAATTTATACTTCTTAAATTTACCAAACAACTACTTCGCTCATAATCTCTGAAGTATGAGTCTCTAGTGTTTCTCGTGCTCTATCTTACTCGGTGAATAGATAAGAATATTGTCGATCAATATGATTACAAAGTCATCTAAATAATCCTTAAAGACTCGGTTCATAAGATCCATGTACGCGGCTGGTGCATTTGTAACTCCAAATGGCATTACTAGGAATTCATAGTGCCCGTAGCGTGTTCTAAAAGCTGTCTTCTCCACATCCTCGGCTTTTTCTTTCAACTAATGATAACCCGATCTTAAATCGATCTTGGAAAATACTTGTTCCCCACGAAGTTGATCAAATAGGTCATCGATTCTGGGCAACGGATACTTGTTCTTGATTGTCAACTTGTTTAACTCTCGGTAGTCAACACACATTCGCATCGAACCATCCTTCTTCTTTATAAACAACACTGGAGCTCCCCACGGTGATATGCTAGGTCAGATGAAACCTTTGTCAAGAACTCTTGTAGTTGGATTTTTAATTCTTTCAATTCTACGGGTGCCATTCTATACTGTGTTTTCGATATGGGTCTTGATTCTGACATTGTCTCAATGGTAAACTCAATCTCCCTCTCAATATAAACATCTGGTAAGTTATCAAGGAATACATCTGAATACTCTTGTACTACTGGAATATCTTCTACCTTTAATTCAGTCGGCGCAGTGTTAATTATAGAACATAGAAATCCTTGACATCCCTTTCTCAACAACTTTCCTGTTCGGATAGCCGAAATCAAATAAGGCGGCGGTGTAACCCCATTCCCTTGGAAACAAAAGTCTCCGTGTACTGGTGATTGAAAATTAACTTCCTTCCATTCACAATCTATTGTGGCCAGGTTAAGGGCTAACCAATCCATTCCTAGTATCACATCAAAATGGTTCACTACCAACGGTATAAGGTTTATGGTCATCAACTTCTTGCCTAGTTTGATCTCACAGTTCTTGTATATTGTAAACGTTACTACTGGTTTACTAAGTGGCACAACAATAGATAATTTCTATCCTAGTGGTGCGGACTTAACATTCAAATGTTCAACAAAATGATGTGACACAATTGAATGAGTAGATCTCGAATCAACGAGTACGCGTGCTAAGTGCAAACATACAAGCACCATACCTGAGACTACTGTATCGGTAGCAGCCATATCTCCTGGGTTCATTTGAAATGATCTCCCTCTCTTTGCTCTGTCTCCGGTCTCCTATCATTAGACTATTTATGCTTCGAACCACTGGAAGCCATAGAACTTGCTCCTTGTTGAAGGCACTTCCTTGGACAATCTTTTGCTCGATGTCCTAGGGTACCACAGTCAAAACACTTGATTTGCAGATAAGATGAGTAATTTGTTCTGCTTGTCCCTTGGGTTTTATTTTGGGAATTGGTCAAAAGCATCGGCCTGAGTGTGGTCGGTTGTAGAGTGAACACAATGGTATGTTACTTAGTATCCTCCTGGAATTGCTAAAACTAGAACTAGAGCCTCGTGTAAACGGCCTCTTGAAAAATTCGCCTTGGTTCCGATCACCACCCTTAATACCCCACTTGCCTTACTGATTTTGCCTCGATCTTTCCATTCCACTTTCAGCTACAAGTGTTGTTTGTTGCACTGCTGCCATAGTTGAATGCTCATAGGTCTCTACCCTCAAACGAATATTCTTCCTTAAACCTTCTTCAAACTTTGCTTCTCTATCCTCCTCTTATGGTACTGAACCTTTCCAAATTTGAACAATGCATTGTACTTGGAAGCGTATTCGGTTAACGGTTATGGTCATGTCTCCCTGTCGGAGATTGTCGAACTCTCTCTTTTTCGCGTTTTGAGCAATTCGTGGAAAGAATTGATGATTAAACTCCGCCTTGAACCTTTCCCAAGTTATTGGGCACCTTGATCCAAAATATTTACCCACCAATTCTGGGCTTCACCTCTCAGTACATCACTTACATTCGCAATTTTCTCCCCATCAGACATCTGGATAGATCAAAAAATCCTTTCCATGACCATAACCCAATTTTCTGCTAGCGTTGTGTCAGATGTCCCATGAAATTCTGTTGGTTTCTTTCTCACAAACTATTCAGACACAGGTCTCCCACCTCGAGTCTCAGGTGCATGTACCATAACTATCGGTGCTGTCTCAAATGGAGGTGTCAAAGGTAATCGCTCCATTAAATTATGAGCCAATTCTATGATATTTCCAATCATTTCTGTCATGTGGTCTATATGCCGAGTATGTGGCGATAGATCTCGGTCATCATCACTCATGGTTGTACAATTCCTGTTAATCTCAATGTATAAATACTATGCATGTATGATAATAAATAAAATCATGTATGTACATCGACATACAAATGCATCAAACATCTCTATTATGTATGAATGCATTCCAGAATATGTGTCGAAACACTCAAACATTCTGCTCGTTGTCGCACATTCCCAAGTTCTGTTGCCTAATGCTCTGATACCAATAAATGTCACCACCCATCGGGCTACGCGCAAAAATAGGTGACAAGCCACCAAGGCTCATCCAATTCCATTAAAGTAAATAGCAGTGAAAAATATAAGTACAAACCATAAAATTCAGAGTGATAAAAAGTTTTGCACATTTGAAAACACTTAAAGAATCATCCTGTTTGAAAGTAACAATCCAGTCGACTGATCATAGGCCCAGTCGAATGGAAATGCAAGATACAGAGAGCCTAAAATTTCAGCAGCTCGTCCAGTCGACTATGTCGGGGACCCAATCAACTGTGGTGCCAATTTCTCAGTTGATTGATTCTTCCCGTCGACTGAAGCAAAAATTCTCATTTTTTAAAATACAATCCAGTCGATTGTGGTCTACCACCCAGTCGATTGTGGTCTACCACCCAGTCGACTGTTTCTTTCACAGAATGAAAATAACATTTTAACCCCACAATCTGGTCGACTACGTCGGGGGACCCAATCGACTGCTTTTCAATATTTCAGGCAGTAGTTGGTTCAAAACAAATTCCAGTCGATTGGTACCTGCCCGATGGACTATTTTTTATCAGTTTGCTAAGCATTCTGCAGATAACCAACTATGGTTCTCTAAACCAATTCCAACCCATTCACTACTATAACGCAACGAATCAAAATATAATTACATAAGTTTTACTACAGATTACAATAACTATGAATCCTTTACAAAATTCTGAACGAAACACATAGTTTCAGCTTCTTGAAATCTTATTACAACATTTGGAAGGAAACAAAACATAAACAAGAGCGATCCCGTCGTCCCATGAGCCTCACTCCTCGCGTTTTTTCTTTCCTCTCTTCTTATCACCTACAATGGATAAAACATCTAAATACATCAATAGTCTCTAGGGAGAGTGGTACTCTTCCATCCGATAATGAGATGATGCCGTGGAAGGCCTTCCTCTTTCACGCACCCCGTGCTCTGGTTGGGCCTTTCTCCATACCAGCCACCGTGTCCTGGCTGGGCTTTCCTCCAAACCAGACACAACAACTATCGATGTCACAATCCTCAAACTTCAAGGAGCTTACCCCCAGATGGAATTGCACCAAACCCCCCTTTGACCCAAGTAGACACATAGTATGCTCACATAAACATTTATACATACTTTTATTGCATTTTCATGTGCATAAGTAACGGGCCTAATTAATACATGAATTTCGCCCGGATCCAAAATATCAAATCTAATATTTTAAACATGTAAATATCTTATAAAACATAGATCTAGAATTCATATCTCTTGCTAAAGCTCTATAACTTTGAGAGAAGTACTAGAGTACTAATTAAACGTCGGATCTCTGATTTCAGATGATTCCTACAAGTTTTACTGGATTTTTCCCAAAATTCTAAAAACTAGATTTTTTTTGTAAAAAGTTGCCAAACAAGTCCTACGAGGTATCAAAATGTAGATCTTACCTCGAGGAGTTCAAATACGAAATCTGGGGAAAAACTAACGAACGAATGGTCATCGATCGGTGTCGCAAAGCTCGTGGAAAATAATCTCCTTCTCTCTCTCTCTCTCTCTCTCTCTCTCTCTCTCTCTCTAAGACATTTTTGTTTGACAAAAAGTTATGAAGAAAATATCTTAAGTTTCCTATTTATAGACACCAACTCTCAAAAATTATGTTTACCTCTCCACGAGTTCTCAAAAAGTCTTAAATGTCTAACTCATTACCTTACGAGTGAATAAAATAAATTATAAAAGTTTTCGTCTAAGTTCTATTTGTCACCGTAAAAAGGATCCAAAAACTAATTTCCGTGAAATCTCTATATAACCTACCTTTTATGCAACGTATCACCTACGTTCTCACTTTAGTATTCAACATGATCTAAAACAAGATCAACATTAACAGAAATTACTCTACACATGTAAAATTACTATTCATCAAACTACCAGATATGTCAAATAGCATTTAATTCAAATAAATGCCATATAAATCACATGAATGCCTCAATGATTATAAAATCACAGTGTCCTTGTTTGACACCTCCGTTGACCCACAGTCAACCTCATCTCAATTATTAATCAACATTAATAATTCTAAAATTCAAATATGCAATTTAAAACAAATGATTTTTCCCTGGAACGGGTGTGACACTTTAAGCCATTTTTTGATTAATATAATAGAAGGAAGTTATTGGATGTAAATTGTAATATGTAGTAGACCATTTTTTTGACTTGAATAATAGTTTATACATTTAACGTCACTACCATTGTATTTTAAAAGGTAGTGACAATGTCAGTGACATTAGCTAACAAGGGTCAAAAGTTTTCAATTTTATAATTTAATGGTGCCATTATCACTACCATTACAGATTAAATGGCAGTGATGCTATTGTCATTATAATTTAAAAGACATTGACAAACGCTAAATGACTATAATATTGTAATTCTTTGGTCGATTTGACAGTGACATTGTACTATGAAATGAAATAGTGACCTTAATGTCACTAATTTGAGTTTTTTTTTTTCATTGAAACAGTGACATTCAAATAATGATTTTAAAATAGTGACAATCCCTGTTTGATTTTTTTTTCATTGTGCATATTTCACAGTGACAGTAACATTAAAACAATGATAGTTGGGCAATGTCACTATTTGAAAACAATACATGGGGCAAATGTTACTGTTTGTTTTTTTTCATTGCTCAATGTCACAGTGACATTGGGCAATGTCACTGTTGATTTTTTCTTCTTCATATTTTTTTTATAATCATCATGGATCTTGTTTGATAGATTTTGTTTTGTAGATTACGTATATAATTTTTTTGAAAAAATAATTTGTAGTCTATACGTTATGACAATTTAAAGTTTGGAAAACAAAAAATAACTCACTGCCTTAAATTATGGGCAGAGGTGGCATATGTATAGTGTAATTGTTGAAAATAAGGAAAGTGGGCATTTTCATTTTCGTTCACTGAAAATCACAGGGACCTTTGGCACAAAAAAAAGTGAGGATCTATCCCCTATTATGGTCCAAAGTAGGGACCTTTGGCCAGTTGCCCCTATTTTCTTTTCTTCTTCTTTTTTCCCCCAGTTTTTAAGATGTATTTTCTCCTCCTAATTATCTATTAAAAAGTACTTGTACAATTGGCATGATTTTGAAAAGTGCATGAAATCTTATCAATTAGGAAATATTCTCTTATCCTAATTTAGGAAATTTTATCCTAAATTTTGCTCTAAACCTAATTTCTCTCCCTAAAATCTATCTCCTAAAAAATTATAACAGCTTCTCCCTGCTTTTCACTTAATTATTAATCTATATATAGTCTAACTAAATACCATGTGGCATACGAATCGCACAAGTACTGCATATATTGACAATTATTCAAATGCTACTAACTAATTATCTAGGCTAAACGCATAAAGTTTGAGTTGACTGTAAGTCCACTAGCATACATACAGTTTGAGCTGACTGTGCGTCCACTTGTATAAAGCTTGAGTTGACTATGGGTCCACTTTCAAAACTTTCAGCCGAAAAAGTTAATACAAAATTATCTAAATATCATTTGATTTTATACATCCTTTAATACATAATTTTTGCTTTTGACATGCTAAGATTTTGATGGAAGGTCCACCCACATTCTCTCTCTCTTTCTAATCCCTACCACACGCCCTCCTCCAACCATCCACAGCCACCGTCGTCATCCTCTTCCCCCTCAATCTCTCTCTCTGTCTCTCCTCCTTAACCCTCTTGTCTCTCTCTCTCTCTCCTTTTCATTGCTTTGCAGGTCCTCAGCATTGATTACAGTATAACGGACGGAGTGTGGAAGGAAATGTGTACTGAGTAGTGAGTACCCATGAATTTCTAATTTAATGGCTATTCCAATTTTTGCAGAATGACATGTTTTTTTTTAGCAGATGTCGAACTCGAAATTGAGTCAAAAATTTTATTTTTTTTCAAATCAAGGTAAGCCCTCTACTGGAATTGTTTTGAACAAAAGTAACTACAACCAAATTCAAGTTCACCTTTTACTATATTTATGTAGTCTAATTTGTCCGACTTATAATTGGCAATTTAATTTCAGAGCTTGAGCTTTTCAATTGTGTTTGTTTACAACAAAATCTTATTAACTTAAATGATAATGTGATGGGTTAATGAGTTGTGCAACAATAGATAAGGTTTGTCTTTGGTAACTAGGAAATTGAAAATGAAAGTTCTGTGCAAGAATAATGTTATGGTTCCCAAGTTTGGGTACCACTCTGATAGCATTTGGGATATTCTAAATTTGAAATTTGTAGCATTACTCTTTATATAAAATGAGCTTTTGAGCTCTGTCTCCATGTACTCCCAAGTAGAAAGAAGCATATATCTATTCTTCATGATGGTAATGGAATCATCAAGCCTTTCAACGAAGTTTTCATTTCCAATTTATTTTGATGGGCAAGCAACCCATTTTTCTAATATTGATTGTTAATGTGATTTTTTGCACTCTTAGGTCTTTCATTTAGTTTGTAAATCATTTTGCTGTTCAATTAGAGCTTTTTGATTTTTAACTCATCTATATACTTCTACTGGAGATTGTAGAAAGTGGTATTGAAATTGGATTTGAATGATACCAAAGCTAAGCAAAAGGCCATGAAAATAATTTCAAGCCTTCCAGTTATACTATTTTGCTCAATTCCATAAGGTCATATTTGCTTTACTTTGAATGTCATACTAATTAATGTGCAATTTCACCATTGATTCTTGACATTAGATTGTGGACCCTACTAAGGTTTAGAGTAATGTTATCCTTTCCAAAATTGAGTCTCAAATTTGGTCGCAAATGCTTAACAGTTGTACGACATTTAGTGGTAGATGTATCATTGCCACAACTTTTGGTATAACTGTTAAAGCTTTAGGAACCAAATTTGAGATATATAGCTAAAAAATCTAAGTTTCAATTCAGGAGAATGATAGTTACCTTATGCACCCACTAGTCGAACATTTAGCCTTTAATTTCAAATCAACTCAAATAAGTTTTAAGTGTTTTGGTAACATTCTGATCATTTTGATAGTATATGAACTGCTTTTTGTTGTTCACTCCTCTATTATTAGGAACTGTTTGTATGCAGATTGAGTAGTTAAAAATCAAGGAACTCTTATGTTATTCTTAGGAACTGAGAACCATTTAATCTGTTACCGCCACCCCAATTTATTTGGAGTTTTTCTTTGCAACTTTAGTTTGGACTTTCTTCAACTTCACTCTCTAATGCAACTCTTTTCCAAATATTTAGATGGATTAAAATTCATATCGTGGTATTGTCAAGTGTTTGCTGGAAAGACAGAACAGAGACATAGAGAGAGAGAGAGAGAGAAAGAGAGAGAGAGAGAGAGAGAGAGAGAGAGAGAGAGAGAGAGAGAGAGAGTCCTCAAGTCTAAAGCTAGGCATCTCACCCTTTTGCACTTTTAGTACCTACTATATACAGCAGGCAAAAAGATATAAATTGTTCTTTTAAATTGTAAGGAGTTGAAGCATCATTGTGCAGCTCAGTTAAATAAATATGAAGTATGATTTAACTATACTTTATTGCCAACATGTGTTATTTTTCTGTTGCATCTTATACATTCTATGTAGTTTTGTATTTTGGTATGTGTATGGCGATTTATATATATATGCGGGCGTGCCAAACAAATGTCCTCTTTGAAATGAATGATTTGACAAATCAGACGAGTTTAGAGAAACAGAGGAACAATATCTCTCTGAAATAGGTTCAAACTGCCTTAACCAAAGATTAAGGACTTGGGATGTGAAAGAAACTAAGATTAGCTTGAAGGAAAACAGAGTGTGTATTCCTTTAAATCATTTAAAGTACAATCAAAAGTGAAGATTTCGTCTTCTAATTGCCATCTAATTACAAAGCTACTCCTAGATAAATTGGTAATCAAAGATAAAGGAAATACATAACAAAAGTAAAGAAAATGCTAAGTGTTCTTGATCTCTGGGATCCCTTCCTCTTGTTGCTTCATTCCTTTAAATAGGTAATAGCAGTGGTAACCGCTGCCACTACGCTGATAAAACTGTCCACCATCTTCACGATCTCAGAATAATGGGTTTTATCCATACCCATGCCTGCTACCACCTGGTATTACACGTGTCATTCGTCCTATTCAACGTAACCACCAATAACTGCCCTGCCAATGACATGGCTTGAGTCTTTGGTATTGGTGTTATTCCATCGCATCGGCCTGCTTTCCCATCAGCCTACCTTTCACGCTTTGTTCTTTCTTAGATTTGGTGAGCTCCACTTTGAATATTATTTTGTGGTACAAACAATGCCCCCCAATATCCCTTTCAAGTAAAGGCGCCAGCGAATCAACTTGATGGGATGTTGTTGATTTAAACATTGGCCCACCAAATCATGGCTTCCTTTAAAAGAACTATAACATAACTGTAACTCTTTTAACCGCCAATTTTTCAGGGAATGATAAGTTGACGCCTAAAAGATAGGGATAGTCTTTTTGTGGAAGGATGCTGATTTGACCTTCATTTACTTCCTTTTTGTACTGTTATGCAGTCTCCATCTTGATCCTTAGAGAGATTCCAATCTTGAAATCTGCACAGATATTGGGAAAGTCTCAATTTCGAACTGCTCCTTGTTCCAAATCCTTCCGTATCCTTCTATACTTCAACTACTTAAACCCTTTTCTCGAGCCCTTTCAGCCTCCATCTTTTTCTCGAATCTTCTAATCCCTACGGCTGAAAATCCTCCAGAGTCCACTTCGTCCCCAAGTACAGAGGAAATGGCTACTTATTCTCAATCACGTGCCAAGGAATCTCTCAAACAATTTCTTGCTTCTGCTTTTGAGGGCGTCAGTCTGCAGGCAATGGCATCTTCTCCTGACTTCCTTTCTCTAATTCTTGGCCCAAATATAGCGCAAGAATTTGTTCTTCCTCGGGTTTCCAATCTCTTCCCTCGTAGTGGTCTGTTCTTATCTGAACATCCCAACCCTCCATTGAAAAGATGGAACAATAGTAATGACATTCGTTTTTGGCCCTCGAAACCCTTACCAGAGTGGCTAGCTTGGGTGGCCAGAGTTACTCCTTTTAAGTCAGATGAATGGTGTAGGCAACACATCTATGACCTAATGCTTTTAACCAGCGTGCCATTACCGATGAATACCCCTCTTCTTTCTTCTGCTCTGGCTTTTTGGTCCGTCTCTACTAACTCCTTTCATTTTCCTTGTGGGATGATGTCCCCTACTCTCCTTGACTTAGCAGCTTTGATCGGAGTCTAGCCAGATGGTAATTGACACGACTGGAAATGTGTTCTCTGAAGAGTACGTCCAAGTATAAACGGTCGCGTCGAGTTATAACCGGTAAGACCGAGTCGTTTTCCCAAGAGACGGAATTAGGGGAAAGAATACTAGATTGAATCCTAAAGAAGGCAAAAGATGATTTTTTTTTTTAAAAGGTGAAGGTTCTAATGATCCTACTAAATTCAAAATTACAATAAAAAGGATTAAAGTAAAGCAGCAATCAAATTAAGTGAGAATGAACAATGTAGTTTAAATTATGTATCAAAAAGTGTTGGGAACATGTGAGACCACATAGTCCTAACCACTGCCATGATTTAACAAAAACGAACAACCGGGGTTTTGTCCTTCTAATATTCCTTATTTCACAAAAGATTAAGTTAAGCAACCTAGACACTAAGTATGTGAATTCCACATACTTGGTGGTTAAACTACCTCACTTACAATAAGAACCTAAATAAAGACTAACTAAACCATGAACTATAACTAACAAAATTGAGTATGGGATATTTGATATGTTTGTCATAAGTGTTCATTGAATTAATTAATCAAAAGAGCTTATATTTCAAAATCAGATTGCAATTTGAACTTTAAAGATCAATTTGGACTTAGTTTTTGAAACAGAAGTTACTGGAATACTAAAAGGATTCTGCCCAAGACATTTTCACGCCAATCGATTGCTATTAATGGCAATCGATTGGTCATGAAATGACTCCCAATTGATTGATATAAGTACCAATCGATTGGCTTGGAATCTATGGCAATCGATCGGGTTCTGTCTCCAATCGATTGCCACTGACTCTTAAATAGAATCATGGCAGTGATTAGGAATAATGTTTCCTCACATTATTCCCAACCAAGATTCTACTCTGACATGTTTAAGACTGTATAGGTACACTTAAACTGAAACATGGAATCACACATTGACATGGATTAAACTTATGAACTAGAAATTTCAAAATCAAACTAAAACCATAATGGTGTTTACAATCAAACAAATTCTTAAGCAACAAAACAAGGAAGAATAAACCTGACTTGCAACTGAATTCGAAATGGAATTTCTTCAACTTGAATCTCGTTTAAACCAAGAACAAAAATAAATAAATAAAAAATCCTACAAAACAATGCAAAAATGAGCCCACCCCTATCTCTCTAGCTCCCCCCTATTTATATAGTAATATTACGAGCTGAAGGTGTCCAGGTTCACAATGTAACGGCCGGTCGTCATCATTAACTCTGATTGCTGAGAATCTGCTCCATTAAAGAGATTTGACTTCCAGATTTTACTAATCGATTGGTAACTGATTCCAATCGATTGGTAAGAATACTAATCGATTGGTTTTGAAAGCAATCGATTGCTATCATGGCAATCGATTGGTACTTGGATTTCAATTTTGACTTGGTCTCTTTGTTTCTTGAGCTATCTATTTTAGCCTTGTTATTCATTTCAACTTCAGGACCTGCATTCAAAGAACCAAACACAACAACATACCATGGAAAACAAATCATTGTGTAAAGAGATGAATTAAAACACAAGTGCAGGTAAAACTAGAGATAGAGGGCTAAGTTCAACCAATTTTCCTCTCTATCGGGCCAATATTTTACAAGTATCAACCCTCATCACGACCCCCAACTAGCGTATTGCTAGTCTCTAGCAATGAAGCGAAATTAAATCAAGCTAAGACAACAAATACTAATGTTACAATTTTATTGAACTAAAATAAAAAGAACAATCCTAACTCACTTTCGCAGGAATCGCGGTTGCATTTAGCATTTGCAACAAGCCTTTGAACCCTTAGGTTTACCCTAATGGACGAGTTGTGTCTCGTGAGGGTTTCCAGAGAATTTACCCACAAAATTCAAATGTCAAGCTTTCTAAACTCATCAAAGAACTTCAACCTCTCCTTTATGCTAAAAATTCTGCTTAACAAGGACATAAATTCCTTTATCATGCTATGGAAATAAACAACATGTTACAAAGTAACTATTCAAATCAAAAACTACATCCACAGCCTTTATATATCCTTGTGTGTGTGTGGAGTTAACAACTACGATTGAAATCTTTATCTCGGAATTATTTGGATTGACATGTTCAAGATTTCATAGTTTCAACTCAATTCTCACACGGTTTACGCTCAAGATAAAATCACTCTGAAACTAGCGTAAAAATTATGCACTCATAGTATGAAGCTCAAATGAGTAAATATAGAGGCAATCAAGCATGCTTATATACTAGACACTGAAGAACGCTTATTTTGAGGTGCATGAGTCTCATGAATGGAATACCAATTACTACAGGAGCAATCTACTGGGGAAAAACTCATTTCATACTCGAGATTTATTAGAATTATTTAGAATCCTTAGGACTTGTGACAGAAATAGGAAACAAGGGTGAAGATGGTGAAATGTGATAATAGATTCAAGCATGTGACATGGTAATATCAAACTTCACTACACACTTTTTATTTAATATCTCCAATTTCTTTTATTTTTTCATTTCTACTGATTTTTTTTTGGATTACTTCTTCTTTTCATCCTTTAGCTTTTCACACAACACCGTCACATGCTCGACTATAAAAATATGATTTTTAGGTAGAGGCATCGATTTGTGATAGGTAAGTGGGAATTTAGACTTTCTCGGGTAACAAGGTGAGAAAACGATGGCCTAAATCATCTTCTAAACACTTTAACTTATCTCGAGTATTTCCTGAGTTTTAAATTAGTAAATCCTGAACGTTCTCCTGAAGCATCAGCCAAATGAAACAACAATGAGACTCTTCAACGAGATAATAATGCATTATGAGAAATGACAATCCTCAGAATAAAAGAATAGCTCGAATCTCACTAGGGTTTAAAGTTTTACTATTAATCCAATCATATGACAATCGTTCACTCCAAAAAAAAAAAATCTATCATGATTGTCAACTCGTGCAAATATTTTCAGGATATATTCTTGCTTTAGACGTAAAACCATATTAATAACAAAGTAACATGTAATCGAGATCCATAATATGACAAGAAAGACATGAATGCATCATTGCACAATGATATTAGCTAGGAGAAACGAGGTTTTAAAAGTTAGAAGCTTAACAACATTTTTTTAAACAAATAAAGAAAACAAAACAAACATGGAGATTCTAAAATTAAACAGGTGTGCGTTTTAAATTCCAGAATACACAGGTGGATATCTCTACTCCCTACCCCCAACTGAAATCGACATTGTCCACAATGGAAGGATTTCAAGTAAAAGAAGATACCACCTGATTCACGCGTTTCAGTACACCTTTGAGAATTCGCCTATTTTAATATAACAACCTCCACACACAACCAAGATCAAATATATTATGGATAACAGAGAGAACATAGACAATAAAAACACAATCCATGAGTAACAGAATTATATGTATAGTAATATCCAAAAGTCCAATCAAAATATCCACAAAATATCCACAATCATAGACCCAAAAGTAATCATCCAACCTAAAATATCCACGAAAACAAATAAAATGACACAAGAGAGATCACAAGATATGAAATAACAAAACACTCTCTCGCACTCCAAAACTCCATCCTAAGGCTCAATGGTAGGATCACCAGATAACGTGGGTGCACTGTCATAAACTGGAGCATCTGCTCCCTCACTGCCACCCTCAGTAGCTGTCTCAGTCTGGACGACAGCCGCCAGGTCACTCACAGCCGGCGGGGAAGCAGCAGCTGGAGGTGGTGGCGGTGGGGGTGTCTCCGAAAGAATGTGTGCTGAAGGTGCTGAAGTGGATGCTGCAATGGTCGATGGAACTGTCGGTGGAGGTGGCATGGATGCAGAATGTAAAGATTGCTCTATCCCCAACAGCATCAGCATCAGCATCAGCATCAGCATCTGCTCAACCTGACTGCCCAGCTGCTCAAGCCTAGAATGAATATAATCACGATCAGAGGCCATCTGAGGAGCCATCAACTCATGCTGAGCAGTGAGCTCTCGAACCATCCCATGTAACTGCACTCTCGCTTCTCTCTCCTCAGCTAGAAAATTATAAATAGTCTGGAGAGATACAGAAGCAGATGTGGAGGTTGCAGGGGGCTCGCGTCTCCTCAATTCATACTAACCCTCAGCCGCAGTCGGCGTCCCTGGGTTCTCATCCTCCTCCTCAACTATGGTTGTATCCTGACCCTCCGCCTCAGGCGTCTCTGGGTCCTCATCCTCCTCCTCTGATGTCTCCTCTCCTATCTTTCTTTTCTTTCTTTCGCTCTGCTTCTTTCCACTACTCTCTCCCACTACTCCTTTCCCTTTTGATGATTTTTTAAATTGTGCAGCTGACCTTCTAGCTGCCGACTCGCCAAAAACTCCAATCTTCAATTTTGGAATGTTTTTCCTGCAAGAATTACCAACCCAGCCTCCTCACAAACTCTATGAATTACCTAAGCACCCTTTAGGTGCTGGGTCTTACTGGTATGCCGCGTAGGCTCAACAAAAAACTCAATGAAAAGACGAGCCAGGCAAACAGGGAGACCAGTCCCTATGGCATAAATCACCTGTGTATACCATCTAGCCAACTCTGATTTATATGTCGTAGGAAGTATACAACTACAGAGCACCAGATGAAAGAGGTGGTAGTCCATAGTCATACTATGATCATCAAAAGCTTTCACCCCTGTCCATTTCTTCACTTTGCCCCCAGAAATTTCAGTAACGATCACATCAAATGAGGGGAAGGGTCTGTCTGCATGAATATGATATAAATGATCCACAACCTCAGTAATGCCTAAAGCCCTGGCCACAGAAATTGGGCTTAACTCAATCTAGCGGCCCTGAACATATGAATAGTAGGTATAAGGAATACCCGGTGCCTTAACCATGCTTGCACACGCCGCTCGGATCCAAGAAGCATAAACTGTTCTATGAGTTGTGATAATTGGAAGCCAACTTGGGAAAGCACGCAGTCGGGTGAGGTAAAATGGTAATTTGTCATTGCTCCAAAGATTCTCAAGCTGTCGCTCAACCATTACCTCCCGGGTTCTGAAATACTTTGTAAACCAAATGTTTTCCTTGTTGTTTCTAAACCCATGAGCGAGAGGTGGATCTGGAATGATGATAGAAGTGGACTTGTCGAGGTGGAGAGCACTATCCTTAGGCTTTGGAGCCATAAGAACTGGAAAAAATTAGGAACAAAGAGTTTAGATAGGAAAAAGAACACATAGCTTCTCTGTTAATGCCAATCAATTGGCAAAAATTGGCAATCGATTGCCATCCAACCCCAATCGATTGGGCCCTATTGGCAATCGATTGCGAACAGCAAAAATGGGAGGCTGCCACAACAAGGTCTCACGTCCCCCCAATCTATTTTATTGGTCTTAAGACCATGACGGGCTCCCTCTAGCCTTTTGATCAGTTTTAAGGGCAAAAATTGGAAATGGGTTTGGGATTTACCTCAATAGGTGCCACGGATACAAGACTGACAAATCAATCCCCAATTGAAAAGAAATCAATGAGTGAATGGATTATGACGGAGAATCTGCTAGTGATGATGAGAATACCAAACACAAACCCCCCCTCGAAACTCTTGTACTCACCGCGGCTGCAGTGGTGTTTGTGGTAATGATGATGGTGATAGTGGTGATGTTGATGGTGATGACGGGAGCGAGGATGGGATGGAGAGGAAATTGGTTTGGAGATGTCGCCCAAAATCGTCTTCTCTCTCTCTCTCACGGTGAATTTTGAAATGAAATGAGAGAGAGGGAGATGAGCAGACTATACATCTGTTATGAGTGGCAATCGATTGCCATTATTTGCAATCGATTGGGATAAAAAAAAAAAGGCAATCGATTGTTAATCAATTCCAATCGATTGGATTCCAAAGATCATAGGATCAACGGAAAGATTTATTAATTCACCCCCAACTGTTTAAGAATGCACTTTCAAGATAGAAGACAAGAATTCAAGCATTCAAACAGGGATCAAACCCATCCAACACACAAGTAGAAAGAATTTATTCCGAACATCATCAATTTCATTGCCCAAAATGGATTCACAATATCCAGAATTACAAACTCTTGGTTGGAAAACAAACGAACAGACAAAAAGAAAACCAGAAACAAATTCTGTCTTATTTGGTCATTACAAGAATTAAGCAAAATCAGTTCTGTTCAGATTCTGGGGAAGAAAGGTCTTCTCCTTCAGCAAAATCCACGAAGTACTCCACAACCTCTCCATCCGAGTCCAACTGAAGATCTTTCAGAATCTCTCAAACTGTGCACAGTAGATCCCAGGTATTCCTATCAGCGATTGCTGCATTGGGGGGATCTAGGCACGAGCTGGACAGTGGAGTAAGAATTGGCCTTCCTATTCCATCTGTTTTGGGGTTCCTAGAGAGCGAACCCCATGGTAAAGCAAATGTGGTAAGAAGTGCAGTGGATTCATCCTATAATAAGCGAATAGACAGAATAAGAATTGAGAAACAAAGAATCACACAAAGACAGAGAAAACTATTATACAACAAACAAGCTTCTCAATTGTTTTAAGAAGAATAATCAGGATCATCCAGTTGGATGATCTCTGATTCTGGTTCGAACGCATTAACTTTGAACGCATTCCCATTTTTGGGGTTCACAATTTCCACTGCCCCGTGAGAAAACACCTCTTTGACAATAAAAGGTCCTATCCACCTCGATCTCAACTTACCAGGAAAAAGATGAAGCTTCGAATCATAAAGTAACACTTTCTGCCCTGGTTCGAGCTTCTTTCTCAGGATTGATCTATCATGCTTTGCTTTCAATTTTGATTTGTATGTTCGAGCACGATCGTATGCATCATTCCTGATTTCTTCCAGTTCATTGAGTTAGAGCTTCCTCAGTGTACCACTCTCATGTATGTCAAAATTGAGCAATTTGGTGGCCCAGTATACTTTATGCTCCAGTTCTACAGGTAAATGGCAAGCTTTTCCATAACTCAGTCGATAGGGCGACATTCCAAGGTTCGTCTTATACGCCATTCTGTATGCCCACAACGTATAAGTCAAGCGTGACGACCAATCCTTCCTGTTGATGTTAACAGTCTTCTCCAGGATATGTTTGATTTTCCTATTAGCTAGCTCTGCCTGTCCATTCGACTGCGGGTGATATGATAAAACAATCTTATGGTTAACTCCATATTTCTTCATCAATACTTTGAAAGGCTTATTGCAAAAATGGGTTCCACGATCTCTAATCATGGCCTTTGGTGTTCCGAATCTTGAAAGATTATTCTTTTTTAAGAAGGAGATCACTGTTCTGTGATCATTTTTCCTTGTCGGAATGGCCTCAACCCACTTGGACACATACTCAACTGCCAAAAGGATATATTCGTAATGAGAGGATGGCAGGAAAGGTCCAATGAAATCAATGCCCCAACAATCAAAAATCTCAATAGTGATGATCGGGGTCATTGGTATTTCATTTCTTCTAGACAAACTCCCTAACATTTGGCATCTAGCACATGCTCTATAGAATGCATAGGAGTCTTTGAAAATTGTCGGCCAGTAGAAACCACTGCTAAACACCTTTTGAGCAGTTTTCTGAGCCGAGAAATGACCACCACAGGCCTCCGAGTAGCAGGAAGTTAGAATTTGAGAGATATCTTCCTCAGGGATGCATCGCCTAATTACTTGATCTGCACAGTACTTAAACAAGTATGGATCATCAAAGTAAAACCATTTTATGATGGATAAAAATCTTTTTCTATCAGGGGTGGACCAATGGGATGGGGTCTCCCCTGTTGCCAAATAGTTGACAATATCTGCGTACCAGGGCAAGGTGGTTGCAGCAAACAATTGTTCATCTGGGAAAGATTCACGAATTGGGATGGATTGTGATGAATTGTCCTTGAAAGTTAACCGGGAAAGATGATCGACTACAACACTCTCCACCCCCTTTTTATCTTTGATAACCAAGTCAAATTCTTGGAGCAAGAGAATCCAACGTATTAATCGCTATTTGGTATCCTTTTTGGACAGCAGATACTTCAACGTAACATGCTCAGTGAAGCAAACGATCTACGAGCCAACAAGATATTGCCTGAACTTTTCCAGTGCGAATACAATTGCCAGCAACTCCTTTTCGGTAGTGGAGTAATTTCGTTGAGCTCTATCAAGAGTTCTGCTAGCATAGTAGATCACAGTAGGCTTCTTGTCCTTCCTTTATCCTAATACAGCTCCAATCGCTGTGTCACTCGCATCACACATTAGCTCAAAAGGAAGACTCCAATCCGGAGATTGCATTATCGGGGCTGTCGTGAGGTGATGTTTGAGTTTATCAAAGGATTCCTGGCACTCGCTATTCCATTCAAATGGTTGGTCCTTTGCTAAGAGTTGACACAACGGTCTAGATATAGCACTGAAATCCTTAATAAGCCTCCGGTAAAAATCGGCGTGACCTAGAAATGATCGAATGTCTTTCACTGTAGTAGGAACAGGGAGATTAGAGATTATATCAATCTTTGCCTTATCTACCTGTATTCCCTCAGCAGAAACTATATGCCCCAATATAATTCCTTTTGTCACCATGAAGTGACATTTTTTCCAATTGAGGACCAAGTTTTTATCCTCACATCTTTTCAGAACTTTTTGGAGATTTCCTAAGCAATCATCAAAACTACTTCCAAATACAGAGAAATCATCCATGAAAACTTCCATGATCTTTTCAACCATATTGCTAAATATGCTCAGCATGCACCTCTAAAATATTGCAGGTGCATTGCATAAGCCAAATGGCATCTGGCGATATGCGAATGTTCCAAACGGATAGGTGAACGTGGTTTTTTCTTGATCAGCGGGATCAATTTCAATTTGGTTATAACCACTATAACCGCCCAGGAAGCAGTAGAATTGGTGACCCGCTACTCTTTCAAGCATTTGATCCATGAAAGGCAATGGGAAATGATCCTTTCAAGTCACCGCATTCAATCTTCTGTAATCAATACACATGCGCCAACTTGTGGTCACACATGTTGGTACAAGTTCACCGTCCTTATTTTGCACCACTGTAATGCCGGCTTTCTTCGGCACTACTTGAGTTGGACTTACCCAAGGACTATCCGAAATCGGATATATCACCCCAACATCCAGTAATTTCAAGACTTCTTTCTTTACAACCTCTTGCATATTTGGGTTAAGATGCCTTTACATTTGCCGACATGGTTTGGCGTCTTCTTCAAGGTAAATCTTATGTGTGCATATGGATGGACTTATTCCCCTTAAATCAGCGACAATCCACCCCAATGCACTTCTATGTTGATTGAGTAGCTTTATCAGTTTGCCTTCCTGTTCTTGATTCAAAATGGACAAAATTATAACAGAAAAGGTCTTCTCTTCTCCCAGAAATACATATTTCAATTCCTTTGGAAGTTCTTTCAATTCCAACTCCAGAAATTGCAGGTTTGACGGCACTGCCAACTTTGTCTTTGACGGCAATTGTTCGTATTGGGCCATCCACATTGCCCTTGCAAATTCCTCTTCCATAACTTCCAATACAGCACACATCTGACTCATTTCCTCATCTTGTGGAGTGTATCTATCCAATTCATAACATGAGTTAGTCATAATGGATTCCATGGGATCAGAGTGAGCAATTGAATCAAAGTAATCTTGGATTACCGACTTTACCCAATTCACTTCCTCTTTCTCATCATCAAAATCTTTAATTTTGGGATTTGAAAAGATTTTGATATTCAACATCATGTTCTCGAACACCATGGTCATGACTCCACTCCTTACCTTAATCGTTGCATCAATCGTTGCGAGGAAAGGACGTCCAAAGATCACCGAAATCTGAGATTTAGCATTGTAAATCGGCTCGGTGTCTAGAACAACAAAGTCAACTGGAAAGACAAAGGTGTCAATCTGGACTAAGACATCCTCCAAAACTCCTCGCGGATATTTAATCGATTGGTCTGCAAGTTGCAGAGTAATGCGAGTGGGTTTAAGTTCTCCCAACCCTAGCTGCTGGTAAACAGTGTAAGGTAAGAGATTAACACTCGAACCTAAGACAAGCAGAGCGCTGTTCACTTTCTTTTGACCAATTATGCAAGAGACCGTTGGTGTGATCGGATCCTTATATTTAGGAGGCAAATCGTGTTTTACAATTGCACTTGCTTGGCATGCCAAATAAGCGCTCTTTTTAACACTTTGCTTCCTCTTAACAGTGCACAAGTCTTTCAAGAACTTGGCATAGGAAGGCACTTGTTTAATCGCATCAAGGAGTGGTAGATTGATCTTCACTTGCTAGAATAATTCCAAAAACTCCAGACTTTTGGTTTCTTGTTTAGGTTTTAACCTTTGAGGATATGGAGCTGGAAAAGGGCATTTGGGTGCCTCCTCAAGGAGAGGTTCTTTTCCCGGCCTTCTCTTTACTTTGGTATCCTCGGGAACTGTTATTTCGGGCTCAACCATTTTGCCCTCTTTCTCTTCTTCCACCAATTTTTCTTCATTTCCACCTCTTCTTCATCGTCAACTACAGGGTGTGAGGGAAGAGAGACTTTTTCAATCTCTTTTCCACTTCTCAACACAGTCACAACCTTAGCCTCCTTGTGTTGTCCTGAACCCGAGGCTTGGCCTTTAGGATTTGGCTTTGGTTGTGCTGGGAACATACTTCGTTCTTTATCCCCTTGTTGAGCGGCCAACCTCTCTACACTTATGTTGAGTTTACTCATTAACTGCATCATCTGCTGCATCATGAGTGTATTAGGATCCTCTTGTGCCTTCTTATGAGGTGGCACATAAGTGTTGGATGAAGATTGGTTATTGCTCCCCTAATTGTAGTTGGATTAAGGGGAGTGATTTTGTTGATATTGATTCGGGTGGTACCCTTGATTTTGTTGATAGGTAGGAGGAGGTTGGTAACCCTGTTGGTATCCTTGGTTTTGAGGTCGGTACTGGTTTCCTTTGTTCGGCTGCCACTATTGAGATGGGTTTGCTGTGGCAGCATTGTTTCTATGGTCGAAACCAGGATGACTCCACCTATCATTGGGGTTGAAACGACTAGGGGCATTTACAGCGTGTACCTCTACTGGACTCTGTTCATGATAAACAGGGTATATTTGGCAATGTTGAGAAGTATGCCCCATTTGTAGACAACTAGAACATGATTCTTCAGAAGCAAATTGTATCACTGGGTCCTTCTTTGCTTCCAATGCCTCCAATTTACGAGACAGTTGCTCATATTTCTCCATTAAACCGTCTTCCGCTTTCAACTGATAAATACTCTTACGACTTGAACTCAAACTAGTTTGAGTTCTTGTCACTTGAGTTTCCCATTCTGGCGAGTGTTCGGCCAACCATTCAAAATGAGCTTCGGCCTGATCTGCATTCTTGCTCATGAATTCACCGTCACTCGTAGTTTCCACGAGTTTCTTTGATTTTGGACAAAGGCCATCATAGAAAAAGCTTATTGTTCGCCACTTCTCAAAACCATGATGTGGGCAGAGCAATAACAAATCCTTGAATCGCTCCCATGCTTCAGCGAATGTTTCTTCCTCTTTTTGATTGTACATCTTGATTTGTCTCAAGATATCAGTCGTTAACCGATTAGGGAAGAACTTCTTGAGAAAGGCTTCATGAATTGCTGGCCAAGTCGAAATAGAGTTTGGTTTGAGCAACAATAACCATGACTTCGCTTTGTCCTTCAAGGTGAAGGGAAAAAGCTTTAGTCAGATTATATCACATGGGCAAGTTTGATCTGTGAACGTGCCACAAACGTCTTCGAAGTCTCGAATATGCAAGTATGCCTTCTCTTTCTCCATCCCATGAAATGTTCCCGTGTGCGGAGGGATGCAGATATAGGAAGGTGTAGCAGTTCGATCAGGAGCCAAGAGTTCTCGTAGAGGTCGTTGACCGTCATCGATGAGGTCATGCCTATTTTCTCCTTGTTGGCTCTCCGTGTCAGACATTGGATTAGAAGTAGACGGAGTAAAAATGGGATTATCAGTACTATCGATAGAATCTTTAAATATATTTGTGACGAAAGCTTCAGTGGAGTAAAAGGACATAAAATGACACAAACAACACAGCTTGTGTTCTGAAGAACGAAAAGAAAAAGAAAGATAGAAATGGGATAAGGAAAGATCAGATCAATCTAAAATCCCTAGCCTTCGTTACCGTCCCCGGCAACGGCGCGAAAAACTTGACACGACTAGAAATGTGTTCTCTGAAGAGTATGTTCAAGTGTAAACAGTCGCGTCGAGTTATAACTGGTAAGACCGAATCGTTTTCCCATGGGACGGAATTAGGGGAAAGAATACTAGATTGAATCCTAAAGAAGGCAAAAGATGATTTCTTTTAAAGGTGAAGGTTCTAATGATCCTACTAAATTCGAAATTACAACAAAAGGGATTAAAGTAAAGCAGCGATCAAATTAAGTGAGAATGAACAATGTAGTTTAAATTATGTATGAAAAAGTGTTGGGAACATGTGAGACCACATAGTCCTAACCACTACCATGATTTAACAAAAACGAACAACCGGGGTTTTGTCCTTCTAATATTCCTTATTTCACAAAAGATTAAGTTAAGCAACCTAGACAGACACTAAGTATGTGAATTCCACATACTTGGTGGTTAAACTACCTCACTTACAATAAGAACTGAAATAAAGACTAACTAAACCATGAACTATAACTAACAAAATCGAGTATGGGATATTTGATATGTTTGTCATAAGTGTTCATTGAATTAATTAATTAAAAGAGCTTATATTTCAAAATCAGATTGCAATTTGAACTTAAAAGATTAATTTGGACTTAGTTTCTGAAACAGAAGTTACTGGAATACTAAAAGGATTCTGCCCAAGACATTTTCATTCCAATCGATTGCTATTAATGGCAATTGATTGGTCATGAAATGACTCCCAATCGATTGCCATAACTTCCAATCGATTGGCTTGGAATCATAGGGTGACAAAAGAGAATTCTAGGAATAACCAGTGTGGCGTGGAATCCTATTTTCCGAATTATCATGCACGCCAGTTTGGTCTAACTCAAACAATCCCTTACCCCAATTTTTTGTCAGCCAACTCGAACCTTTTAACTCATACCATATTTAAGACATACGAATCAGTCCAACAGGTGGATGAACTCAATAGGCTTCTCCTTGATCAATTCGAATTCCAGTCATTCTCTCCTCATCCCGCGTCTACTCCTTCATTTGACACTTTCTGGATGGAACACTTTGGTGATTTTGAATTATTGCTCAATACACTGTCTCCGATGTCATCACCACCTACTAATCCTTCATTTGTTTAGACTGCAGGCAAAAGAAAGAAAGGCCCAGGTATGGATCCTGACACCAAACCTGATTATGATTCCATCGTCAAATTTGAAGAATTTTATAAGTTAAAATAGAATCCTCTGAAGCCTTCTGAGTCAATTTCTGAGGCGAGCCGCATCATAATCTGACTAAAAAAAGAGCGGGTGGAAAAGAAGGCTCGTGAATACCAGAAAAAACATGACAAGACTCCCAATTGGCAGCAGCTTTATGCTTCTGCCGAGAATTGGATAAAAAGGACCTGCCCTTTTCCACCCTTAGCCGAATTTGGCATTGCAGAACATGTGGCTCAGACTGATGTGCCTATAGGAGTTACTATAGCAGGTTATCAGTCTAAACACTTCATTCCCACTATCTTTGGTGGCGTCCTTACAACCAGTCGTCATGCTGCTTGGTCATTTTCAGGATTTTCCAGTTAGTCTGTCCCCTTGTTTTCTGAAATTTCTTTAAAAGCTTGATATCAGGAGATATGATTTTTATTTTGTCATTTCTCCTTATTACTTCTTTTCTTTTGATCAGGTTCTCCAGGTCTTGTTATCGCTGTGCCTGCTAAGAAGAAAGTTGTCCCTCCGAAGGTTCCCACTTCCATTCCAATTCGTCATAGTTCCAGGGACATCAAATGCTCAGATTATACAGAGACAGTGAAGAAGAATTCCTTGGAGGACACCACTTCTGATCACCCTATCCATCTGGACGAGGAGGAGAATGAGCCCATTCCACAGCAAGATACCCTAAAGACGGCCAAAAAGGCACGGCTTAAAGCCCGAGCCCAAAAGAAATTACAAGATAGGCCAGTACTAAGCAGCTCACAACCCTCCCCTGACTCTATTCAGAAATCAGAGATTGCAAAAGCAGCAGAACTTTCCCCGGCTTCTTTAAAGGATCCTTCCCTTGCCAAGGCTTCCCCTCTCACTGGCCAAAGTAAAATTGGAGTTTCAAAAGACATGGTTGATGACCCGAGTGTTCTTTTCAAAATCTCTCAGTGCTCGAAGACTCTTTTTTCTCAACCCCCTTCCTTGAAAATAGGGCTCGGCTCCTCTGCTTCAATGAGCCATGCTTCTTCGGATTCTCAGTTATTAACTAACATCCAGGATCTTCATCTTCGAGCTTGAACCTCAGGCAAGCCCTTGCTTAAAGGCTTGGTTCCGCCTCCTTGCCTTTGTAGCCAAGCTTGACAAAATCCACTCCAGCTCGCACAGAAGCTGAACTTCAGGCAAAGAACCTTTTGGCCTCTTTACGTTCCACAACTTTCAGAAATGCCATAGGACAATAGGAGGCCATTGAGAATGCTGTCTCTCTGCTTTCCAAAGATTTTGCTGGCTCTTCCTCGCCATCAGCCTCTTTCTTGCAATAGTTTAAGAATATTGCTAATACCATGGCTGAGGTAACCCAAACACTGGCTGATGTGAAAGAGTTCCTTGAGAGAAGAGAAGAATTGACCAACTAATGCGTTCAATTGGCTAGCACTGCAGAGACCAGGATGGAAAGTTCTGCCTTGCTTCTGAAAGAGATCAAGAAGATGAGGGCCGCCCTTGCCAAGATGGAAACTGATTATGCTACCCAACAAGCAGACTTAGAGAAATTTCCAGAGCAACTTGATTAACTGATGGATGAGATCTCAGCTTTGGATGCCCAAGAGGAATCATGGTTGGCCATTCAAAAGTCTACGGACACTGCCTTGTCTCAAATTGATGAACAGTGGACTCAAGCTTTGGTCCTTCTGGCTCCCTTTTTTCCATGATCTCTTTTCTTTTCCTCCTAAAACTTTATGGTTTTTTGAAGCTTTATTTTTGTACTGAATGGCCACGGGGCCAAGATTATCTGGTTTTTGTCTATGTAACCATGTTTGACTTTCTTATGGCATGCTCATATTCATACACCAGTTTATGCATCTGCATGCCATGTTCTACCTTACCTTTCAGTCTCTATTCAACTTCATTAGTCTGAGTTTGAATGCCCCTGTTATCCAAATTTTTAAATTGATTGGGAATAACCCTAACATCCTGGGTATTCTCAGCTTCTTGCTCCAACTGACGTAGGTATGACTCTCACATACATGGCTTATATTTCTTTAAGTATTTTCCATTTATAAGCCTGTTATGCACTTGCCCATCTAAATTTCTCAAATGATACCCCTTTTAGCGCTTCGTGAATTTCAAAGGGCCCCTCCCAATTAGGAGACCATTTCCCCAATCTATGATCTTTGAGTCCTAATGGCAGGATAGCCTTCATAACTAGTTCTCCGGTAGAGAAAGATTTGGCTCTTACCTTTTTGTTATAAGCCTTCTCGGCTCTACGTTTTTGCAACCTAAGATGGTCTAGAGCCAAAAGCCTTACCTTGTCGAGATCTTCTAGTTCCGTCAGCATAGCTTGATTGTATCCATCCATATCCAAATCATTCTGCTTAGCAACTCTTAAAGACTTAACTGTCAACTCCATAGGTAGCACGACATCATGACCATAAGTAAGTGCAAATGGTGTACTGCCGGTGCTTGATCTTTTTGAAGTTCTGTAGGCCCATAAAACTTCAGAAAGTAACTCATGCCAAATTCTAGGATTATTGTCAACCATTTTTTGAATGTTTAGTTTGAGGATTTTGTTGGTTGATTCTGCTTGTCCATTGGCTTGAGTATAAATGCATAATATGGGGTTGAATTGAGAATAGTAAACCATACTCAAAGGCAAATTCCAGCATATCATCTCTAGTAAAAGGAGTACCTTGGTCAGCCGTGATGGTTTGTGTTAATCCAAACCTATGAATGATATTTTCCTTAATGCACTTAATCACTTAATTCTGACTGACTGATTTAAGCGGAATAGCTTCTACCTATTTGGTAAAATAATCAGTAGCCACTAGAATATATGCATGGTTTTTTTATGAAGGTGGACTAATCTTTCCAATTACGTCCATTGCCCATGCTCGAAATGGCCATGGTTTAATAATGGACTGGAGGTTGACGGCAGGCACATGTTGAATTGGCCCATGTCTCTGACAAGCCTGACAACCCTTGGCAAAGTTGATACAATCCTTTAAAAAGGTAGGCCAATAATAATTATATCTCCTTATTAACCATCTCATTTTTGTCCCAGCTTGATGAGCCCCACATAATCCACTATGTACTTGCTTCATCAGTCTCAACGCTTTTATTTTACTGGGACATTGCAACACTGATTCATTCACCGATTTTTTAAATAACTCACCATCAGCCAGGAAGTAGTGCATTGCTTTCCTTCTGATCTTGACATCAGTATGCAAATTGGGATTCTCTAAAAACTTAATGATTGGTTCCCTCCAATCATCCTCATCAGCCTGAAGGGGCATAGCATACTCAATGTCCTCCTCCTCTATAATTGACGACTTAGATCTTTTTTCAACTGTAATCATCCTCAAAAAAACGTTTGTTGGGATCTTAAGTCCTGAAGCAATCTGAGCCAATTCATTGGCCTCTTCATTTTCTTCTCTTGGCACATATTGCACTGCTGACTCGGAAAAATCATCTATTAGCCTTATTGCAATTGTATGATACCTTTCTAAAATAGTATTATGCACTTTATATTTTTCCCCTAGCTGATTGATTACTAATTGAGAGTCTCCAACCAATTTCACAATCGTGGCCTTCATTTCGTATAAAATTTTAAGGCTAATGATCACGGCCTCGTATTCAGCCTGATTGTTGGAAAATTTAAAATCGAATTTGAATTAAAACTGTGTCTTTTTCCCATATGGGGATGTAAGGATGATTCCTGCCCCTGCTGACTCTTCAGTACTGGATCCATCAAACCATAATACCCATGGGGTAATAGATATGTATCCAATTTCAAATCCTTTCAGGATTTCGGGACTTACATCCAGGCAAGGATGATCAGCCAAGAAATCGCCAGAACTTGTTCCTTAATAACTTTCTGGGGGACATATTGCAAGTGAAATTCCAATAATGTTAAGGACCATTTTGCCACTTTTCTAGTGATAATTGGTCTTAAAAACATGTATTTGATAACATCAGTCTTACACATGACTTCCACCATTACAGGTAGCATATAATATCTTAACTTAATGCAAGAAAAGAATAAAGCCAAACATAACTTTTCAATTGATGTATATCTTTGTTCTACATTAGTCAGAACACGGCTCAAATAATAAATTGCATGTTCTATGCCTCTATTATTAATTTGAACCAGCAGACTTCCAATTGAATCATTAGAAGCTGAAACGTACAATCTCAAAGGCTCATTTACCTTATGAGAAACTAAGACCAGCGGCTTGGCAAGATATCCCTTGATTTGCTCAAAAGCCAGCTGATGCTCTTGTTTCCATTTGAATTCTTCCTCGGCCTTCAATTTCAACAGTGGACAAAAAACCTTAGTCTTGCCTGCACAATTAGAGATAAAGCAGCGCAAAAAGTTAATTTGGCCAAGCAATCTCTATAATTGCTTCTTGTTGGTTGGCGGTTTAGCCTCTATGAGGACTTTGGCTTTATTTTTGTCAACTTCGATTCCCCTTTGGTGGACTGAAAAACCCAAAAGGTTTCCTGCTGAGACGCCAAATGCACATTTTAAAGGGTTCATTTTTAATTGGTGGCATCTCATTCTTTCAAAACTTCTTGTCAAAAACTTTATGTGGTCATCAAAAGTTGATTTTACTACCACGTCATCTATATAGACTTCCATCCATTTTCCAATCATGTCATGGAATATGGCATTCATTGCTCGTTGGTAAGTTGCCCCAGTATTTTTCAATCCAAATGGCATCACCACCCATTCAAATGTTCCAATTACCCCTGGACATTGAAACGTTGTTTTTCCAACGTTGTCTCTGGCTATAAAAATTTGATTATAGCCAGAGTGTCCATCCATAAAGCTGAGGATCTCATGCCCGGATGCAGAATCAACCAACATGTTCGCAATGGGCATAGGATACTCATCTTTTGGAGTGGCTTTATTAAGTTCTCTAAAGTCTTTGCATATCTATAATTTTCTATTCTTTTTCATAACGGGAACAATATTTGAAAGCCAATCAACATACCTGGTTGTACGGATGAATCCTGCCTTCAATAATCGTTCCACTTCTTCCTTGACTTTCAGGATGATCTCACTTGCCATTCTTCTTGGGGTTTGCATGTAAGGCTTATATCCTGACTTCGTTAGGAGTTAATGTTCTACCAGACTTCTATCCAACCCAGGCATTTCATGATAATCCAAGGCGAAACAATCTTGATATTGGATCAACAAATCAAGCAATTTTTCCTTAAAATCCATTGGAAGGAGTTGACTTATGAATGTTATTCTCTGACCATCTACCCCCTCCCCCCCCCCCCCCTCCCAAGTTAACTTCTTCTAATGGATCTTGGACCTCGGCCTTACCATCGTCTAACTTGGATGGGGCCTATGGTATTTCAGATTCTTGAATGTGGCCTAGTACATCTTGATTAGTTTCTTCCTTCACACAATCTGCTAGACACGCTGATTTTTGGACTTGTGACTGCACATCATCCTGAATTCGGCGCATAATGTCAAGATAAACTGCAATGTGATGTTCTTCCATTAAACAATATTGACAGTTTCAGCATATTCATGGCAACCTCCACTTATTGTGGGAACAATCCCCTTAGGACGGCCATTCTTGTCAATTCCCCAAAACCGCAATGGTGCTATTTTCATGTCATAGAATTTAGCTTCAGCCAAATGAGCCTCTACTAGAAATGGTTTGTTATCTGCTTCGACGATTTCTAGCTCATCTTCTTCTTCATTCCAAAAGATCATACATTGGTGCAAAGTAGATGGCACACACCAAGCGGTGTGAATCCAATCACGACCAAGCAACGCATTATAATGAGAGGTAGTATTTACTACAAAAAATGTCGTTAAGGCAGTCCTGCTTCCAATGGACACTATGCCTTTGGCTGGACTGATGCCCCAGAAAACCCCACTATGGCCACATTGGCATCTATTAAATCTTCACTAGTTTTCTATAATTTTTTTAAGTATATGTGATGGCAACAAGTTAACAGAGGCTCCATTGTCTACCAGTACTTTGGACACTGGTATGCCATTGAAATTGGCATTGACATATAATGGTTTAAAGTGTTTGTCCATTCCAGCATTTGGCTTATCAAACACAATAGCCATTTTCTATTTTGGTTATGAAAACGACACATTATGAACAGAAGGTTTTAGTGTTTGAACTTCCTCTGTGATGCACACTATAGGCTCTGAATCATCATTAACGTCCCCTTCTAAACCATCAGGCTGCCAAGCATGAGACACAAAATCCTGTGGCATTGTATACACCATGTTGTCATAGAAGGATAATAATGATCGTCCTATTTGGTAGGTGATCGGGAGAGAACATATCCTAATTACATGCCTTAATTCACATTTGTTAGCATATTTTATCCTGTTTTTATGCATTTTTATTTCGTTTTCTATTTTAGAGAAGGTTTTGGAAGAAAACACTAATCCAGGTTAAATAGGGAGAAAAAGCAGGAAGATAGATGCTGAAAAAGGCACCTCGCGCTCGCGGCCTACTCGCGCGAAATTCCAGAAATCGCTCGCGTGACCCGCTCGCGCGACCTGTGTAAAAACCAAAGTTACATATTTCAGTATTCTGAAGACTCCTACGCGAACGAAACTTCCTAATTACATCTGGAAAGCTAAATACAGCAGTTTTAGTGCGAATTGGGTTAGGAAAGCTTCCAAAACTTGCTCTAAATCTATAAATACTCAATTATAATTTAACTCTGGGGTTGGCAATTGTTATACTCACAATATATAACCACACTTTCAGCCATTGAAGGGAGGGAATCAAGGAGAAGAAGAGGAAGACCAAGGGTTTCCATGGCCTCCTCCATCAACTACTTGCCATCCGCCGCTTCTATGGACAACTAGACTCTAGATCTAGGGTTTCAATGAAACCCTAGCCAAGTAATAGGGTGTATTTTATGTTTTTATTTTGGTTTTATTATGTATGGATGACAGTTACATGTTTCGAGGATTTTATAAATAAATCGTGCTTTTATTGATTAAATTGTTACTTTCAAAGTTTACTCTTGTCTTAGATCTATTTTGATGGTAGTGTGCTCAATGATCTATGCTTGCTGTGCTTGCTTAGATTATTTACATGTAATGGTGCTTAAATTGAATTGTGCTATCCAGTATCCGAATAGTCCATGCCTAGATTAGATGGATTATACCACAACCCTAGTTTAGTGTGGGATAATTTGTGCTAACCGAAGATGGATTATGTTGGTGCTTGAACCATAGTTATTTTCTTGACGGAGGAATTGGGCTTGTAGCTACAATTCCCCATTATCATCCAACTTAATAAGCTAAAGTAATTCGTAAATACCCTTGTTATGAAGCTAGTGGTAGATTTGCAATCCTAGGTTCCATAAACATATTTATAAAAATAAATATTTAATTGATTTCATAATTTAGATTTACTTTTATTGTTACTAGTTTAATTCAAATTAAATCCAAGATCCGTTTTTCTTAATTAACTAAATTTAGGTTTTAAAAATTAAAGTGCATAGTATTCAATCTCTGTGGGTTCGACCTTTACTTTCACTACTGCAAATCCTTAGAAAAGTAAAGCATAAGTAAGCATACTTTTATATCTTGATTTTGACAAGATCAGTAGGCCACATCATGTTTCACGTTTTCGTTTTCTGACTGGCCTGAATCTGGGAAATCGACTGTTTGCTGAGCCTTAGTCTGGATTTGATCGCTCATAAGAGTTTCCTCATCCTGAGACAAGTTCCCTAACTCATATTGGGCAAGGTTGTCTTCATCTTCTGAGCGGTTAGAGCTTGAAAGGGTTACCGGTTGCTCGGCTTCAGTCTTGGTCTGTCCTCTTGAGGGATTCTCATCATCCTGATCTAAATTTCTAGACCCAGACTGATCAGGGCTATCGTCGTTAGCGGGCTGGCAATCCATCTGTTTTACTGTCGCCAGGTTATCAAACTCTAACAAATCATCCTCTATTTCTTTAATGGCACCAGTTGTCTTACCTTCATCCTGATTCCTCAAGTCTTCATCAATTTTACAAACCCATTGGTTAGACCTACCTTCTAATCTTCGAATAAACGGTTGCTTTTTCATCTGAGTAGCCTTTTTTTGTAACATGAGCCATTTTTGGGTTCGAGTTAAAAAATGATGAGTCGTGGTGCTGAGGGAACTTAGGATGCTGGACATACATCCAACGCTCATCTTGTGGTACAGGTGGCAACTCCATTCTTGGCTTGGTATTAGGATATATGGCTGGTTCTGAACCTCTTTTTTGACCTTGACTGCTTGAACCTGTGACTTGAGTCTGTGGATGACGATTCCTTTGTCTTTTTGGCTTGCTTTGCCTACTTGTTTGGGGCATCATCACCTCTTTACCCTTGTCTGGCCTATTCTTATTCAATGTAGCATGAAAACCTCCTGGTCGTTGGACTACCCTGCCCTGATTACTTTGTTTTCTAAGGGCTCCTCCAATATCATCATCCTGTGTTCGGAGCGATACTGCCAACCTCTCTGCACAACTGATACAGAGAACTAGCTATTCACTGGCCTCTGCTAATTCATGTAAAGACTTTCTTGTCATAATGTATGATTCATAAGGATTAGAAGCATGGTAATACACTCCAATCCTGGTCTCGAATGGCAGTGCTTCTGGATTAAGGCTTCTAGATTGGCCTTTTGGCCTTGAAATCTCACTTTTCACCCTCTCTGTTGTAGAAGCATTTTTAATCCACCATTGTTGTTTAAGTGGCTTTGTCATGTTGGTAAAATCAGCTAATACCATATTGACATGCGCTTCAGCCACGAACGGGTTTTTATCAACCTGCTGCATAGATCTATCATTAGGGAATTTTATTGTTCCATTTTTTATCCACTTTTGTATGGACTCACGAAATGTTGTACAATTATTAGTACTATGAGTCCATTTATTATGCCATTTACAAAAAGTTTTTCCTTTTACTTCATCGTTTGATGGTAATCATGTGTCAGTTTTATTTTATTTTCTTTTACCCACCAATAGAAGATCATATTAACCCTGGTAATATCAAAATCATATTTTTTTTATTAGGCTTATCAGCCTGACTGGTGGTATTCTTTTCTTGAGCTTGGGTCGGCTTACGCAGGACGTCACACACGAATGGCTTTTGGGTGGCTATTTCAGCGGCATCGCATTCGTATGTGCTCTCATTTTCCTCAATAGCCTGACTTTCATCCTCGATCTCCACTAAGTGTGCAGGCTAATGATGTCCCTTGTAATACACACCCCTTGCATGATTTTTCTTTTGATTTTCCTCGTCCACCACTTTCTCATATCGTGCCACAGCATCAACAACGTGGCACAAGTCAGTGAACTACTGACCCACAAATTGCATTCTAAGTGTAGATTTCAAATTATCAACGGCTAATCGCACATATTCTTCCTCTGGTAACCTAGCCCTACACTTATTTTGTGCAGATTTAAACCTGGTGATAAATGTTTCTACATTCTCTCCTGCATTTTGTTTTAGTCTTGCCAAATCAGCAATAGTTACATCCGAATCAGTCTGATAAAACTGACTATGGAAAATCCGTTCCATATCCTGCCAATTTTGGACAGAACCTGTGGAGAGGTTCACATACCACGTGAAGGCTGGCCCAGTAAGGGAATTGGCAAACAACCTTAATTTTAACATATCGTTATACGAAACCTCACCACATTGTGCTGTGAAACAAGCAATGTGCTCTAAAGTAGTTTGCCTATCCCCACCAGAAAACAAGGTGAATTTAGGTATCCTAAAATATCGTGGGAATTCAAACATCCTATCAATAAAATTTGGATATGGTTTCTGGTACTGCGGGCAGATAGGAGCCCTAAACACTCCTCCAAACTGTGTTCTTAACTGGTCATTAACCTGTTCCCTAACTTGCCCATGTACTTGTTCTCTGATTACATCTATCATTTTGTCCCTATTTACCCCCAACGGAATATGGCCCTGAATATCAGGATGATAGGGATTACGTACCTCGTTTCCAGCGGGCTGATGGATTAGAAAATCAGGTATTCCATTGTGCATTATAGGTGGTGGGTATTGAACTCTGATTGGTGCTATCGGTTGCTGGTATCCTCCATTGTATCCCAATGATGGCCTAGGCTGCCCCCTAGTCTGCATTGCAGAGTGTTGCTGACCCCCAGTATGACCCATTGGCTGATAACACCCCCCAGTCTGATAAATGTGCACTTGGGACGAACTTGCTAAGTGTGTCCCTGGTTGGACAATTGCACTTGTGTTTGGCATCGGTGTCTGGGTTGAGAACCCTTCCATTGAAGAAATAGCAGTATGCGAGTGAGAACCCTCATAAGAACTAGGCTGATGGACTAGAACCATCATTTGTCCAACTGGGAATTCGGGGCTAATATTTGTATTAGGACCATTCAGTGGCCGTTGAACACCCGTAGGCCCCAGATTCTGTCCCACCTGACTTTGTTGGTTACTGGAACTCGACGTGTGGTCAAACATGCCTGATCCAGGATGAGTTGAAAATCCAGGCATTCTAGGCCGGGCTAAAACCTTCACATTCCCATAATTCAGTTGTGGAGCCTGATTTATAGGAATCTGCACAGGCTCTTTTTGGGTATTGCCTTTCAAAGAAGACACTGGGCCAAATTTTTCCGTCATATATGACATCTGCCAGTCAATGCTCTTGGTAATCTGATATCCCATCTTCTGCATCATGTCCGTAAAAGGTTTCACAATTGTGGATGTTTGCTGTGAATTGGCTTAAAGCCAATCATGCAGTGCATTGTCCAAATTGAAACGCATTACTGATGCGTATTCTTTCAGAGCCTGTTGGTCTGGTCCACTTGTAGTGGCCTCGACATTTCCAGGTGATTGTTAGGGTGATTTATGACTGCCATTGTGAGACTGATCATTCCCTTCAGACCATTCTTCTACTATCGACGCATCCATTTCTGGTAGCGCTACGACCTCTTTCTTTTGACAAGTTTTTTCTTGGTGGCATAATGAATTGCTCAATTTCTCACTCCGTCCCACTGGGCGTGCCAAAAATTGTATGGCGATTTATATATATGCGGGCGTGCCAGACAAATGTCCTCTTTAAAATGAACGATTTGACAAATCAGACGAGTTTAGAGAAACAGAGGAACGAGATCTCTCTGAAATAGGTTCAAACTGCCTTAACCAAAATTAAGGACTTGGGATGTGAAAGAAATTGAGATTAGCTTGAAGGAAAATAGAGTGTGTATTCCTTTAAACCATTTAAAGTACAATCAGAAGTGAAGATTTCATTTTCTAATTGCCATCTAATTACAAAGTTACACCTAGATAAACTGGTAATCAAAGATAAAGGACATACATAACAAAAGTAAAGAAAATGCTAAGTGTTCTTGATCTCTGGGATCCCTTCCTCTTGTTGCTTCGTTCCTTTAAATAGGTAATAGCAGTGGTAACCGCTGCCACTACGCTGATAAAACTGCCCACCATCTTCACGATCTCAGAATAATGGGTTTCATCCATACCCATGCCTGCTACCACCTGGTATTACACGTGTCATTCGTCTCATTCAACGTAACCACCAATAACTGCCCTGCCAATGATGTGGCTTGAGTTTTTGGTATTGGTGTTATTCCGTCGCATCAGTCAACTTTCTCATCAGCCTACCTTTCACGCTTTGTTCTTTCTCAGATTTAGTGGGCTCCACTTTGAATATTATTTTGTGGTACAAACAGTATGCACATATGATTTATTTGTGTTTTTGTTGTGTTTTACTTTAGAAAATGAGAATGAAAATCATGTGGCATATGGGGTTTAGTGATAAATGAATAACAATGTTGAAAGGATGGTTTATTCGGGTTTTTTTTTTCTTTACTATATCATGCTGCTTGGGGAACAATTGTTCGGCCTTTGAGCCTTTTTATTTTGCTTGCTTGTGTGCTTATGATAGGCCAATAAATTTCATGTTTATGTCGAAAAAACTGAGACTTCGTCGATATTTTTGGGGTAGTGACATCGGGCAAGTGCAATACCTAGTATATATATATATATAGGGTAAATATCACCTACCTCCCTTGAGGTTTGACCTAATAACACTTATCTCCCTTATTTTTAAATTTCGGTAGCAAAGTCCCCCCTCCGTTATCTTGTCGTGAGACAGAATATGATGACATTACTCAAAAAATAAATCTAAAATGACAAAAGTACCCCTGCTAACTCCCTCCCTCCCCCCTCCAAATAAAACAAAACAAAACAAAACAAAACAAAAAACGATAAATAAATAACAATTAACATAAACACACAAATACACACAGAACATAGAGCACTGTTTGATGGAGATAAATTAAACTTTTGAAATTAAGTTTTGCTCCAATGAAATCACAACAAACCCACCTCCATAGTGAGTGAAAACCAAATCAATTTTTGGATTTGTTCATGAATGTAGACCCAGATCCATGGGCGACACAAATCAGCACTCTTCGGCCAACCAGAGACTCTAAATCCAAATTGCAAAATAAATTTTGATTTACTTGGGCTGGATTTTTTTGGGTTGGACTGGGTTTATTTGGACTGGATTTGTTTGGGCCATTGGACAGAGAGAGATAGGAAAACTATAAATAATTGTCAACCCTTAATTAAAATCCAAGTATTGAAAATGTCTTCCCATAAAAGCATTTCTCCTTTATTAGATAGATGGTTTGAATGTCTCTCTCTATATGTCGTAACTTGAGAATCAGTTTACTTTAATTTTGTTAAAGAAAGAAAAAAAAAAACCACACAAAACCCACTCTTTGTCTTCCACCGACCCCGGCCCCAATTACTAGCTAGCCCTTTGGCTTAATGGTAGTGGGGGGAGCTGTAGTTTATAGGGATTATTAAAAATCAGTCTAGTTTCAGAAGAAAAATTAAAGGACAGTCACCTACTTTTTCCAAATGAGAAGGAAATCAAGTTAAAACTAAAAATTTAAAAACACATCAATTTTTTGATTTTTTTAAAATAAAAAAATAAATAAATTACATTTACCCCCCCCCCCCCCCCCCCCCCTCTTCTTCCTCACCACCACCTCCACCAACAACCACCACCATGGCTGGCCACCACACCACACCACGACCACCAGCCACCCCCACCACAACCTCTCCCTCTCTCTCTCTCTCTCTCTCTCTCTCTCTCTCTCTCTCTCTATATATATATATATATACATACATACACATGAGCATATATATATATCTTATATATGACCACCACCACCACCCCCAACCTCTCTTTATCTCTTCTCTCTTCTCACCATCACCACCACGGCCCTCCTCCATCATCCACCCCTGCCACAGTAGAAAAAAAAAGTTGCAGATTGGAGCAACTCTCCAAACGGCAGGAGCAACTCACCAAACTTATTGGGAGCAACTCACGAAACGGCAGGAGCAATTCACCAAACGGACAGAATAATGTTGCTCCTTACGTTTGGTGAGTTGCTCCCGATACGTTTGGTGAGTTGCTCCTTCTGTTTGAATAATTGCACCAAAAGCTTACACCTTTTTTTTTTGTAGTGGTAATGGTGGATGAGCGAGGTGGCCCGTGGTAGTGGTAGCTATGAGAAGAGTGAGAGAAGAGATCAAAGAGAGAGAAGATATAGAGAGGTTGGGGTGGTGGTGGTGGTGGTGGTGGAGCAAGGTGTAGATTTTTGGTGCAATTGTCCAAACAGAAGGAGCAACTCAAAAAACGTATCGGGAGCAACTCAGCAAACGTATGGAGCAACTTTAATTTACTCTTTCTGTTTGGTGAGTTGCTCCTTACGTTTGGTGAGTTGCTCCCAATAGGTTTGGTGAGTTGCTCCTACTGTTTGGACAGTTGCTCCAACCTGCAATTTTTTTATTTTTTATTTTTTTTGCAGTGGCAGGGGTGGACGAGGGAGGAGGGCCGTGGTGGTGATGGTGAGAAGAGAGAAGAGATAGAGAGAGGTTGGGGGTGGTGGTGGTGGTCATATATAAGATATATATATATATATATGCTCATGTGTATGTATATATATAGAGAGAGAGGCTGTGATAGGGGTGGCTGGTGGTCGTGGTGTGGTGGTGGTGGTCGTGGTGTGGTGTGGTGGCCAGCCATGGTGGTGGTTGTTGGTGGAGGTGGTGGTGAGGAAGAAGAGGGGGTAAATGTAATTTATTTATTTTTTTATTTTAAAAAAATCAAAAAGTTGATGTCTTTTTAAATTTTTAGTTTAATTTGATTTCTTTTTCATTTTGAAAAAGTAGGTGACTGTCCTTTAATTTTTTAAATAAAAGTGACTGGTTTTTAATAATCCCTAGTTTATATTACGAGCCCACCACGCGGAACGGACGGCTAGCTAGTGCCTCACACTCCTCGGTGACCCCACTCCACCGATTTATAAATTGTAGGAATTATTTACTTATTTTTTTTTAAAAAAAATATTTTTGGTCTTTTCAAAAGCCAAAAAATAATAATAATAATAATTTTTGGCTTAAGGGTTGTTTGGATATTAGTGCCAAAGACACGCGGAGTTAGTGTCGAAAGCACTCAAAGTTTTCAAGTGCCGAAGGCATATATGGAGTTAATGCCAAAGACACTCAAATTATTCAATTACCGTAACATCGTTTTTTTATTTAGCACGGTGCCCCGAACACGGGCAATTACTAGCTAGCCTATATGATAGAAGATCTATTTTTTTTTATTTTTAAGATTTTAGGGGTAAAAGAGAACAGTTAAAAGGTCATAGTAGCCCGCAACACACACACACACACAAAAAAATTTTTAAGAAAGGGAACACATAAAATGTAGATATATTTAGTTTTTTTTTTTTTTTGCTGAAAATAGTCTAAATAGATATATTTAGTTGTTTCAACTTTCAAACTTAAAGTAGGGTAATATTTAGTTCTCCCATTCCAGTAATTGTTACTCCCTCCGTCCCATTTTATGTGTCCATCTTTCTTTTTGGGACGTCCCAAAATTGTTGTCCACTTTCTTAAATTAGTATGTAAATTTTACTTAGTTTCCCAAACTACCATTCCTTCCAATCAATACCAAAATTAAACAAAAAAAGAAAACGCAATGATTATGGGCAATTGTGTTAATCAGTTAGGCCAATTTTGCTATTTTTATTACTTTAGATTTTTTCATAATTTTTTAAATATTTTTTTGAACCTTAAAATAGCGCATCGAAGCGTATCGCACAGGGCCGGTCCTAAGCCAATTTTTGCGAAGCAATCGCATGGGGCCTCAATTTTAGGCCTCATTTTTAGGCTTAATTTTTTTCTAATTTCAATAAAACTTAGTATAGAGGCCTCATTTTTACAGCCCCTTTGAAAATTTGCTTGAGGCCTCGGATAATTTTTGCCATCTCAGGGTCGGCCCTGGTATCGAGCGATACCAGACTACAGTGCTGATATACCGAGTCATCACAACAGACTCCGATACCGCGACCGGTACCGTGACTTTGAACCATGCGACAAACCAATGTTAAGGCCATGCACGAACATTCGCATGACATAATAAAATATGCAATAAGCAAACAAGAATATCAATCACCAGACAAAAGACCACATTGCCATGAGTGCAAAAAAACTAGGCAGTATGCAAAGTTGACAAATTGATAGATAAAATGGAAGGCATAATGATTAAACTCCAAGAAGATAATTGTGTAAGGAAAACACTTGGGTGCTGTAAGCTTAGTCCTGTGCAAACTATGCCTCTCACAGTTTGTATAAAGGTTTTTCCCAAACTATTTCAATTTTTTTGAAAACTGTGTAAATACTGTGCAAACTGTGAGAGGCACAGTTTGCACAGAACTGAGATTACTGCACCCAAGTGTTTTCCATTGTGTAATGACTAATGCATCATGAAGAAATAAAAAGGGCAAAAGTGAAAAGGAGTACTATTTAGCTATAAAAGAAGGGAAATGCTATTGTGAGAAGCTTCTCATATGAGAAGGCGGGTTTTAACCGTTGGATGAGCATCTAGCAATAGATGCTTCTCCAGATTCCTGAGAATCTTATGGCTAGATGCTCATCCAACGGTTAAAACCCGCCTTCTCACATGAGAAGCTTCTTACAATAGCATTGCCCATAAAAGAATGGAAGACTGTACAGTAGCTGACATAATTGTCCGGCATTAAATATCCATTTTCAAAAATGATACATACACACACTAAACCACACACCAAATGACCCACAGGGGTCTCTAAGCAAAATTTTAAAAAATTTGGATCTCTCTCTCCCCTTGCTTCATCTTCTCTCTCTCTCTTGCTAACACAAATTATGTATCATTTTTTATTCCCCAAAATTTCCTCTATTAATCTCTCTGACTCTGAGAACCAAAGCTCATCTCTCTCTCTCTAGAGTCGTCAAATTACAACAAAATAGAGAGACATAGTTAGATATAGAAATAAGGAATGAATAGTGTTACTCCCCCTGAACTAGATTCCTCTGAGTTTGTTGAAGTTGATCCAACTGGAAGATATGGAAGTGTATATATGTATATATATATATATGCTGTTTATCAATTAATGTGTTTCATTTTCTTTGATTTTCGATTTTGGGTTTGATTCCCATGTTGCTATTACTTGCAGTACGATGATATTCTTGGCAAAGGAGCTTCAAAAACAGTGTAAAGACCTCTGTTTTTTTTTTTTTTTTTGCATACCCTTTTTCAAAACTCTCGAAAATTCCTGATGAGTATGAAGGGATTGAAGTAGCTTGGAATCAAGTAGAGCTTATTGATTTCTTGCAAAGTCCTGAAGATCTACAGAGGTTGTATGTGAAATTCATCTCCTCAAGACCTTAAAACACAACAACATCATGAAATTCTACACTTCTTGGGTTGATACTTCCAACCGGATTCCTGCAAGCCTTCGATGAGACGACAGGGGAGGGGAGCTGGGGTTCACAGAAAAGGGGCTGGGGTTCTGCAAAGTGGTGGAGTGATTTTTGTGGTTGGGGTTGTGGGGGCCCGGGGAGGCGAGGAATGGAGGGAAAGGGATTTGAGGGTATATTTGGGTGTGGGTTCCACAGAATTTTTTAAAATTTTGCTTAGAGACACCTGTGGGTCATTTGGTGTGTGATTTAGTGTGTGTATGTATCATTTTTGACCACTTTATGCCTACATGGAATAAAATGAGGTATTCAATCCAACATCATAAAATTTTTAATTAATATCATACCTTTCTATAATCATCTCCACTTTGTTATATAACCTGATGCAAGAATTTGTTAAACATTATATACATCATACATCATACAAAACTAATATAATTGCCCAATAAATTTCTCATTAAAATGTACAACCATTAAACACTACAAGAAAAAGGGCCTTTGACCACAGAAAAAATACGACGATTGCACAAACTGTGGTTATTTTGCCATGGTTTTTAACAACCGTGGTTAATTAGTCACGGTTCTACAACCGTGGAAAATTAACTACAGTTTTTAAACAATCGTGACTAATTAACCATAGTTATTAAACAACCGTGGCAAATTAACCACGGTTTTAAACAAATCGTCGTAAATTAACCTCAGTTTTACAACCATGACCAATGGTAAGGATAAGTAGCTATTGTTAAATCAATTAGCTATTGATTTACAAAACACAAGACTCAGGGGTCAGGAGAACGATTGAAGTTAGGGGTCGGGCCGGTCATCACCATCACTCTCTCTCTCTCTCTCTCTCTCTCTCTCTCTCTCTCTCTCTCTCTCTCTCTCTCCGGCCGGTCATCATCATCGTCTTTTTCTCACCGGTCGGTCATCATCATCTCTCTCCATCGCAAGTCTCTCACAAGAGGTAAACCTAAAACCCTAACTTTGCTTATGTGTGTGTGCGATTGATTCTCTAAGGCTTTGAAGTGTGTGTTCACCGGCCGATTTCTCACTCACTTGCCGTTGAAGTGTGTGTTCTCTCTCACAGGTAAAGCTTAAACCCTAACTGTGCTTATGTGTGTGTGCGATTGATTTCTTTGAGATGAGTTTCTTCTAAATTGATTTCTTAAACCCTAACTCTTCATTTTGTCTAAGAGAAGTCGTGTGATGTTTTTCTTTTGTTGGATTCTCGCTGCTGTTTGGGGTTTTTCTGTAAGGTTGGAATTTGTCTTTAGGTCTTTATTTTTTTTCCCCAGATATGGATTCTTCATTGCCGGATTCTGCTGATTTTTTTTGCAGAATGTTTGGTTGTTGTCTTGCTGGCTTTGGTTTGCTCTGGAATGTACATATTCATATTCTCTTCCATCTTTGATGAGAAAAGTTCTATATACGGCTTGATCCCTAACCTGAAAAATAGAGGTCTCACAATTCACATAGCTAATTTTAATTTGAGCTAATAATAATAACAATAATAATAATAATAATATAATCCACTAAGACATGAGTAAACTTCCTTCTAGTGTATTCAAACAAAGCCTCATCCCCTAATGCATCAACTTTCACCATTTATCCCAACAGCTTCAATGTTAGACCGACCAAACACATTACAACCAATCCAACAATGTAATTAAACTAACAATTGGGTAAGTTTCTTTGTTTAGTTTGGATGATAATGTTAAACTATCGATTAATGTTATGAAATTTGAACCAAGAATTTAAACATGCTTTAAAATGCAGGGATACTTTGTCCTTCTCTCGTGGATGCCCGTTTATTTCATAACTTTGAGTAGCAATTTCCTCAAAACCATTTGTATTTTTCTCTTTTTGACAACTGCTGCGACGCTTACTATACTACCTTTGGCGACAGTTTTTGAACCGTCGCGAAAGCTCGTTTTTCTTGTAGTGAAAAGTATAAGACCAATTCAATTAGCTCTAACAACTTTGGAAATATATACACCATACACCCCATTCTAAAATATTATCAAGGGGCTTTAGCACACAACATTATTGATAGTACGATTAGTTTATCCAGTCGCCAAAAAGACATCCCGAAAAAAATTAAGTGAAATGATAGAATCACGAGTGTCTACAAATAATGTAAAAAAAAATCTCTGTCCATGATTCATATTGATGTGGCCTTGAAATTAATCCATCACCCGAAGTAGTTAACAAAGCAAAGGCAAAATCAATCCAAACTTTTTTCCTTTCTCTGCAATTTATGAACAAACAAAAAACTACGAAAGCTATGAACATGATAATGCTCATAAAAGGGTGATATTCGTTTAACAAGACCTTGCATATTTCTACTTCTATGTGTTAATTGCATAGTTAAGGTAGCAAAAATGAGGTGTTCACAAACAAACAATAGAAGTGATTGCCATTCACTAGTGCACCGCCTAAGTTATCTTATCATATGTTGAAAGTGATGCAATTCCATGAGCCACGAACAAAATAACAAGGACTGTTAATTCGAGATAACTAAGTCCATACACAAACTCTATCATGAGTTCACTAAAGAACAAGATATAAAGAGGACATTTTGACAACAATAGCATTATTGAATACTATAAACATGGTTAGAACCAAATCAGACACAAGATGTAGCACCCCGACCCGCTGTGGCCGGAACGCTCGCGAAAACCCCGCTAAACGCAAAGAAATAAGGAACAACTAAATAAAGTCTATGCAAAGTTTAATCCCAAGGGCAAAAAGGTCATTTAAATTTATTTTTTTTGCCCAAATATAATATCAAAAAGAAAATATTTGAAACACGGTTCTAACGGTTTGAGCGGTGTGCGGTTTCGAGTTTTCTAGAGAAAACTGTGCATGTTTTCGTAAAAGCCAACGAATCAAAGTTTATTATTAATATTATTATTATTATTATTATTTCTACTCAAAACTCTATTTTTTAAACTACCAAACTTCCAACACAAAAAGGATATCTCAACTCACTTCAAACACAATGTTTTAGGCCTCTAACACACAACCAAACATCACCATAAACAAATTCATCTTTCTTAGTCCAAGATTAAAACATGGATTTCTCAAGAATGCAACATGTTTCACAAATCTGGAAATTCCAAAACAATCGCACGAAACCATCAACACAATGTCCGTACTAACCTGATATCAAAAATCCAAATATATACCAACCCAACCTCAAACATTTACATCATAAACATTACTCAAATCTTCAACCAAAGTTCATATACATAAATCCATTAACAACTTAAGTTTAATACAAACGTTTACAACTCCAACATGCCAATCCAAAATGACGCATATACATCCTAAACGTACACAACGACTCGAGACTCATGGCAGTGGCGCCTACACCGCAATACCTGCAAAAATGCCTGTGTGGGTATGAGCAACCCTTGGCTCACAGCAAGAAAACCAAGAATAATGCAATATAAACATTCAAGTCACCACCTAATCTGCATCCAAGTTAATTCAACTAAACATATACACTAATGCAATGCATTCCCATAAATGAATGATGCACGCACCCGGGCCCATTTCGCTCGGCTCTTTTGGCCGTTTCCAAGTTTCGCTACTTGGATTTTTATCGCTTTCGCTATGCATGTGCATGACATAGAATATTCGTGCCATGCCCAATATATGTATTTCATACAACCCACTTAAGATTTTCATTCAACTAAAATATAAACTTAACAAGTAATGTCCATACTACATTATTATGGTTTCCAGAAAAACCCACCTCGAGTCTTTATGAAAAAAAGTGCAATGATTTACTCCGCTCGCTCCGGCGGCTCTTTCGGGGCGCTTCCACTTGCCTCTGAACCTGAAATCTTACATAATTAGGTTTTATCGCATATATAGGCTAATAAGCATAATTTATAATCAAAATGACACTTAAATATTGATTTCACAAGCCAATTTTAATTATTTTTAAAGCAGCCCATATCCTCCCAGATTTCTCACTCAAAACATCGCATATAGCGTTTTCATTTGTGACAGTCCTTCACCTCATTGTGATTCACTTGTCACTCTCTCGTTGTGGTCGTCACCACGCTTCCCTTCTCGAAGCTTACTTCCCTCCTTAAAGGGGATAAATAAATGGTGGATACCACAATAATTTCCATTGACCCAAATAATCACATAAACATTTCATCATGTTTGTACACCTCATTTCAACATCATAATCATTCAATACATGCTTTATCATTAAACATGGATTAAACATAACAATTTAATCTCAATACATGAATTAATTCGCTGCCACTGTAATTGGCCAAAATCTCCCACTAGATGACGTTTTATGGAAAAACTTAAAACATGAAAAAGTTCTAGATCGTCGATTCCAGTCAGCAACGCGGGACTTTTGGCAAAAAAAATGACGTTTACTATTTATTTCCGAATTTACACAAAACAGGGCAAATTCTCACATTCATGGTTTATCCCAATCAATCAATTGTCACACAAACATCATTAAACACCCAATTTTGGGATTAAAACACTCACCTTAAAAATTCTTCAAATAAACTTCTTATAAGTTGATTTTCAGAAATACTCAATTTCAAACCAATGTCAGATTTGCAAAAATACCCAAAAGTTCTTCTTCAAACTCTTGAAAGCTTCAAGAACACAACAATGGTGAAACCCCCAATTCACAACCAATCTTTACCCAACTTGAAACCAAGGATCCTAATGGTATATAAAGCATATATAAACACTCAAACAACTCAAAATCCAACAAAAATCAAACACCCAAACTTTCAATTTTCGGATTTTTTACAAACCCTCAAAAAAACCCATTTTTCAAACTTCATCGAAACTCAATTTTAACATGTAGTATTCATACCACATCATATATATAACCCAAGAATCATCTTAGCAAAGTCTAAACAAGAATTTAAACACCAATTTTTAGATTTCAAAAACCAACATCTAAAACCCCTAAATATAAAGAACCCTAGAGAGAGAGACTTACCCACTTGTAACTTGAAATTCTTGCTCAATTGAATATTTTGATTGTTAAGCTTCCATTTCTTCAAGCTCTTGTTCTTCTTCTCTCTTTTCTCTCTTTTTTTTCTTCTTCTTCTTTCTCTCTTCTAAACCCTCTAAAGAAATACAGTGAATGAGACTAACGTATATCTCCTACAATCTGTTTTTCAACTTTTAAAAATTATGTTTAACACCCCAACATTTCTTAAAACATGCATTTAAGTTCCCAAACTTCCCCATATCGCTTTAGGACCCCAAGATATCAATAATTAACAATATAAACCCCTATATCACAAATATAGATGCCCATAAAATAAATAAATAAATATAATATATATAATTTTTGCATCGCATTCGCTTGACCAATTAATTTAAATCACCCTATTTGGTTCTAGGTCTCACAACTCTCCCCCCGTTAAAATAAATTTCATCCCCGAAATTACGTACCGTGATTGAAGAGATACGGATATTGCTTTCGCATGCTTTCCTCGGTTTCCCACGTCATCTCCTCGATCGCTTGACTTCGCCACAAAACTTTCACCATAGGAATCTCTTTGTTCCTCAACTGCCGCACCTGTTGGTCTAGGATTTGAACCGGTTTCTCTTCATACGATAGATTCTCGTCAAGCTCTAATGATTCTGATTCTAATATGTGTGACGGATCCTTGACATATTTACGCAACATTGAGACATGGAACACATCATGTAGTCGCGACAATTCGGCCGGTAATTTCAATTTATATACCGCAGTTCCGATTTTCTCTATAATTTCGTAAGGCCCAATGTACCTCGGAGATAGTTTCCCTTTCTTCCCAAATCGCATAACGCCTTTCCATGGTGAGACTTTCAAAAACACTTGATCACCCACTTCAAATTCAAGTTCTCGCCTACGAGTATCTGCGTAACTTTTTTGCCGACTCTGAGAGGTTTTCAACTTTTCACGAATAATATTAATCTTACTCGTCGTTTCCTGAATAATCTCAGACCCAAATATTCTGCTTTCAATTTTACTTTCGCCCACTTCACCCCAGCATATAGGAGTCCTACACTTCCTCCCATAAAGAGCCTCAAATGGTGCCATACCGATGCTACTGTGATAGCTGTTGTTATACGCAAATTCAACCAATGGTAGATGATTCTCCCAATTGCCTGAAAACTCCATCACGCACGCTCGTAACATGTCCTCAAGTGTTTGAATTGTTCTCTCTGACTGTCCATCGGTTTGAGGGTGAAATGCAATACTGAATTTCAATTTAGTTCCCATCGCTTCTTGTAGATGTTTCCAGAAATGTGAGGTAAAATTAGGGTCGCGGTCGAAAATAATAGATACTGGGGCTCCATGCAATCGGACGATTTCATTCACATAAATTCTTGCATATCTATCAAGAGTAAACGTTGCTTTCACAGGCAGAAAATGTGCTGACTTAGTCAATCGATCAACAATGACCCAAATTGACTCATTACCTTTTTGTGTTAGCGGAATTCCTTGCACAAAATCCATGGTAACATGTTCCCATTTCCACTCGAGAATCGGTAGTGGTTGCAATAAGCCCCCCGGTCGCTGGTGTTCAGCTTTTACTTGTTGACATACCAAGCATCGAGCCACAAATTCTGCTATTTCTCTCTTCATCGCTGGCCACCAATAGTATTCCTTGATTGTCTTATAAAGTTTAGTGCTTCCTGGGTGCATGGCATACGCTGAACTGTGCGCTTCTTCTAGAATCTCCTTTCGCAACTCCTTATTTTGGGGTACACACATTCGAGTTCCATAACAGAGAACTCCATCGACTCGAATAATAAAGTCTTTTCGCTTTCCACTTATCACTTATTCTCTAAATTTCATCAACCTTGAATCAGTATTTTGTAGCTCCTGAATTCTATCCACTATAATCGGTCTCACTTGGAATCGCGCTATAAAGGCTTCAGTGTCTGACATCGTTAGTTCAACTTCCATTATTTTCATCTCTCGAATAAAATCAACCCCAGTGCATTGGATACAAGAAAGTAGGCCTTGAGATTTTCGACTTAGCGCATCGGCCACTATATTCGCCTTCCCTGGATGATAATGAATCGTGCAATCATAATCTTTGATTAGTTCAAGTCGGCGCCTCTGTCTTAAATTTAATTCCTTCTGTATGAATAAGTACTTCAAGCTTTGGTGATCAGTAAAGATTTCACAACATTTCCCATACAAATAGTGCCTCCACAATTTCAATGCAAAAACAATCGCCGCCAATTCCAAATCGTGCACCGGATAATTGAACTCATGTGGTTTTAACTGCCTTGACGCATATGCTATCACCTTTCCATTTTGCATCAAAACGCAGCCCAGACCTTGATGTGACGCATCGCTGTATACCACAAAACCTTCAGTACTTGTTGGAATAGTTAGTACTGGCGCTTGTGTTAATCAATTTTTCAGTTCCTGAAAACTTTCTTCGCATTCTCTACTCCAATGATATTGCACCCCTTTTCTGGTCAGCTTAGTCAACGGCAGCGCAATCGATGAGAAATTCTTGATAAATCGGCGGTAATAGCCTGCTAATCCCAGAAAACTTCAAATTTCTGTAACGCTCACTGGTGTCGGCCACAACAACACAGCTTCAACTTTTTTGGGATCAACTTTAATTCCATCACTAGAAACTACATGCCCCAGAATTGCTACTTCATCTAGCCAGAATTCGCATTTGCTTAATTTAGCGTATAATCGCTCTTCCCTCAATTTCTGCAATACTAATCTCAAATGATTTTTGTGTTCTTTAACACTGTGCGAATATACCAGAATGTCATCAATGAACACCATCACGAAGCTATCTAAAAATGGCTTGAACACTCTGTTCATCAAATCCATAAACACTGATGGCGCATTTGTCAACCCAAATGGCATCACAAGGAATTCAAAATGACCATATCAGACTCGGAACGCAGTCTTCTCTACATCGCTTTCTCTAACTCTAAGCTAGTGATAGCCCGATCTCAAATCAATTTTCGAAAATATTTTAGCTCCTTGAAGCTGATCAAACAAACATCTACCCTAGGCATTGGATATTTATTTCTAATGGTCACCTTATTTAATTGCCTGTAATCAATGCATAATAGCATAGTTCCATCTTTCTTTTTAACAAACAATACTGGCGCTCCCCATGGTGACACACTCGGCTGAATAAATCCCCTTTTTAGCAAATCATCCAACTGTATTTTCAATTCTTTTAATTCCGCTGGTGCCATTCTATAAGGTGGAATCGATATCGGCATAGTTCCAGGAACTAAATCAATAGTAAACTCTACTTCTCTTTCTGGCACAACACCTGGCAATTCCTCGGGAAACACGTCCGAATACTCATTCACAATCGGAACTGTTTCTATCTGCATTTCTACTTTCGTCGTGTCAATCGCATACGCAATAACACATTCATACCCTTTTTTTAACATTTGTCACGCGCCTATTACTGAAATCAAACTCGTTGGTGTTACCCGTCGCTCCCCGCAAAATACAAACTCGGCCTCATTCGGGATTCTAAAGGTTACTTCTTTATTAAAACAATTTATTGACGCGTGATACGTTGACAACCAATTCATTCCCAGAATAACATCAAAGTCTTCTATATCTAACGGCAATAAATTCACCCCCATTCCATGATTTTCTATTTGTACCACACACCCTTCATAAACCCACTTAATCTCCACTTTATTTTCCAATGGCGTAGATACTATTAACTTTTCTCTCAACTCAGTCAAATAATTGTTAAATTTTTTTGCAAAGTTTATAGATATAAAGGAGTGAGTAGAACCCGAGTCAAACAATGTATATGCAACATAGTTTGAAATTAGAATCATACCCGTCACTACTTGCGGTGACGCCTCCGCATCCTTCTTTGTCATCGCAAAAAATCGAGCTTGTCCTCCGGTACCACTCGTGCTAGAACCCCCTCTTGGTTGTCCTCGCCCCTGACCTCGACCCCTACCTTACGAAACAGTCGTTGAGGATACGGCCTCGGTCACCACAGTGCGATCTCTTTCCATATGACTCGGTCGCCCACACTTATAGCATTCTCGCCTATCGGGCAACGAGCAATCACGAGAAATATGCCCAGGAGTCCCACATCGGTAGCAAGTAACACCCTCTGAAGAACCACTACGGCCTGAAGGTGGTCTCATAGATCCTGAACCCGATCCACTAGCACCGCTTGATCCTCCGCCTCGTTGTGGTTGTACAAACCCTCGACCTCTACCCGGAGCCTCTTGTAATCTCGGTCTTGGACCCCCACGGCTAGGCCCACTCACTTCGATCCTTCCTCGCATTTGTTGTTCTCGAAAGGTCATGGATTCTCGTACATCTTTCTCAACCAACTTCGCTCTCTCCACCAATTCGAGATAGTTTCGTATATCCAGCGCTGAAAGTTTCGATCGGATCGAGAATTGCATACCGTCCTAAAATTTTCTGCACTTTTCATATTCATCTTCTACCAACCTCATTGCAAATCGGGACAAAGCCGTGAACTGAGCTTCATACTCCTCCACCGTCACATCTCGGCCTTGCACAAGATTTATAAACTCTCGCCGCTTCTCATTACGGTATGTTTCAGTAAATTATTTCTTGTTGAACTCTAATTCAAATTTCTCCCAAGTAATCTCATTAGGTTCTCTTCTCCCCACCATCAGCGTCTTCAAATGGGCCTTCAAGTCCTTCCACCAATAATCTGCTCTGTCAGTGAATGTAAATGCGGCTAGCATCACACGGTTATCATTGTCGATTTGCATAACTTCGAATATGTCCACCATCTTTTTAAACCATTTTTCAGCTTCTAATGGGGTACCCATTCCCGAAAATGTCGGCAGATGATACTTCATAAATTTTTCGTACAACCTCCCTGGCTCCTCTTTACTCTTACTAGACCCTGCAACTACTGCTTCAATTTTTGAGTCAAAATATCTCGTCATCGACTCGATCATGTGTTCTGCTTGGGAAGGTTGTCCTTGTCCCGTTGGTCGTGATTGTTCGACCTCCTGATTACCCGGTGGATGATGTGTCCCCTCCCCCTCTTGGCCTTCCGATCGGTCTCCCGGAATCATTTTTTCGCAATTTCTGTAAATAACACAAGTTTGCAAAGCAAACATAATAATAACATTTATTGTTAGTCCACAAACGAGAACCCATACAACCCAACTCCACGCCTAATCCACTGCCATGACCTAAACACAATGACAACAACACATACAAAACCTATAAACCTAGGCTCTGATACAAGACCGGCTAGGGGACCTGTTCATCAGCTTAGACGGGCGTCTGGTTTAACAAGGTATGTAATTAATAATTACAAATAAAAAATACAAAAGCGTATATGAAATTTTTTAAAAACTATAAATTTAATAAAAATCGATGAAATTATCACAGAAAACCAAAAATGTTTTATTGCATCTAAAGATCATTATACACATACATACGTTTAAGAATGAAGTAAAATGAGTGCGAAGTGTATATTAATTAGGGTTCTTTAGATTTCAGTCCTTTATTGTAGTCATTTCTAGAAATTGATCCATTTCATAAGTCAACTTAAAAATTAGTCCCTCACCTATTTTGAGGACCAAAATACCCCTACTCTCATAAATCAGTGTTTTAAAATTCAAACTCCAGATTTATTATATATTTATATATATAGCTATATATAGAGAGATAAAAATACTCCCATAAATCAGAGTTTTGAAATTCAAAACCCAAGTTTGTTTATATATATACATAGAGAGAGAGAGAGAGAGAGAGAGAGAGAGAGAGAGAGAAAGAGAGAAATAGAGAATTAACAGAAAAAAATTATACAATAGAGAATGAAAAGTGATAAATTCCTCACTTTAAAATAACATAAGTGAGAAACTTTTCAATAACATGGTAGGAAATTCTGTATATTATCGTGAGAAAGTCTCACTTCTAACCATAATGAGAAATTTCTCACTTTAAAATGCAACACTAACCATAAGTGAGAAATTTCTCATTATGGTTAGTAAACCATATATTTCTCATTAATAATACAAATTTCTCACCAAAACAAACAAAATTATGGTCAGTGACCATTAATTATACAAATTTCTCACAAAAAAAATACAAAATTTCTCACCTTAATTCACTTGACTGACCCAATAAAGTTGAAAAGCAAAACAACAGAGTCATGGGAAGCCATGGGAAGCCACGGGAAGCCACAACAGTTTATCAAAGATCAGCCCCCAAAAAGACAGATAAAAGACTCCTCCATAAACAAGCGTACACCCCCACAAGAAACCAAAAAATAATAATCAATTATCAACCCCTTACATGGTAACCTATCATTGAGAGACCACAAAACCACTAACTGATACTCCTGGTCAAAAGGATCAAATACAACACCTCCAAAATCAAGTTACAATAATACTTTACCGAATGTCCTCCCAACCACAAACTGCCCAAATTACCTTTCCTTTCCGTGGTTCTTTTGCATATGAAGAATCGGAGTGGTTCCTTTAGCAATACCTCAAAGAAGAGGGATGATCTTTGATGAGAAATTCTCATCATAATATGATAGTATTTCTCCTTTAGCCATAGATAGTATTTCTCCTTTAGCAAGACCTGTGAATGTGTTGGTGTTGGCTCTGTTTGGTGCCGCTAGGAATACACATGGGAAGCATAGCCGCTCCATCATTATAGGGAAGAGTGATTCCTTTAGCAAAGCTTGAAGAAGAGAGAGAGAGAGAGAGAGAGAGAGAGAGAGAGAACGTGAGACAGACAGAGTGATATAATGAGAGAGAAAGATAATTGAAATTTTTGATGAGAAAAGTGGATCAATCCACTTACCCACAATTGAAGGAAAGTCCATGATTTTCTAAATCATGACTTAACTATTCCCTATAAAAAAGCATCGGTTACATTGGATTCATGGGAAGTATCCCAATTATATTCTAAACTAAATCAATGTAAATATATTAAAAAGGGTACAATAGTCCAAACAAAATGGTTGAAATCTGTTGGAAGGACTAATTCCTGTTTTATCTCATTGATTAAGGGTGAATTTCAATTTTAACAAAGTCAAAGTGACTAACTATCTGTTGACTGGAATTTGAGGGATCAAAATGTATATTTCTATATTAATAATGCTGATTCAAACTTTAAAGCAAATCAAATATGTAGATCAGCATTAAGAATCTCAGTAATAAATACTCAAGTTTAAGAATTAAGATATTTTAACTCAGGAAAATTTACTTGCTCCAAGTAGATTAGTTTTCAGTTTAGATTTTCCGTAGAAGTCCAAATATATTGTCTAGAAATAGGTCCATATCAAGTAAGCAATTAATGCCTTCTAAAAAATGGTGGGGAACCAAAAAAAAAAAAACAATTTCCAAAACCAGAGTTCACAATTTTTGGTTCGTTTGGTTTGGTTTGATTTGGTTTGGCTTGGCTAGGTTAGAAAATCACACAACGAACACTTTGTGGTTGATAAATTTGTCTTAAATCGCGTTTATGTGTACATATGTTAGTAAAGCCAACAACAGACTGTTCTGCTAAATAACAGCCAGTTTGACCAGTTCCGTTCGGTTTTAAAGCAAAGCTATATAACAAGGAGACCTAGACCGGTACAATGGCCGCAGGGGCGGATCTATATAAGGGCTAGGGGGGGCTCAAGCCCCCCTTAAGTTTTAGAAAATTCTTTATATACTCTATAAAAGAAAGTTATATTTAAGTTAAGCCCTCCTAAAAATTTAATTAAGTCCCTATTCTATTAGGCCTCGTTTGGCAGGCCGGATAAATCTGGCGGATAGGACATGATAAGGCATGATCAGATAGGATAGTAATTCTGTGTGATAAGTTGTTATGTTGTCCTGTGTTTGGAACGCGCCCATATATATATTCCAAATAATAACTAAATTATTATCCTAAAGGAAAAAAGAGATTTGAAAAAAAATAAATAAATAAATAAAAAGTAAATCTGAAGGGAAAAAACTGGATCTTTAAAAAAAAATAAAAAAAAAATATGAAAATGAAAAAAGTCTTTTTGTCCCAAGAAGTTATCTCAAACTTCTAATCTCACCTAATATTCCCCCTTCTATGGGTTAGAGTTATTGCGCTCTCCATGAGATAAAAACCAAGTTCAAAACTATTTTATCATATCTGGTGGCACCACCAAATGTCGGATAAAAGTTATATGCCTATTATCCTGACCACCAAAAAGGTTTAGGGGTTGTGTTATGGTAATTAAATTAGTGAATTCTCTCTATCTGAAAAAAAAAAAAAATAAATACAATTTAAGGAACTTTTATTTTGCTGTAAGTAGTTTTAAATTAACTTGTACATAATGCTCAGAACTCCCTAGACTTAAAGGAAATCATTGGATTCTCTAGAGTCTTTCAGAGACTTGTACATAATATTTATTATAAGTAGGGTGACCTTCTAGAAAGATTACTTTATTATGAGGTCCAAAACTTCTAAAATATTATCATGAGTTTCTATTCCATCGCCCCTTATATAAATCTTGGCCATTGATCGTACTAACTATTATTTATAAATAGGGTGGCCTTCATCAAAATTATTCAAGAATTATAAAGTTTCTCGAGAAAAAAAACTGTACTTCGAAGAATTATGCAGATTATTGATCGAGTAGCTAGTAAAAAAGTGCATATTTATGTGTTTTCTCCACTTCTCCGTATCTCTTTTATCGTCAAATATGAAAAGTCTACTTAAGTACTGTAATACGTAAAAGATAGCCCCCCTTGGGCCAAATTCCTGGATCCGCCCCTGAATGGCCAGTTCCCGGTTAACCGTCCAACCCGGTTATGAGAACACGGACTATGACAACAATATCCATGTAATGAACAATTGAAGAGCAGAGTGAACTAGTATGCAATTCGCTTTATCTCCGAAAGATAGTGAGAAAACATACCAATAACAAAAACCACATCCAAGTGGTAAAGAAGACAAGATAGCACCTAGTATGACGAGAAGATATAAGAAAATAATCAACTTTCCATCTAAACTCATCCAAAAAGGCACAAAGAATTCAAAGAAACATGCGGGATACATTACCTCTTTCTCTGTAATTATAACAGCTTTTGTCACTGAGACAAAAGAGCAGCCTCCTGCAAGCATCAACCAATGTGCATCAATTGCTAATGACCCTGCTTTGAATTTTAGAATTAAACTTTTTGCCTAATGTGGTTAGCAACTCTGTTATCTAAATCTTACAATTTGATTCAGATCACTGCCTAAACGATATGAATAAATTTTGAAATTTAGAATTGACCTTTCAGTTGTTAATGAGCACAAAAACAGTTGTTAATGAGACTGTCTAGAAATTCAGAATTGACCTTTTTGCACAGGTTGGTTAGCAGATTTAGAGAAGAAAAAGAACAATAAAGGAGAACAAGATGCACAACTACTTCCCATGTGGTTTTTTCTGTACATAAATAACCATCAGAATTAACAAAATAGGGAGAAAGGTGACTCAGAAAATTCCAATTCTATAAACTATTACTCAGTTTATGTTCTTTAACATCCTATTTTCCTCACCGTATTCCATACTAACCAAACAAAGAAAATTATTTTTCCTTAGCTTTGAATTGGTTCATGGATGTAGTAGGGAGGAAAAGAAAATCGGGTGAAGAGTAAATTGTAAATTTTGAATAAATTGATTGAATTTCTCTTATACCACTTTTTTTTAAGGTACTATTGAATTTTGAAAAAAATAATTTAATTTCCAAGGTGGTCATTTAAACATGGAGGAATAAGCTAGGAAAAGAAAAAAAAAAGTTTCGTTTAATACAATCCTCGCCTAAATAAATTTATAATTGAGTAAAATCCAAGAACCAAACAGAGCCTACATACATTTTTTTTTTTTTGCTAATTGGGGTGTCCGGGTCAACTTGCATGCACCTCGACTAATCTCCGAGGCCCCGGAGTCGCGGGGTGAAATCTCCCGTGGCCACCCTCCCCATGACTCGAACACTAAACATATTGAGTAGTACAGCCAAGAAGCTTACCACTCGGCTACAAGGATGTGGTTTGCATAGACAAGGTGAACTATGAGCAAGCAACTGCAGATAATTTCCCTCACATACAATTTATAAACCCATTTTTCAAAGCAAATTTTCAAGGAGAGAGAGAGAGAGAGAGAGAGAGAGAGAGAGAGAGAGAGAGAGAGCAAAACAAAATAACTTACCTTAAAACCATAGCTTTTCTTCTTCTCTGAGATCCAAACATAAAATACCCTATCAGATCCCCAAAACAAAAAACTATTAAGCAAAACATGCAAATTAACGAAAAACAAAAACAGACCTGAAGAATGTAAGAAAGATGATAGAACAAAAACAGACCTGAAGAATGTAAGAAACATGATAGAGAAAAAACAAGTCCAAGACGAAGAATAGGGCGAAGGGTATGATGAAGACGCTTTATGGATTTTTATAATATATATATATATATATATACTAGTGAGGCAGCACGTGCTTTGCACGTGCCCGTGGAATGTACGAGTTTTTTTTCCTTCAAAATAAGCCACAGTCTAATATTGAAGAATTTAATTAGTGTAGTTTATTGTGCCTAAATCTTTACTCATTTATAGGAGTAATACTGTCACATCATTTGGGAAGCACTTTTGGGATAAAAATTTGGAAAGCATAGCATTACTCTTTAATTAGTAGGCCAAAGTTTTGTAAAATTGTAGGAAACCAGTGACACTTACATGCAAACATGAACTGTAACCCTAGCACATAAGATTTGAGAAGCATAACATTACTCAAATTATATTTAGGGATAATTACACTTTACTCCATGTGGTTTGGCTCGATAATACTTTATCTCCTTGTGGCCGTTCCTGTGGAATTTTTTTTTAAATTATATTATTACAATGCTGTTAAAGGTAATAACCTATTAAAGAGTTTTTGTTGGATGAGCATGTGGGACCCACCACTTTCCATATTTTATTTATCCGTATTTTGTCCATTGGGTGAGAAAAATGATTCTTTTTGGGAAGCTTGAGTTTTTTTTAAATCAATTTTCTACATTAGTAATTTCAAAATTCAAGTTTTGGGAAATTAATGGGTCACAAGAGACGTGTCCCAAACCATTTATAAATAAAATGCTTGTGAACACATATCAATGACTTTTTCAATCATCTCAATTGAACCTGATAGAAAAGATATTACAAGTCGAAGTTACTTGGGTAGAAAAGTCAGCAGATTCACATGGACGTTGCCACACTCAATATTTTTCCATTCTCAACAAAGTCCATTGTTTGGGAGAGGTTTTCTTCATCCTTAATTATCCTGACTTGACCAATTAGGTTATTGACATTCTTGTCCTCATGATAATGAGATGATGAGATGAGACAAGACAGAAAAATAAATACTTTATTTGATTGGTTATTATTTGTTTCATCATGTACAAGCTACATAGGGTTATTGCTCCCTTTTTCTCTTTCTGAGAAAGAAAGAAACAAAGGGAAAGTAATAATTGTCCGTGAGATAGATAGAGAACTCAATTTTTAGGGGCACGTGTCTTGCATGAGAGAGAGAGAGAAGGGGTATAATGGGACTCACACAGGACCCGTCAAAATCAAGGGCCAAGATATGTTGGGTGTAGAATTGAGTATGAATATAGATGTGCGTGTAGCATTTTTGACACACTACTAATAATAATTATTCACTCAATTCCAAAATAAGTGTCCTCCTTTTCTTTTTTTGATGTCACAAAATAAGTGTATACTTTAAAAGTCAACTACAATTTTTGAAAAAGCTACCCATAATACATTTACAACAAAGACAAATATCATTTATGAGGAAAGTGGGAAAAGAAAAATGAGCAAGCAAGTCAATATCACATCAATGGTAAATGGAAAAGTGAAGGAAAAAAATGGAGGATAAAAAAAAATATAATACACATTTCTTAAACAATGTGCAAATTGGTAGTGAACACTTATTTTGGAACAACAGAGTATAATTAAAACAAATCCAAAGAGGCTGAGTAGTCTTTCTCACACAAACACAAACACACGTACACATACATACATATAGGGGCAAACTTGGAAATACAAAAATTTCGACCATCTAGCTGGCAAGTTGAAGTCAAAAATGACGGTCGAGTTCAAACTAATTGGCATGTCTTTTGGATGCAACACCAAGCAGTCAGCAAATGATCATGAAGCAAGCAATACATGAGAGCAGCGGAAGCAAAAAGGACAAGCAGGGGCAAAACGGGAAATACAAAAAATTCGAGCAGCTAGCTTAAACGAGGTGCTCTGTTTTTATTATATAGTAGATATATATATTCTAGAGAATTGCTTTGTACATCGCTAGTTTTGTTAGGTACACCGATCAACTTTACAAAAATGAGAATTTATAGAAGAAAAAATAATTAGAATAAAACAATTTGAGTGTTCATAGAAAATACACCATGTATATAACAATTCCCTATATTCTAGTATATAAGGAGGGGTACCATAAATTTTTTTCCTACCATCAATAATTACAAAAAAAAAACCATTAAAATTCTTTTCCCTAATAATAATTTTAATATATATATATATATATATATCGATGAATTTACAATTTACATAATTGTAAAAATTCAACTTATAACAGATATTCAATTTATCATAATTACAGAATAAAAAAATTTACCATTTACTCATAAAAAGAAACACTAAGGGTATGTTTGATAACTCAATTAAGTGATGAAAATGAAAAGATTCAGTACTTATTATTTTTCAGTGCGTTTGATAACATACCGCTTAATTGAAAAAGCAGCCAAAAAACCACTGAAAACTTTAAGTGAAAATTTTCTACTGAAAATAATCACTGAATGCATTCTATTTCAATAGTTAAAGCACTGTTTTCAGTATTACAAATTCAATCACTTAAAATTTTCAGTACTTAAAATTCAGCACTTAATTTTCAGCACTTAATTTTCAGTTTTATCAAACGCACCCTAAATATACTAATACAACTCATTACATTGTTGGTAGTTAAATAAGTCACGAAATTATAAATATAAATTTCTTTCTTCCCAAATTTATATCTCAAACATGTTTCCCCATACATGCGGTAGTGGGGAGCATTTCAACATGGTCCAATTAAAATCAAGTTGGCCCACTGTTTGGAACCACAATTGGGATACAAAATTTGAAAAACATAGCATTATTTAACTGTAAAATATGAAATTGCACACAATGATGAAGCAAATAAAGAGTCACGGAATATGAGGGTAAATTAAAAAAAATACTCACCTTATGTTCACCACATTGGCCACACATCCATAGTTCAGCCTACACATATATCCCATTTGTCTCCTAACGTAATACTAACTCTCACTCCGGTCCCAATTCCTATGGGGTATCACTGGAATTTGAGTATACACCGAAAGGCTAGTCCTTACGTTCTTGACGTCAATAAACAATGTCTAGATATACATGAAATAGACCAATAAGTCGGCCATAAGGCTTAAAATAATTAATAGACAGGTCATCCACGTAGTCGCTGTCTAATCACAAAAGGACGGGTCATCCACGAAATCGCCGCCTATACTCATAAGGAGCAGTGGTGAACACTAAATGATTTCCTAATATTAACTTATATTAGAAAAATCTTTACACAGATGGTCTCAAATTCACAAATTCATGAAACAAAATATTAGATGAGAATGCTTACATCTCAACGTAATTCCACATTTTATCATAATAACCAATGCGAGTTCATACAGACACATAAACTGACTTAAGACGACCAGCACGTTTTAATCTTATAAAACTGCAACTGTAAATTAAATTTACAGCCTAAACGTGGGGAATCAGAAAAAACTCAAAACACGAGAAATGTGCAGAATCACGTTTCATATAGGATTGGCGGACAGAATATTAAAATTCTAAGCCACGATTTTATAATATTTTTCTGAAGTTTCAGCGACTTTTAGAAAAATAAAAAAAAAAAAAACGAATTTCGCATAAGTTCCAAATTAAATTTCTTTTCAATCCCTAAGCTATTTCAACAAATTCACATACGAATTTTTCAAAGTATAAACGTAACAATTATTAATGCACCAAGATTGTGATCACGAAGTCACACGAGAAACAAGATTTATATTCGACTTATCATAACATATAACGCAAATAATTAAACACCAAACAACAACGTGCAATGATTCGATTTATTCGGATATACATATATACACACGCGTATGTATATATATACATCTAGATACACATATATTTAACTCACCGAGTTTTCGTACTAAATCCCACGAAGATTTGGTGATTGACTAGATCACGACGAACGAACCTTACGCGAGCCCGTGATCCCTTCTTCTTCTTCTTCTTCTTCTTCTTCTTCTTCTTCTTCTTCTCTCTCTCTCTCTCTCTCTCTCTCTCTCTCTCTTTTCTTTTCTTTTCTTTTCTTCTCTACCCTTAATTATTTGTTTTTTGTTAATATGAGGGCTAGGGTTTAATATATGTATACGTATACTACACACAAAACACATGTCAATAAAATACACACAAATATATAAAATCATGTTTTGTCTTACGGGCTCACAAAAAGGCTTCATATAAGCCTGAAATACATTCTAAAGTATTAAAATGAGTAGCCCAATGATTGTACATGACCCGGGTACTTAATTTAAATGTTAAAAACATAATTTAACACATTCACAAGCCTCTAAGCACTACTCAAAAATTAACACACCAACTCTTCAATAACTTGTTCAACTTAAATTTTTAAAACTCAACTCTACTACTTAGCTGAACAAAATTTCACACAGTAATTAATAATAATTAAAATAAATACACACAAATAATAAATTACCATAAAAATATAAATGCACGCAACCAATTAATAACACATAAAAATTTAGGTTATTTCATTAATTTTTTTTTAAAATAAATATTTATATCTAAAAAATATGAGGTGTTACAGAGTTGCTTGCTTTTCAAAAGCACAACTTCCTTTCACAAAGATGACTTGATAAGTCCCACCATTTCAGACCTTTTTCAAAAGATTAGCATAAAAAGAGAATGCAATAGTGGATCAACTAAAAGGACAAGCCAAAGCCTAAGTAAACAAAACAAATTAAGTATATTCTTGAAAGCTTATTTGCCATAATTCTTAACAGAACTACAAAGCAAAAAAGCAAGAGAACATTCATGCATGTGGAGATTACCCAAAAATCTTGTCTCTTTGACTATTATTATGGAAAATAACTTTCAATCAAAATTCAACTAGTTCCACTATATTAGGTCTTGTCCTACTGCCATATCATTTGAGAAGCACTTTTGGAATAAAAAATTGAGATGCATAGCATTACTCTATCATGATTATGAATTTACATGATTCTTTTTCAATTAAAAATAAAAACTACTACTTTTCAAAACCACCGCGCGGTATATGTATTCCTAAAAACCACTTCTTTTTCTTTTTTCTTTTGGCTAAAAAGACCCATCCATAAATTTGTTCATCAACTCAACACTAGTACTAAGTAACCCTAATTCCAAACAAATAATGAGAAATAACTAAAAAGCAATACTGAAGAGATGAAGCAATAACACATGTTGAGGAGTATGTAGTTTTAAGTTATACTCTTGAAATTAATTACTTGATTATCGCAATTAAACAGTCTTGATTGTGAAAATTAAATTTGTCGAAGTGTATGTTGTTCCATTAATAGAAATTCAGGCAAAGATTAATAGTTTAAAATCCAATTTTATTGTTAGTTTGTTAAAAAATCCATGAGAGGGAAAGTTTCACTTAATATTCATATACGGTCCAGTGCAGTTCACTTAATATCCATGTATAGAATCTTTTTCTAATCAGGATCTTAATTGTCTTTAACTCTAAAGAAAATTGGTGGAATAGACTTATAATTTAATTCTCTGATATTAATTGTTGGTAGCTCCAAAGTGATCAATTTAACTTCAAATATATGTTGTGTACTTTTCAACAAAAAATTAACAGTCGTTCCTCCACTTAAATCAAATGCCAACTTGCTTCCTTTTTATCTCTAACACCAAATCTGATCTAATCTTCCATTGGGTTTTTCAAATTAATAAAAGAAGACAAGAAATGACCTTCACGAAAAATTTGAAGAAATCTATATATTGCTTATAGAACTGAAATAATTTAATCGACTGGCCTGTCTAAATTGTATAAATGTATTCCTAGTTGTTTGGTTGGAAAATTTATAAGTGTGTGCGAGCGTGCCAGGCAAGCAAATTGCCAATGTGTGTGTGATCCAAACTGCGCCTCACCAGGGAGATTGTGGTGACGTTCGATGCCTTAAACAAGGACTTTTATCGTGTGAGATGAAATATAAGAAAATGTGAATGCTTGAAATAGTGGATTGTTCCAACTAAAGTTAGGATATGAAATAGTACTTCGAACTACAAAGTGAAGAAAATGACTTATAACACTACAATGACTAACTACCTATTCTAACAGATTCTAGATTTCGAAGTGCATTGGACAATTGAACTAAAGCATAAAAGTATACTAAACTATTTGAACAGTAAATAAAGATAATTCAAAGACTAACTAGACTAGAATAAAGAACAACTACTAAAGGCCTTGATGGTCGGTTAAGGAAGATACTACATAATGTATTGATATGTTTGTTTGGTCAAGGACCATTACAAAGGAGCACATAACAACATATTTATAGATGAACAACATAACTAACTATTTGAATTTAAACATTTCCCTCCTATTAAATTAACTACCAATTTCAAATTCATACAACTACCAATTAGTGGGAGATGATCCTATGATGACAAGTGTCTCCAAACAACTTCCATCTTCATCATCACTATTGATCTTCAAGTAACCAATCTTGATCTCCCCTTGAAATGCCAAGTGTCCTTCAAGTAAAGCTACTAAATGGCTTCCAAGACAAGCCAAATAGTTTACAATAATAATAATAATATTATTATTATATAGTAATATAGTAATATATTAAAATGGCATAACTATACCAATATAGTAATATAGTAAAATGATATTTTATGGTATAAACATAAGCCCCCTGGTTCTTTGAAAATGAAGTATACGTAATTTTTGAAGAACCAATTTCTTGATTTCCATAAAATAATGTAACTTGCTTCGAAGCCAACACATCAATTTCGAACATGGAAATTGGCTTTCTAAAAAAGCATTTGCGGTCAATACAGTAACTTCGAACACAAAGTAGATGACTTTAAAGTTGTCTCGAAGCCAATAAAACAGCTTCGAATACAAAAAACTTTGCTTTAAACTGACTTTGAATCAGATGAAATAGCCTTAAGGGCTTCGAAGCCAATATAATTATTTTGAACACAAAACAATGGCTTTAGATTGGATTTGAAGCCAATAAAGTAATTTCAAACACAAAGTAATTAAATGGCTTTAAATGTGTTTAGAAGTCAATCAAATAATTTCAAACAGAAAATAAATGAATTTAGACTTGCTTCGAAGCCAATATAATAGCTTCGAACACAAAATGAGTGGCTTTAAACTCAATTCGAAGCCAATACAATAGCCTCGAATACAAAAATAATGACTTTTAACTTGCTTTGAAGCCAATAAAACAGATTTGAACACAAAATGGTGGCTTAACATTGTATTCGAAATAAATATAGGGGGTTCGAACACAAATAAAGGACTTTAATTTTGCTTTGAAGCCAAAATAAAAGCCTTGAACACAATATAAATTATTTTTAAATTGGTTCGAAACCAATACACTAACTTTGAACACCAAAAATTGGCTTTAAAGTTACTTCGAAGCCAATATAGTTGCTTCGAACACTAGATAATGGCTATCGAACGCTACATATTTGCTTCGAATACAAAATAAATAACTTTAAATTTGCTTCGAAGTCAATAAAGTTGTTTCGAACACTAGATAAGTTGCTTTTAAACTAATTTGAAGCCAATGTAATAGTCTCTAAAATAAATTGCTTCGAAGCCAATATGATAACTTCGAACACAAATAAACCACTTTAAACTGGCTTCGAAACTAATAAGAAAGCTTCAAACAAAATGAATTTGTTTTAAAATGACTTTGAAGCCAATAAAGTATCTTAAAAAATACTTCTTTTTAACCAATTATTATGGTATATCACCAATTAAAGAAACTTTTGGTGAAGTTTTTGACAAAATTGGTACATTGCCAATTAAAGAACAAACTTGGTGTAAACTTTGTCACATGAATTTTTAAAAATGATCCAATTTGAATTTTTAGAAAAGCCAAAATATGGACACATTTTAATATTGTTAACTGATGGAATTTCCAAACATTTTGTTTTTTTTTTTCTTTTTCTTTTTTTTTTGTTAACCAATTATTTTGGCTAGATCATGTCAACTTGATGCATACTTGTAGACCAACTACATTGATAGATACTTATCAAATAGACCAAACTACATACTTGTAGTCTGAACATGGTCAACCTGGCCGAATGTTCATAATGCATGAGAACAAACTGATGCATATTCATGTGTGCCACCACGATGACACGTGTCTCGTGCAAACAAACTGCATGAGAATTATGCCCATGTTTTCTTCCACCATTTTCTTTGTTCCTTAATTTGTTGACACCGATCAGAACAAACACTCAAGACATTCAAAATTTGAATGATCGGGCCCACTTTTCTTCATAACTTGGAACAAAAACATGCCACACTACATGCACATTGGTCCGAATTCCAATCTCCTCGGGCCCACACCTCTGTGTCAAAGTAATGTTCGAATTCAATATGTGATTTCCCTTTTCTTTTCTTCATAATAAAAACACCATAGAAAAAACCACATGATTATAACCCAATTTTGATGTGCACCACAAAGCCAAAATGGGTATTGACCGACTAAAACAATGATTTGCTTAAACAATTCATAAGTTTCAACACTTTGTGTGGTGTCGAAAAACTCAAATGTATGAACAAAAACATGTTCATGATTTTCAACCATATTTGGTTGTAAAATGGACCCCCCGATTGTATTTTCACCACAATCATTTGGTTGATTAATCAATAGGGGTGATGAGGGTATTGGTGAGTTTTTTACTTCCACCATTAAAGGATCTTGAAGATTTTTCATAATTAATTTATGTCCGTCAATTGGCTCATGATTTTGAAGAATAGTTGACACCCCTCGAGCCATTTCATACATTTTAGTTTTTAAACTAAATGCTTGATCCTTTAATTCTTCCAACAATGGAACTAAATCATTGATCCATTTTTCACCACCATAGTTTGGTGTTGATGGTGGTGAAGCATACAATACTTCAAAATTCTTGTCACCAAGATTTGGTGTTAATGGGGGTGACACATACACCCATTCATAATTGCTACTACCAAATTTTGGCGTTGACGAGGGTACAACATACCACCCTTCACAATTCATCTTGACACTTGTGTCCCACCGGGCGTGCCAAAAATGTTTGGTTGGAAAATTTATAAGTGTGTGCGAGCGTGCCAGGCAAGCAAATTGCCAATGTGTGTGTGATCCAAACTGCGCCTCACCAGGGAGATTGTGGTGACGTTCGATGCCTTAAACAAGGACTTTTATCGTGTGAGATGAAATATAAGAAAATGTGAATGCTTGAAATAGTGGATTGTTCCAACTAAAGTTAGGATATGAAATAGTACTTCGAACTACAAAGTGAAGAAAATGACTAACACTACAATGACTAACTACCTATTCTAACAGATTCTAGATTTCGAAGTGCATTGGACAATTGAACTAAAGCATAAAAGTATACTAAACTATTTTAACAGTAAATAAAGATAATTCAAAGACTAACTAGACTAGAATAAAGAACAACTACTAAAGGCCTTGATGGCCGGTTAAGGAAGATACTACATAATGTATTGATATGTTTGTTTGGTCAAGGACCATTACAAAGGAGCACATAACAACATATTTATAGATGAACAACATAACTAACTATTTGAATTTAAACATTTCCCTCCTATTAAATTAACTACCAATTTCAAATTCATACAACTACCAATTAGTGGGAGATGATCCTATGATGACAAGTGTCTCCAAACAACTTCCATCTTCATCATCACTATTGATCTTCAAGTAACCAATCTTGATCTCCCCTTGAAATGCCAAGTGTCCTTCAAGTAAAGCTACTAAATGGCTTCAAAGACAAGCCAAATAGTTTACAATAATAATAATAATATTATTATTATATAGTAATATATTAAAATGGCATAACTATACCAATATAGTAATATAGTAAAATGATATTTTATGGTATAAACACTAGTACATCACCTTGCCATGTACTTCTATTAGCGCAATTGTTAAGAATTCTTTTAATATAGAATAATTTTCGTTTAATATAACAGAAAGAGAATTTGACTTGTTTCTTATATAATTGAGTTTACATCCAAAATAATTTGAAATGGGGTTAAATGCAATTTGCACCTTCAAATTATATCTTGTTTGGCATTTTGGTCCCTAAATAAAATTTTTTTTTTCGCATTTTGGTCCTTCAACCCTCCCGTCATTTTAGCATCACTTTTGGCGTCACTAAAAGTGACTTGGGCAAACTGCCACAAAACCAAAATGCGCAAAAAATATTAAATTATTTAGGAACTAAAGTGCTAAACAGGGTATAGTTTGAGAGTACAAAATACAATTTACCCCTTGAAATATGTAAAGTCGTCATTTGAGTGACCGAGTATGTGGATGTGGCTAAGTTTTGAGGTGCAACTCATGTTTCAAAGGCACTGGATTTGTAGTTGGGATATATTCCCAAGTGGTGATGTGATGGGCCTGAGAAGTAGTCTAGTTTTTTTAACATCCAAATAGCTTTTTAACATTTAATTTAGATGTAAGTGTAGTATTTTTGTGGGTAAAATGCTTCAAAGGACGAGCGGTGGATCCCACTACTTTAAGTCATGTGACAGAAGATTAGATGTGGGTGTAGCATTTTTGTGACAAAATGGATGGTTATTTGTTGATACTATTATGAATATGCTTTAATAGTGGATGATTGGATGTCCATCAAAGTGATAGTGAAGTTGATGTCATTGATGATGTTTTGATAATTCATTTCCCTATAAATTGAACTCATCGGAAGAAGAAATAGAGAGATAGAAGACTTAGAGATCCATAGAGTGAGAAAGAAAGAAAAGAAAAGAAGAAGGAAAGAAAGAGAGAAAATAGAGTTACAAATATCACTTGTGTATTTGAGAAATTAGTGCTTGGGTTGTAAAGGTTCAATCAATAATCAAAGGTGATCCCCCTCCGCAGTGGACGTAGGCAAATTGCCGAACCACCTGAAAATATTGGTGTCATTAATTGCTTATTTGCATGCATGTTTATTATTAGTTTTATAACACGTTATCAGCACGAGCCTATACCAACTGGGCTCCTCATATCAAATGGTATAGATATTAATATAGATAATATATATCTGTTTAGTTTTCTTTATATATATATATATATATGTGCACCCTTGAAGAGGTTATAATTTAAACTCCTCTTGATGAGAGGAATTTATTACAATAATTATACACCCTTGAAGAGGTTATAATTTGTATTCATCATTAATGGAAGTGAATAGTCCTTGAAAAGTCAGTCTCCTGGGGAGATAATAAATGGACTCCTTAAAAATTCAGTCTCCTGGGGAGATAATAAATGGACTCCTTGAAAAGTCAGTCTCCTGGGGAGATAATAAATGAACTCCTTGAAAATTCAGTCTCCTGGGGAGATAATAAATGGACTCCTTGAAAAGTTAGTCTCCTGGGGAGACAATAAAATGACTTCTTAAAGAAGAAGTAAGAAAATTTATCACAGATAAATTAGAGACAACTCCTAAAGGAGTTAATGAAAAAAAAAAAGGAGAAAAACAATCACGGGCAGCCAGATTCGAACCAGAGACCGGAGGAATTAAAGATTTTAAGGTCCTTAGTTCCCACCTCTCGGCTATTGCGTGATTGTCTAACCATTATTGAATGAAAAATATATATATATACATATACATATATGCATGTGCATATTATACCCAGCTTCTATAAGCTTCATACTTATAAATATAGACAGGTACGAACTCCTCAAAGGTAAAATATATAACAGATTTGGATATCCATATATAATAAATTTCACTCTCCTTATATCTAACAATAATGCTTAAATATTTTTTTTTATTTATCTAATCCTAAGTGATAATTTATCTTTCTTATATCCTCAGAATTCTGAAATATGGCAAACCTCCAAGCTCTTAAATTTGTTGCCCTTGATATTTCTGGCAATAATTATTTATTTTGGGCCAAAGACATGAAGACTTATCTAATTTCTGAAAATCTTGGAAAAACAATCGATGAGGAAAATGATGCATCCCCACGGGAACAGGCTCAAGCCATGGTCATCATTCGACACCATTTACATGAAGAGCTGAAATATGAGTATCTTATAGTAGATGACCCTTCAGTGCTCTGGAAAAATTTGAAAGAAAGGTATGACCACCAAAAGGATGTAATTCTCCCAAAAGCAAGATATGACTGGATAAACCTGAGGATTCAGGATTTCAAAACAGTTTCTGAATACAACTCCGCACTATTTAAAATTACTTCTGTCCTTGAATTGTGTGGAGAAAAGATTACTGATGAAGAAAAATTAGAAAAAACTTATTCTACATTCCACGCCTCGAATATGCTTCTGCAGCAGCAATATCGAGAGCGCAGATTTAAAAAGTATTCAGAACTGATATCTTGTCTCCTTGTGGCTGAACAAAACAATGATTTGCTGATGAAAAATCATCAGTTACGTCCAACCGGTTCCAATCCATTGTCTGAAGCCAATGGAACTACATTCCCTGAAGTGAATGTAAATGTACCTCATAGGCAGAGAGGTGGACGTGGAGGTAGATATAGAAACAGCCAAGGACGAGGTCATGGAAGAAATTACAAATGGAACCGTGGTGGTCATAACCATAAAAATGCAACACCGTACCACCAAAAGTGGAACAGGAATAAAAGGGGGAAAGGTATTCAAAGACCTCCCAAGAGAGATGATGAACTCTGTTACCGGTGTGGCAAGACAGGGCACTGGGCTCGTCGCTGTGATACGTCAAAACATTTGGTTGATCTCTACCAAGCCACCATAAAGGGAAAGGGTAAAGAGGTAGAGACCCATTTTGCTGACTATGATGGTCCAGTGGATATAACCCATTTGGATATGGCAGATTTCTTCACAGATTCTGATGGAAAAATTGATCACTTGATTGGTGATGGAAGTGTCCAAAAATGAATAATGTTGTGTGTTTCTACTATAATTTTATGTTGTATTTTGTATGCTAGTATTATGTTGTCTTGTGGAATATGATCTTCTTGTGATGAATAAAATAATCTCTTAATACTTATGAACCTTATTATTTGATAGATTTCAAAGATGAACAGTGAAGATATATGCCTAGTGGATAGTGCAACTACACATACAATTCTTCGTGACAAGAAATATTTCTTGAACTTAAAACTAGCTGAAGCAAATGTGAACACAATATCAGGCACAACAAATATTATTGAAGGATCTGGAAGGGCTAGCATTAGTTTGTCAAAGGGAACAATAATTCATTCCAATAATGCTTTGTACTCTAGCAAATCCAAAAGAAATTTGCTTAGTGTCAGAGATATCCACTTAAATGGATATCACATTGAGACCATTACTGAGAATAGTGTAGAATATCTTTGTATTACCTCTCTTGTTTCAAATAAGAAACAGGTCTTGGAGAAACTCCCTGCTCAAGCTTCTGGGTTATATCAAACGACGATTAGAGCAATTGAATCAAATGCTGTGGTAGACCAGAAAAAATCAGATCCAAAAACTTTTGGACTTTGGCATGACCGACTTGGTCACCCTGGAACAATAATGATGCGAAGAATCATTGAAGGCTCACATGGACATCCTTTAAAAATCAGAAGATTCTTCTGCCAAGTGACAATCCATGTACTACTTGTTCACAAGGTAAATTAATTATCAGACCATCTCCTTCAAAGATCACTGTGAAATCCCCTACATTTCTAGAACGTGTTCAAGGAGATATATGTGGACCAATTCACCCACCATCTGGGCCATTTTATTACTTCATGGTTCTTATTGATGCATCTACTAGATGGTCACACGTGTGTCTACTCTCATCTCGCAACACTGCATTTGCGAGACTTCTGGCTCAGATAATTCGATTACGAGCACAATTTTCTGATTTTCCTATCAAAACTATACGTCTTGATAATGCTGGGGAATTCACATCCAAGGCATTTGATGACTATTGCATGTCAATAGGAATTCATGTTGAACATCCCGTTGCTCACGTGCATACACAGAATGGTTTAGCTGAGTCGTTTATCAAACGTCTCAAGTTGGTTGCTAGACCCTTACTTTTGAGAACAAAGCTACCTGCATCTGCTTGGGGTCATGCCATATTACATGCTGCATCATTAATTCGGATTAGACCAACTTCTTATCATGAATACTCCCCTTTACAACTTGTATTTGGACAACCACCTAATGTTTCCCATCTACGAGTTTTTGGTTGTGCTGTGCAAGTTCCTATTGCACCCCCACAACGCACAAAAATGGGTCCTCAGAGACGCCTTGGAGTTTACGTTGGTTTTGATTCACCATCTATAATAAGATATCTTGAACCCCTAACTGGTGATCTTTTTACTGCATGGTTTGCAGACTGTCATTTTGATGAGACCGTATTCCCACCATTAGGGGGAGAAAAGCTGAAACCTGAAGCTCAGCATGAAATTTCTTGGAATACATTGGCAATGTCTCATCTTGATCCTCGCACCAATCAATGTAAACTTGAAGTTCAAAGGATCATTCATTTGCAAAAGGTTGCAAATCAATTGCCTGATGCATTCACTGATGCAAAGAAAGTGATAAAATCACATATACCGGCTGTAAACACTCCAGCAAGAATTGAAGTCCCAAGAGGACAATCTGGTAGTGCAGCGGTAGATGAGTCTACGGCACGATTGAAACGTGGTAGACCTAGTGGTGCAAAGGATAAGGTTCCTCGGAAGAGGAAAATAAAAGGACATATTAACAAAGTGGAAACTCATACAGAGATCTCAAAGAGCGCTATAGAAATACTTGATAAATCCAACGTTGGTCAACAGGGTTCCCCTGGAGAGGAACAAGTAGCCCATGAAGAGGCACAAGTATTTGAAAATAAAGAGATCTCGATAAACTATATGTCCACTGGAAATATGTGGGATCGTAATGGCACGGTCATTGATCACATATTTGCCTTTACGGTAGCACTAGACATCACCCAAAGTGATGAGGATCCTGAACCACAAAATGTGGAAGAATGTCGACATAGAATTGATTGGCCAAAGTGGGAAGAGGCCATACAAACTGAGTTAAACTCATTAGAAAAACGGGAAGTGTTTGGGCCTGTAGTCCCTACACCTGAAGATGTAAGTCCCGTTGGGTACAAATGGGTATTTGTACGGAAACGTAATGAGCAAAATGAGATTGTGCGATACAAGGCTCGACTTGTAGCACAAGGTTTCTCACAGAGACCTGGCATCGATTACGATGAAACATATTCCCCGGTAATGGATGCAATTACGTTTCGATTTTTGATAAGCCTATCAATGTCTGAAGGACTTGATATGCGCTTAATGGATGTGGTTACAGCATATTTATATGGATCACTAGATAGTGACATACATATGAAGATCCCTAAAGGATTCAACATGCCCGAAGCATGTAAGTCAAAACCACGAGATATGTACTCTATTAAATTGCAAAGATCTCTATATGGATTAAAGCAATCCGGACGCATGTGGTACAATCGCTTGAGCGAATATCTATTGAAAGAAGGATATATAAATAATGCTATATGTCCATGCGTTTTCATTAAGAGATCAGACTCCGATTTTGCAATCATTGCAGTATATGTTGATGATCTTAATCTTGTTGGCACTCCCAAAGAGCTCACAAAAACTGCTGATTATTTGAAAAGGGAATTTGAGATGAAAGATCTCGGAAAGACAAAATTTTGTCTTGGGTTGCAACTCGAGCATTTCCCTGAAGGAATTCTCTTACATCAATCCTCATATACGGAGAAAGTTTTGAAACGTTTCTACATGGATAAGGCTCATCCATTGAGTACTCCAATGATAGTCCGATCCCTTGATGTAAAGAAGGATCCCTATCGTCCTTGTGATGAAGATGAGGAACTTCTCGGTCCTGAAGTACCATATCTGAGCGCTATTGGTGCTCTTATGTATTTGGCAAATTGTACCCGACCAGATATCGCTTTTTCTGTCAATCTGCTTGCAAGATTTAGCTCAGCACCAACTCGAAGACATTGGAATGGTATCAAGCACATTTTTCGCTATCTTCGTGGTACAATTGATTTGGGATTATTTTATTCAAAAGGATCCAAATCACCATTAGTTGGATATGCCGATGCTGGTTATCTCTCTGATCCACACAAGGCTCGATCTCAAACAGGCTATGTATTTACTTGTGGCAATACTGCCATCTCATGGCGATCTGTGAAGCAAACATTGACAGCCACTTCTTCAAATCATTCTGAAATTCTTGCACTACATGAAACCAGTCGTGAATGCATTTGGTTGAGATCAATGATCCAACATATTCAGGAATCTTGTGCCTTATCTTCAATCAAAGATAAACCGACAACGTTATATGAAGATAATGCTGCATGCATTGCACAAATCAGAGGGGGATTCATCAAAGGAGACAGAACCAAGCACATCTCACCAAAATTCTTCTATACACATGAGCTCCAAAAGAAAGGTGAAATCAATGTTCAACAAATACGTTCTATTGATAATCTCGCAGATTTATTCACAAAAGCACTACCAACTGCAACATTCAAGAAGCTAGTACACAACATTGGAATGCGCAAACTTAAAGAAGTTTCATGTAGCTATTACTCATGTGACAATGAGGGGGAGAAAGCGACTACTTCATATTATCAGTGAATGGACATCCAAGGGGGAGTATTATGAATATGCTTTAATAGTGGATGATTGGATGTCCATCAAAGTGATAGTAGAGTTGATGTCATTGATGATGTTTTGATAATTCATTTCCCTATAAATTGAACTCATCGGAAGAAGAAATAGAGAGATAGAAGACTTAGAGATCCATAGAGTGAGAAAGAAAGAAAAGAAAAGAAGAAGGAAAGAAAGAGAGAAAATAGAGTTACAAATATCACTTGTGTATTTGAGAAATTAGTGCTTGGGTTGTAAAGGTTCAATCAATAATCAAAGGTGATCCCCCTCCGCAGTGGACGTAGGCAAATTGCCGAACCACCTGAAAATATTGGTGTCATTAATTGCTTATTTGCATGCATGTTTATTATTAGTTTTATAACAGATACGGCGTTATTCAGTCCTACCAATCAGCGTGAGACATGTCCAAGCACGTGCACTGCACAAACGCAAGCTGAACCTGAATAAACTCGTAGTCGAGTCTGATTAACCCAAGCAGACTCCTAAAAGATAAGAGAGTTAACCCAGTATCTGTATCCGTTCGGATTGTTGCGCGTTAAGTAAAGGAGATGGACACGTGTTACATAAAGAGCCATTCCATCTCCGACGTAAGGGGCAACAGGCCGAGCTAATAAAGGGCAGTTGAGAGAAAAGAAGAGAAAGTAGCTCACTTTCTCTCACTTTCTTTCGTTTGGGAGTTTTAGTGAGGAGAGAAAGGGAGAGAAAAGGAGAGAAAAATAACCCCCACTTTCTTTCTATTTCTTTCTCTCCAAATTGGGAAGAAATGGAGAGAAAAGAAAGTGAGGATTAATAATATTTTATTAATACCCATAACCTTTATTTAATTCATACCAAATTTAAATTCCAGCCAAGTCCAAGGGCTAATATAATACACTGTTATATACGTCAGCCACAACTGCTGCAAAAAAAAAACCCTCACTTTAATCACAAGCACGTCTCCTACATGCTTCTGGGTACTCTCCGTCTCTTCTTCATTGGTATCTCTCATCCTCTCTTTGCAAAAACAAAAAGGTACAATTAATGGATAGAATGGTAATTTTTTATTCTTTTCTTTTCTTTTCTTTTCTTTGCAACTCCCAAACAAGAGGAAAGAAAGCAACTTTCTCTTCTCTCCTAAACTCCCAAACAACATGAAAGAAAACTATCATCATTTCTCTTCTTTTCTTTTCTCTCCTCACTTATGACTTTCTCTTCTTTTCTTTTCTCTCCTAAACTCCCAAACATAGTGTAAATGCACTACGCTAGTCCATCAGAAGGTAAGCAATTCTTCCTCTCATTAATTCTTGAATCTCAATTCTTCTCTATACTAACTTTATCATCGGAGGAGGTTCATGGATCAAAACTGCCCTGAGGCATTTCTTTTCTTTTCCTTGCCTTGTGCAGATCAGCATCATTCCTATACGTTAGTACCATATCCATCCAGATCGTGCAGTATCATTTTGGCACCGTGTGTGGGAACACTTTCCCTACATCTCTGTTGGGCAACCCCCAAGGGATCTTGCATCGGGATGTTCACATCCGGCTTCCCCCAAAACCACAAGGTCCACCCCGAGAACTCCCAACAGAACACCCTCCGCAGACACTTCAGCTGGATCCCACTCCAATGGCTCAGCAGTTGAAGACACTCGCCGACAGTCAACATGCTAGTGCAACAGCAGCAGAATATATCGCACCTGGTGGGCAGCCATATCCATCAGCAAGAAATTCAAAAGGCTAGAATTATACATAGACCTGCAAACTACAACCCAAAATATAAATCTATTTCTTTGATGATATCTATGAAATGATAACTGGAAAAAAAAAAAAGAAAAGAAAAGAAAAAAAAGAAAGAAAGAAAGAAAAAAGGGGGACCCTTGAAGTTTGGGTGGTTTTGCACTTTGCACCCTTAAGTTTTAAAGTTGGCACTTTGGTCCTCAAAGTTTCACAAATGTGGCAAATAAGTCCAAATAGCCCTTTAGAGACGAATGATTTCGTCGCAAATAGTTTTGGAGGTACTAAAGTGCAACTCATCCCAAACTTTAGGGACCAAAGTGCCAACTTTGAAAAAAAACCACCCAAACTTCAGGTGTGCAAAGTGCAATTAACCCTACATCAAATTATAACTGGTCTTACCTTCTATGAGGATAGAGTGATTAAAGATGTGTTAGCCCACCTCTCTTAGAGTTTCCGGGTCGCCATTGGAATCAATGTTGATCTACTTTTGTATATAGAGGAAAAAATAATCAATAAGAGGGGTAGAGATAGAAAAATAGTATAGAGTGAAAATTCTTTGCTATAGATGTTGTGGAACATAAGGTTCAGTAAACACCCAACTCAAATTCTCGTATACAAAACACCATCTTTAACTTATAAGTGAAGGTACGTAAAACTTGCTTTTGTAAAAAACTAAAAATAATATTAGAATTCATCTTAAGTTCATTATTTATTGCGCAAACGCCAAACACGAAAGCTTATCAACATAGAGAACCAGTTTTCTGTCTTCCAAAAACATCATTGCTCCGTTAAAAAGGTAAGGGATGAAATAAAAAATAAGTCCAATCTTTCAAGACATAAAGTCTAAATGACCAATGCCACAGTGTACTACAGGAGATCATAGATTATATGTCCCACACTCATCCGGAGATTCATATCTTGCTTTTCTATAAAGCATAATTGCATAATAATAAAGAATTATATAGAGAGTAAAACTCTATATTTTTTTCTTATTCCAAATCTGAGAATTTACAATGTATATATGCAGAAAAGTTAGCTAAAAACTTGGGCAAAAATAAAGCATAAAAAATAAATACAATTGAAGCTATAAAAGGAAAACTACAACTACTAAATTATGCTATATAACTGAAAAAACAGCCTGTAAATCAGGGAAGGATCAATTCTCTGGAAGACAAGAAAATTTGTCAATTAATGTGTATAGGCTGATTTGACTTTCTAGGATTATGAATTATGAATCTGTCAATATCCTGAATTCTACACTCCCCGCAAGCTGGGGAAAAGATGTCAATCATTCCCAGCTTGGAAGTCAATTCTTCAAACTTTATTCTTAGAAGGGCTTTCGTTAGAACATCTGCCACTTGAAGGTGTGTATGTGTGTAAATCAAGTCTAGTATTCCAACTTCAGTCTTTTTTTTTTTTATGAAATGACGATCTAGCTCTATATGCTTAGTTCTGTCATGATGGACAGAATTTTTAGCAATACTTATTGCATCCAAATTGTCACAAAATACCTTAATTGACTCTCTTGTTGAAATCCTTAGCTCGTCAAGTAACCTTTTCAGCCATAATCCGTCATATATACTCTGAGCTAAAGCCTTATACTCTGCCTCAGCACTGCTCCTAGCAACAACAGATTATTTCTTGCTACGCCAAGTTACCAAGTTTCCCCATACATAGGTGCAATAGCCGGTGGTTGATCTTCGATCTGTAATTGATCCTGCCCAATCGGCATCTGAGTAACCTTCAACTTTTTTGTTCCTTTTCAGAAGAATATTCCTTTACCAGGATTCATCTTCAAGTGTCTAAGAATTCGGTAAACTGCTTTCATGAATTGGCTTACGACACTAACAGGAAAGCCTATGTCTGGCCTTGTGTGGGAGAGATAAATGAGCTTTCCTATAAGCCGTTGATATCTCCCAGTGTAAACCGGATGACTGTCTCCTTTGAAACCGATTTTATAACTTGATTCCATTGGAGTGTTTGCAGGCTTACATCCTAACATTCCAGTTTCTTTTAGCAAGTCCAAGATGTACATGCGTTGTGAGACCACAATACCTTTCTTCGAACGAGCAACCTCCATATATGCCTAGGAAATATTTCAGCGATCCTAGATCTTTGATCTCAAATTCCTTTGCAAGAACTTCCTTTAAGCAGCCCATTTCTTCAGTGTAATCCCATGTCACAATAATATCATCAACATAAACAATGTGAATAGCAACTTGCCCAGTAGGAGAATTTTGTGAACAGGGTATGATCGGATTGTCCCTAAGAGTACCCATGCTTTCTGATTGCCTTTGTGAACTTGTTAGACCATGCTCTAGGAGATTGCTTGAGACCATACAGAGACTTTCGGAGCTTACAGACCTTGTTAACATTGCTTCCTGCCTCAAAACCTGGTGGAATTCCCATGTACACTTCCTCATCAAGTCACCATGGAGGAAGGCATTTTTCACATCTAGTTGATGAAGGGGCTAGTCTAGATTGGCTGCTAAGGGAAGCAAAACCTGAACAGTATTTATAACTTGGCAACAAGAGCAAAAGTTTCTTGGTAGTCAATGTCGTAGGTCTGAGTGAATCCTTTACCAACAAGCCTTGATTTGTACCGACTTACACTCCCATCGGGATTATACTTGACAGTAAAAATCCACTTGCATCCCACTGGTCGCTTCCCTTCTGGAAAAACTGAGAGTTCCTAAGTACCATTATTTTTTAGAGCATTCATCTCTTCTTGTATGGCAGCCCTCCATTATGATTTTCCTAAAGCATCACGAATACTTCGTGGAATTTCTATATTGGATAGATTAGTAACAAATGCCCGATACTCAGATGATAGACCATCATAGGAAACAAAATTGTAGATTGGATGTTGGGTACAAGATCTCACCCCTTTTCTTAAAACAATAGGAATATCAAGATCATCATTAGTAGTAGTATCAGTTTGAGATATGTTACCTGAAATATCTGGACTTGCACTTGGATTGATGGTTCTGCTTAGGGAGTGTGTGATCCTCTATCTCCTCTCGTGGCCTTCTTTTCCTTGAATAAACAACGAGCTCTTTGTCAATTGCAGGTTATGTGCGAACAGGAGTGGAAATGTTAGTGTTTGGTTCGATTTCTAGAGGGATGGTTCGATTTCTAGAGGGATGTTGACTCGGTTTCAGGTGGAAGAATAGAGGTGTCAGGTGGAAGTATTGGGGTATTAAGCCAAAAACTAGTTCTCCCCCTGAATGGAAGTTTTTGGGTAATATGATTGTTTTTCAAAAAAGGTAACATCCATAGATGTGTAGAATTTCCTAGTGATAGGCGAGTAACACTTGTAACCTTTTTTAGTGGAAGAGTAACCAATAAAGACACATTTGATGGCCTTTGGATCAAGTTTGCTTCGATGATGTTGTTGGAATTAAGGAATAATTAGAGACTTTATTCTATCTATATTAGGTCATGTTGACCATTCCTTTTCTATTTTATTCTCATTTATTGTCTTTATTTTTCTTTCCTTTTAGTTTCCTCATTGTAAATATATATATATATATATATACTTGATCAATGTATGAAGGATTTTAAGCCTTTATCAAAACCTATTTGGTATCAGAGCCTCTACCAGCCACCACTCATGCCACCACCCATTACCAGACTCCAACCCACTTGCCGCAACCTCCATCCCCAGCGGCGACCCCTCCCTACCCTCCTTTTCTCTGGCCGAGACCAGTCCCCCACCCTCATCCTCTCGGCACAGCACCTTCTTCTCCCAGCGCCACTCCGGCGCACCACCAGGCCACTCCAGGCCTCTTTACAGCCTGTCCGGCTGCCCGTCTGCCCCTGTGGGCTTTTCTTTGATGTATTAGGAGCCTTCAGTGCTCTCTGTCTCCTTGTCGAGTAACCTCGTCTCCGGTTACCCCCGTCTAGTTTTCCGCTATCCACCGGCCATCAAGTTCCTTCGTCACTTTCTTTCCTTGAAGTGTTTTTTCAGTCACTACGTACTTCCATGGGTGATCCTTCAAAGTCCGTCACTACTACTACTATGATTACTACCCGTATTCGTCTGGATTCTTCTCTATCTCATTTAACTCCCCGCTCATCGGATTACTAGTGTCGTATTGAATGGGAAAAATTTTCACGCTTGGTCTAATTCCCTTCGTCTCTATCTTGGAGGCAAACGGAAGATTGGTTGGTTACTCGGTGAAGAACCCAAACCTTCAGAAATTGATGTTAAGTTTGATGAGTGGTTTTCTGACAACTGTATTATTTTGGGGTGAATGTTTAATTCGATGAAGGAGCCGATATATCACATGTTCATGTATCAAAATACTGTTCATGGGCTTTGGACTGCTTTACAGAATATGTATGCCCATGCCCATTCTGTTTCGCATGTCTTTGAACTTTACCAGGATATCTCCCATGCCTCTCAGACTGCTTTAGGTCATTATGCTATTTGCAGACGTGGTGGGAGGAATTAGTCCAGTATGAGCCTATCAGTGACTTTGATGGAGATGTTGAAGTCAAATGCCTTGATCGATGGCATACCTACCAGTTTTTGATAGGCCTGAAACCCGAGTTCGAGGCCCTGCGTACCCAGATTCTAAATACTGTACCCATACCCTCTTTATTTGAGGCTTTTGCTACCGTTGAGGATGACGAGCGTCGCTATCGTATTCTAGCACCACCGACTGTGCCTGTCCCTCCAGTCTCTGATCAGATGGCTTTTGCTGCCCGTTCGGGCCCACGCCCTCCTTTTAGTACTTTAGGTCCTCGTCCTCCTATTGGTGCTCCCTTAGGGCCTCGAGCTACTAGCAACCGTCCATATTTCCAGCACTGTAGTGTGCTCGATCATACTATTGATCGTTGTTTTAAACTTTATCCTGAGTTAAAGCAGCAATATAATAAGGCTCGAGGTGTTGGTCGTGGGAGGGTGCTCCTCGTACTGGTGCCATTGTTGAGATGATTCTACCTTTACCAGATTATACTGAGCTTCAGTCCCAAATTGCCCAGCTACAGTCACATTTGGGCCTTGGCACTACCTCATCCTCCGCTTCCGAATCTACAACTGCCCATTGCCACAAGTACTCCTACTGCTCTTTATGGTAAGTCTACCCATCCTACTTGGATTCTGGACTCCGGCGCCAGTAATCATATGACTGGTGAGCTTTCTTCCTTTGTTTCTTTGTTTACTTCCATTGATCAGTCAATTTGTATTGCTGATGGATCATATGTGCCTGTTCATAGTCAGGGTGACACCTATTTATCTCCTAATATTACTCTTTCGTCTATCTATTTTATTTTTAATTTTTCCTACAATCTTCTGTCTGTTAATCGGTTAGCCAAAGAACATAATTGTGCAGTTGTGTTCTTACCCAATTGTTGCTATCTGCAAGACCTGACTTCAAAGAAGATTTTTGGCAGGGGGTATGAGCGTGATGGTCTCTACTACTTTGGTGATCCTCCTTCAACCAGGATGTCTTTTTCCAGCCTGCAAGCTTCTGTTTCTCCTAGTTCCAATAATTCTGTCTTACCAAGTTCGAATACTTATGTTTTTTCTCTTAAAACTTTGGATTTGTGGCATGCCCGTTTAGGACATGCAAATTTCCAGTATTTGTGTTGGCTATTTCCACCATTAAATAAAGCTTGCAGAGATTATAGTTTCAAGTGTGTGGTTTGTGAATTATCAAAGCATACACGTACATCTTACACACCTCGCATGCACCGAGCACCTAGTGCTTTCGACCTTATTCATTCTGATGTATGGGGTCCTTTACCTACCACGGCTTTGTACCAATATAGATATTATGTCACATTTATCGATGATTACACCCATTGTACTTGGGTTTATCTTTTGAAGAAAAAATCTGAAGTCTTTTCTCACTTTAGAAATTTTTTACAAATGGTTAAAACTCAATATCATACTATTATGCGTAATATTCGATCTGATAATGCTAGGGAATATATCACTGATGAGTTTAAGGCAGCCCTTAATAAGGATGGTATACTTCAACAACTTACATGTCCCTATACTCTAGAACAGAATGGTATGGCAGAACGTAAGAACCGCCACATCATGTCTATAGTTAAATGTCTCTTATGTGGTATGGGTGTACCTAAATATTTTTGGGACATGGCTGTTCTCACTGCTACATTTCTTATTAATCGTACTATGAGTCGTGTCCTTCTTGGAAAGGCACCTCTCTATATCCTTAAGCCTCGTAGTATACTCTTTCCTATTATACCCCGGGTTTTTGTTGTACTTGCTTTGTCCAAAATAAAAGTCCTACCCATACCAAACTTGATAACAAGGTAGTTCGTTGTGTGTTTCTAGGGTACTCATCTATGTCTAAAGGGTATCACTACTATGATCCTCTCACACGTCATTTCTATAATTCTTTGGAAGTTACCTTTGTCGAAACTGTTCCTTTTTATCCAGGTTCTTCCACTCTTCCAGTGTCTGTTGAACCCATGGTGGAGGATATATGTCCAACCTCATCCGGTTCCTATATTTGAGTCCCTTCCACCTGTTGTTTCCAATGCTCCATTACAGGTTTACTCTCGGCGTCAGCCCGCTCCTGCTCACCCGCCAGATTCTTCTCCAGACTCAGGTATTTCCTATCCTCCTTTAGTTTCTGATATACCTACTGATATTGTTCTCCCCCCCCCCCTCCGCGTGTTCGTCACCCACCTTACAGATTTCTTATTTCTCAAAGTATTAACCATCCCATTTCCCCAGTACATTTCTTATCAGGACCAGTTTTTGGCTCTTTTGTTAGTACAGTTGACTCCATTCCTATTCCTCGGTCAGTTCATGAGGCTCTTCAGAATCCTAAATGGTTGGATGCTATGAAAGTAGAAATGAGTGCTCTTTAGGGCAATCAGACGTGGGATCTTGTTGCTCTCCCTGCTGGTGAGCGTACTATTGGCTGTAAGTGGGTCGTTACTATTAAATACTTGCCAGATGGCACTGTTGATTGGCATAAAGACTGGCTTGTTGCTAAGGGCTTTACTCAGGTTCTCGGTAAGGATTTTGGTGCTACTTTTGCTCCTGTGACTAAGTTAACCATGGTTTGTCTTCTGGTCTCACTTGTTGCGTCCTCTCTGAGACCATCTACATGGATCCCCTGCCTGGTTTTTGCACTCAGAGGGAGTTTTTTGGGAAGCATGTCGTCTCCGTAAGTCTCTCTGTGATTTAAAATAGTCTCCACATGCATGGTTTAGTCGTTTCAGTGGGGTGATACTTACTATAGACCATACTTGTTTTATTCGGCTCAATTCCCACAGACAATGTATTATTCTCTTAGTATATGTCGATGATATTATCATCATTGGTGATGATGCGTTAGGTATTATTCTTGTAAAGTGTGATCTTGGGATGTCATTTGATGTTAAGGATTTGGGGTCTCTAAGGTATTTTCTTGGCATTGAAGTAGCTCAGTCTCGCCAGGGTATCTCCTTATCCCAGCGAAAGTATGCTCTTGACCTTCTTCAGGATACATGTATGCTTGGGTGTAGGCCAGCATCCTCTCCTATGGATCCAAATCTGAAATTGTCTACTGAGTTAGGTGAACTGTTACCGGATCCCTTGGTATATTAGCGTCTTGTAGGTCGTCTCATCTATTTGACGAACACAAGACCGGATCTAACATTTGTTGTTAGTGTTGTAAGCCAGTTTATGCATTCACCCCGCTCTTCTCACTTGGATGCTATGTATCATATTCTCCGTTACCTCAAGATATGTCCTAGTTTTGGTTAGTTCTTTAAAGTAGGAGCACAATCAGGTCTCTCCTATTTTACAGATGCTAATTATGAGGGATTACAAAGTGACAGACGATCTACTTCTGGGTTGTGTACTTTTTATGGTGATCATCTCATATCTTGGAAAAGCAAGAAACAGGTTGTTGTCTCGCGTTCTTCCACTGAAGCTGAGTATCATGCCATGGCTCTGGGAACATGTGAAATTCTCTGGCTTCGCTCTCTCCTTGAGGAATTGGACTTTCCTGTAAAGGACTCATCATCATTGTTCTGTGACAATAAGTCTGCTATTATGTTATCGTCAAACTCTGCCTTCATGAGAGAACCAAACACATAAAAGTTGATATTCACTTTATTCGTGAAAAGATTCGATTAGTGATCATCACCCCAGTTTTTGTGTCCTCGCGTGACCAAACTGCTGATATGTTCACTAAGTCTGTTGGTCCTGGTCTACTTCACTCATCTCTCTAGAAGCTTGGGCTCGTCGATATCTTCGCCCCAGCTTGAGGGGGAGTGTTGGAATTAAGGAATAATTAGAGATTTTATTCTATCTATATTAGGTCATGTTGACCATTCCTTTTCTATTTTATTCTCATTTATTGTCTTTATTTTTCTTTCCTTTTAGTGTTCCTCATTGTAAATATATATATATATATATATACTTGATCAATGTATGAAGGATTTTAAGCCTTTATCAAAACCTATTGATGTTGATGAACATGAACAAATGTCGTACACCCAAATACTTTTAATGGTAGGGATGAGATAATTTGAGTATCTGGGTAGGAGCGAAGAATGGCTTGGCAAGGTGTTTGGAATTTGATCACTCTTGATGGCATCCTATTAATGAGATATGTGGATGTGAGGACTACCTCTCCCCAAAAATGCTTGGGACATTTGTAGTGAACATAATAGATGTGGCCACTTCGAGAAGGTGTATGTTTTTCCTTTCTGTCACCCCGTTTTGTTGAGGGGTATCAACACATGAACTTTGATGCACTATTCCCTGATCCATCAGATATTTGCCAAGTAAAGAATTGAAGTAATCTCTGGCATTATCCGATCTAAACACCTTTATTTTTGTCTAGAATTGTGTTTGGATCATGCTATTGAAATTTTTGAAGATAGTGCCCGCCTCTGATTTCTCTTTCATCAAGTATATCTAGGTTATTCGAGTGTGGTCATTAATAAATGAAACAAACCACCAAGCTCCTGAGATATTGTTGACTCTAGAAGGTTCCCATACATTACTGTGAATGATTGCAAATGGGTGAGATGGTTTGTATCCTTGGATTGCAAAGGTTATTCGAGTGTGGTCATCAATAAATGAAACAAACCACCGAGCTCCTGAGATATTGTTGACTCTAGAGGGTCCCCATATATCACTGTGAATGATTGCAAATGGGTGAGATGTTTTGTATCCTTGGATTGGATAATTATTTCTCGTATGTTTGGATAATTGACAGACTTCACATTGAAAAACACCAGGTTCAATATTATTGACTAATGTTGGGAACAACCTTTTTAGATACTGGAAATTGGGATGACCTAATCTATAGTGCCACAACATGATTGCACTATGGTTATTAGACAAAACTGGAAAAACTGGAAATGACACATTACTTGCAGCTTGAGCTGTCACACCCGTTCTAGAAATTTATGATTTTGAAAATGCATCATTCGAGATTTTTGAAATTATTAATGTTATTAATAATTTGAGTTGAGGTTGACTGTGTGTCAACGATAAGGTGTCAGTGAGGACACGGGAACATGGCAGTTCATATTGCATGGGCATGAGTAAATGGCATTTATATAATTTAAATGTTATTTGACTTTATCTGGTATTCCTTTGAATAGTAATTATACCTGTGTAGTATAATTCTGGTATTTGGATATTTTAGTATATCATTTTGAGAACTGTGGTGAGAACGTGAGTGATACATTAATTAAAAAGTAGGTTGTGTAGAGATTCCACAGAATATTGTTTTCGGACGTTATTTTGGACCCAAACGAAACCTAGTCGAAAACTTTTGAAATTTATAGTTTTCACTCGTAAAGTTATAAAATTGACGTATGCGAAGTTTCATGGGTTAATTAGAAGTTTTGAGAAACTTGCGGGGAGGTAAACATAATTTCCAGAACGTTGTCTATATATAGATGAGGATGAGATTTCAATCTCATCCAAATTTTATAAATATCTAGAGAGAGGAGAGAGAAGGGAGATTTGGTTGCCACGAGCTTGTCGGCGACATACGACGACCGTTCGTCCGTCAGATTTTCTCCAGATTCAAGATTTGAACTCGTGGAGGTAAGACCTATGTTTTGATACTACTTAGGCCGTGTTTGACCAATTTTTGTAAAAATCTTAATTCTAGGAATTTGGGGAAAACAGGTATAAACTTGTAAGAATTTCCTCAAATTCGAAATCCGACGATTAATTAGCCTCCTAGTCCATCCTTCAAAGTTTGGGGGAAATCGCACGAGGTATGAAGTTCTAACTTCTGAAATATAGAGAAATACATGTTTTATATTTCGACGACGAAATTGAGATCCTGGCAAAATCCATGTGTTATTTATAGGCCCGTTAATTATGCACGCGCTAAATTGTGAAAAGCATGTCTAAATTTACGCGAGCACGTTAAGTTGTCTATGTGGGTCAAAGGGGAGTCTTGTACAAATTCATGCTGGAGTAAGCTTCTCGATGTTTGAGAATTTAGTAGCGACGGCTACTGTGCATGGTTGATAGACTTGGACTTGCCATGGCACTTGTGGATACAATGGTTGATAGACTTGGACTTGCCATTGGTATCGCGGTTTAAGGCTTGGACTTGCCGCTACCGGATGAATGCGTATTTTTCTCCCTAGAGACTATTGATATGATTATGAGATTAAAGCATGTTTATCATATATTGCATATGTTAGACTTGTGCACTCAGCATATAGCTGAGCAGTGGAGATTTACTCCATTGCAGGTAAAAAGAAGGACAAGAAGAAGCATGAGGAGTGAGGCCGTGGAATGCCGGGGAAATCATTTGTCTATACTTTTGTTCTACTCTGAACTTGTAATAATAACCTTGAATTCGTAGTATGTTGTATTATAATCTGAACTTAGAATTAACACTTGTAATCCCTAGTAAACGCTCTTGTAATTATGTTTTGGAATGATGGAATAGAGTAGTTATATGTTGGTTTGGAATTGGAAGAACATTGAGTGGGAAAAACTGCAATTTTGGAGAGTTGCTGATAGAAATCAGTCGACTGGTTTTTGATCCAGTTGATTGGATCGCGGTATAGAATTGGTTACTGCCTTGTTTCGTCTGAGGTTCAGTCGACTGGGTTGAGAAAACAGTCGACTGGATGGAGCCCCAGACCATGACATTCTGCTGGATAAGACACCAGTCGACTGGACATTTCCAGTCGACTGAAAATTTTAGGCACCAGTCGACTGGGTCCCCGACACATCGACTGGATGGGCTGTTATACTTTGAAACCTTTCTGTTTGAGATCACCAGTCGACCGGATCCCCGATCAGTCGACTGGTACTCTGTTTTCAAAACTGTTTTCTTTTGAAAGAATTCAAATGACCAAAACTTTTTATAACTCTGATTCTTTTGGATTTTTCAACTCAGAGGGCAATGTTTCCTAAAGTTTTAAATTACTCAGGGTTGTTTTAAAGTTCTTTCCGCTGCGTATAGTTATATGATGTTTGGATGAGCCTTGGTGGCGTGTCACATGTCCTATTTCCACGCGTAGTGGGATGGGTCGTGACATTTATTGGTATCAAAGCTATAGGTAACAAAACTTTGGGAACGTTCGACGACGAGTGGAGTGTTGAGTGATTTGTCATATGTTCTCAATTGCATCCATACATGTTAGAGATGCTTGATGCATATGTATGTTGTTTTACATACATGATATTGTTATTGTTGTACATGCATAGTGTTTATGCATTGAGAACTACAGGATTGTAATCATGAGTGACGAAGAGCGAGAACTATCGCCGCACACTCGACGTATGAATGAAATGGCAGAAATGATGGGGAATATGGGGGAAATGATACGGAATATAGCGGAGTGACTGCCTCCCACGCCTCAAATAGAAGTGGAACCAATAACTGTAGTGCATGCACCTGAAACTAGAGGCATAAGATCCATATCCGAACAATTCGCTCGAAAGAAACCAATGGAATTTCATGGGACACCCGATCCAACGCTCGCAGAACATTGGATTATGGACATGGAGAGGATTTTCCGATCTATTTCGATGAATGACAGGGAGAAAATGGAAAATGCAAGTGATGTACTGAAGGGTAAAGCCCAGAACTGGTGGGTAAATGTTCTAGATCAAGGGGCACCAATTACTTGGGAGGGGTTCAAGGCGGAATTCAATCGCCGATTCTTTCCGCGAGCCGCCTACAATGCAAGGAAATGAGAGTTTGATAACTTGAAGCAGGGAGATATGACCGTAACCGAATATACTTCCAAGTACAACGCTTTGTTGAGATTTGGAAAGGGTTCTGTACCAGAAGAGGAAGATAGGGCAAGAAAATAGAAGAGGGTTTAAGGGATAATATCCGATTGAGAGTAGAGACCTATGAGCATTCGACTGTTGCCGTAGTACAACAAACGACGCTAGTGGCTGAGAGTGGAATGGAAAGGTCGAGGCAGAATCAGCACAGTAAACGAAGTAATGAGAGTGGGGATAGGAACCAAGATGGATCTTTCAAGAGGCCATTTCAAAGAGGCTCTGGTTCTAGTTTCAGTGATTTCAGGAGGACGCCAAGTAACATACCGTTGTGTTCACTTTGCAACCAACCACACTCAGGCCGATGTTTCATGACCAAGCCACAATAGAGTGTGAACGGAAAGAAGTTAATTTTCGATCACCGGTGCATGGGAACTTTTGTTTCCAAGGGAGTGGGGTTATACCGCCGCCGTATTTGATTTCAGCTATCCGAGCGGGAAGGTTATTGAAAAAGGGATGTCAGGGATTCCTATGTTCAGTGACTGATGTCTCAGCGACCGAATTAAAAGTAGAAGACATTCTGATAGTGCGAGAATATCCAGATGTATTCCCCAATGACTTACCAGACGTCCTGATTGAGAGAGAGGTTGAATTCACTATTGAGGTTATACCAGACGCAAGACCCGTATCAAAGGCACCGTATAGAATGGCACCAGTAGAATTGAAGGAACTAAAAATTCAACTACAAGAGTTACTTGATAAAGGTTTCATTAGGCCAAGTATTTCGCCGTGGGGAGCTCCAGTATTGTTTGTAAAGAAGAAAGACGGTTCGATGCGTATGTGTGTTGATTATCGGGAACTGAACAAGTTAACGATTAAGAACAAGTACCCGTTACCCAGAATTGATGACTTATTTGATCAACTTCGTGGGGCACAAGTATTCTCCAAGATAGACATGAGATCGGGTTACCATCAATTGAAGGTGAAGGCCGAAGACGTTGAGAAAACTGCTTTCAGAACGCGTTATGGACACTATGAGTTCTTAGTTATGCCGTTTGGGGTTACGAATGCACCAGCCGGGTTCATGGATCTTATGAATCGAGTATTCAAGGATTATTTGGATGACTTTGTGATAGTGTTCATCGATGACATTCTTATCTATTCACCGAGTGAGATAGAACATGAGAATCACTTGAGACTAATACTTCAGAGATTACGAGAGAAGCAACTGTTTGGTAAATTCAAGAAATGCGAATTTTGGTTATCTAGTATTACCTTTCTTGGTCACGTGATTGACAAGAATGGAGTTTTAGTTGATCCTCACAAAGTAGAAGCTGTATCTAATTGGCAGAGGCCGACATCCGTATCTGAAATTCAAAGTTTCTTGGGATTAGCGGGATACTACCGCCGTTTTATTGAGCATTTCTCAAAGATTTCATTGCCGATGACAAAATTAATGGGAAAGGGGGTTATTTTTGAATGGGGTCAGGAATGTGAAGACAGTTTCCAAGAGTTAAAGTCACGTTTGACGAGAGCACCGATATTGACAATACCATCTGGAACCGAAGGATTTGTAATCTATAGTGATGCTTCACACAAAGGGTTGGGATGTGTGCTTATGCAAGGTGGTAAAGTAATTGCATATGCTTCCAGACAGTTGAAGACACATGAGATTAATTATCCGACTCATGATCTTGAATTGGCCCAGTAATTCATGCCTTGAAGATTTGGAGACACTACCTGTACGGAGAAAAGTGTGAGATATTCACGGACCACAAGAGTTTGAAATATATTTTCACCTAACGGGACTTAAATATGAGACAGCGAAGATGGTTGGAATTGATGAAGGATTACGATCTTTCGATTGAGTACCATCCGGGAAAGGCGAATGTAGTAGCCGATGCATTAAGCCGGAAGACGCCGAGGAATTTAGCCGACGAGCTAACACAACAAAAAGAATTGGTAAAAGAAATGGAACGTTTGGACTTGGATGTGATTCCAGATATTAGTGGTGGCTTAATGATGACGATTGTAGCACACCCCGATATTATTGATGAAATCAAGAGGGAACAGTTTTACGATGTTTACTTATGCAAAATGAGAGACGAGATACCTTTGGGAAAGCGACCTGGTTTTGTATTAGAACAAGGAACGTTGAAATTGGGAAATCGATTATGTGTACCAAATGTGAAGGACTTAAAAGAGAGGATTCTAGAAGAAGCTCATAGTACAAAATATTCAGTGCACCCGGGAAGTAATAAGATGTACAGAAACCTGAGGGAAAACTTTTGGTGGAAGGGTATGAAGCGTGAAGTCGCTAAGTTTGTATTCGAATGTTCGGCATGTCAACAGGTCAAAGCAGAGACAAGTACCTGCGGGATTACAACAGCCATTGCCAGTGTCGGAATGGAAGTGGGACGAGATCACGATGGACTTTGTTTCTGGATTTCCGCGATCGCGTAGCAAGAATTACAAGATTTGGGTTATAGTCAACCGATTAACCAAGTCAGCTCATTTTCTACCAATTAGTACTACTAAGCCGTCTAAATTAGCAGAATTGTATGTGAAAGAGATTGTAAGACTACATGGGGTACCAGTAGTGATTATATCTGATCGTGATAGTAGTTTTACGTCAAGGTTTTAGGAAAGTTTGCATAAGGCTATGGGTACGAAATTGAGTTTCAGTACTGCATTTCATCCTCAGATCGATGGACAGTCAGAATGCATAATCCAGACGCTAGAGGATATGTTGAGACTTTGTGTATTAGATTTTGGGAGCGATTGGGAGAAGCATCTACCATTGATTGAATTTGCTTATAACAACGGATTTCAGTCAAGTATTGGTATGGCACCATATGAAGCTCTGTATGGCCGTAAGTGTCGATCACTGGTTTGTTGGACTGAGGTTGGAGAAAGGAAGTTGTTAGGACCTGAGTTAATACAGGTAACTACTGAGAAGGTGAAGTTGATTCAGGAACGACTTAAGGTAGCTCAGAGCCGGTATAAGAGTTATGCAGACTCAAAACGGAGACCGATAACTTTCGAAGTAGGTGACTTTGTTTACTTACGAGTATCGCCTTCGAAAGGCATTGTCCGATTTGGAAAGAGGGGAAAGCTCAATCCGAGATTCATAGGACCTTTTGAGATCCTGGAAAGAGTAGGGCCGGTGGCTTATAGATTGGCTTTATCATCAGAGTTAGAACATGTGCACAATGTGTTTCACGTGTCTATGTTGAGACGTTGTATGACTGATACAAGTAAGATCATTGAACCTGAACCACTGCAGATTCAGGGAGACTTGACTTATGTGGAACAACCGATAGAGATTCTAGATCGAAAGGAACAAGTTTTGAGAACTAAGACGATTCCAATGGTAAAAGTATTGTGGCGTAGTCACACGGTGGAAGAGGCTACATGGGAAAATGAGGAAGACATGAAGAATGAGTATCCGTACTTATTCGACGCATGAGGTAAAGTTTGGGGACAAACTTCCTTTTTGGAGGGGAGAGTTGTCACACCCGTTCCAGAAATTTATGATTTTGAAAATGCATCATTCGAGATTTTTGAAATTATTAATGTTATTAATAATTTGAGTTGAGGTTGACTGTGTGTCAACGATAAGGTGTCAGTGAGGACACGGGAACATGGCAGTTCATATTGCATGGGCATGAGTAAATGGCATTTATATGATTTAAATGTTATTTGACTATATCTGGTATTCCTTTGAATAGTAATTATACCTGTGTAGTATAATTCTGGTATTTGGATATTTTAGTATATCATTTTGAGAACTGTGGTGAGAACGTGAGTGATACGTTAATTAAAAAGTAGGTTGTGTAGAGATTCCACAGAATATTGTTTTCGGACGTTATTTTGGACCCAAACGAAACCTAGTCGAAAACTTTTGAAATTTATAATTTTCACTCGTAAAGTTATAAAATGAACGTATGCGAAGTTTCATGGGTTAATTAAAAGTTTTGAGAAACTTACGGGGAGGTAAACATAATTTCCAGAACGTTGTCTATATATAGATGAGGATGAGATTTCAATCTCATCCAAATTTTATAAATATCTAGAGAGAGGAGAGAGAAGGGAATTTGGTTGCCACGAGCTTGTCGGCGACATACGACGACCGTTCGTCCGTCAGATTTTCTCCAGATTCAAGATTTGAACTCGTGGAGGTAAGACCTATGTTTTGATACTACTTAGGCCGTGTTTGGCCAATTTTTGTAAAAATCTTAATTCTAGGAATTTGGGAAAAACAGGTATAAACTTGTAAGAATTTCCTCAAATTCGAAATCCGACGATTAATTAGCCTCCTAGTCCATCCTTCAAAGTTTGGGGGAAATCGCACGAGGTATGAAGTTCTAACTTCTGAAATATAGAGAAATACATGTTTTATATTTCGACGACGAAATTGAGATCCGGGCAAAATCCATGTGTTATTTATAGGCCCGTTAATTATGCACGCGCTAAATTGTGAAAAGCATGTCTAAATTTACGCGAGCACGTTAAGTTGTCTATGTGGGTCAAAGGGGAGTCTTGTACAAATTCATGCTGGAGTAAGCTTCTCGATGTTTGAGAATTTAGTAGCGACGGCTACTGTGCATGGTTGATAGACTTGGACTTGCCATGGCACTTGTGGATACAATGGTTGATAGACTTGGACTTGCCATTGGTATCGCGGTTTAAGGCTTGGACTTGCCGCTACCGGATGAATGCGTATTTTTCTCCCTAGAGACTATTGATATGATTATGAGATTAAAGCATGTTTATCATATATTGCATATGTTAGACTTGTGCACTCAGCATATAGCTGAGCAGTGGAGATTTACTCCATTGTAGGTAAAAAGAAGGACAAGAAGAAGCATGAGGAGTGAGGCCGTGGAATGCCGGGGAAATCATTTGTCTATACTTTTGTTCTACTCTGAACTTGTAATAATAACCTTGAATTCGTAGTATGTTGTATTATAATCTGAACTTAGAATTAACACTTGTAATCCCTAGTAAACGCTCTTGTAATTATGTTTTGGAATGATGGAATAGAGTAGTTATATGTTGGTTTGGAATTGGAAGAACATTGAGTGGGAAAAACTGCAATTTTGGAGAGTTGCTGATAGAAATCAGTCGACTGGTTTTTGATCCAGTCGATTGGATCGCGGTATAGAATTGGTTACTGCCTTGTTTCGTCTGAGATTCAGTCGACTGGGTTGAGAAAACAGTCGACTGGATGGAGCCCAGACCATGACATTCTGCTGGATAAGACACCAGTCGACTGGACATTTCCAGTCGACTGAAAATTTTAGGCACCAGTCGACTGGGTCCCCGACACAGTCGACTGGATGGGCTGTTATACTTTGAAACCTTTCTGTTTGAGATCACCAGACGACCGGATCCCCGATCAGTCGACTGGTACTCTGTTTTCAAAACTGTTTTCTTTTGAAAGAATTCAAATGACCAAAACTTTTTATAACTCTGATTCTTTTGGATTTTTTAACTCAGAGGGTAATGTTTCCTAAAGTTTTAAATTACTCAGGGTTGTTTTAAAGTTCTTTCCGCTGCGTATAGTTATATGATGTTTGGATGAGCCTTGGTGGCGTGTCACATGTCCTATTTCCACGCGTAGTGGGATGAGTCGTGACATGAGCTTGTTCTTCAGGATTATTAGGACCGTTAAAAAGATAGAGCCCCACACATTCCTTAGCATTGCCAATCATCCTCCCTGATTCCAAGTCCTGAAAATCCAACAATTTGAGAAAAAAATTAGTAACACAATTCAGATCTTTGGTGAGTTTGCTATTGGATAGCAAATTACAAGTTAAATTTGGAACCAAGAGCATAGATTTTAAAGTCAGGTCATCAGTAATAGTAACCGATCCTATTCCTGTCACTTTAGACAATGATCCATCAGCAATTCGAACCATCAAATTTCCAGAACTCAGGCTGTAAGTATTAAATAGTGTAGCATTACCGGTCATATGATCTGATGCACCGGAGTCTACTATCCACCGGGTTGTGTTTCTTCATTTGGGTGCTCAAAGCCATAGGAAAATTACCTGTTTTGGCAATGGAACCAGTTCCTATGATGTTCTCAGCAGAGATTGGAGTGGAGGGTGTTGATTGGTGGCTTTCTGGCTGATCATCTTCTAAAGAAGCTCAATATGCTCTTTGCTAAAGAGTGTAGTGTCGAACGATGTCTTCTCCTTGCTGTTGGTCATGAAGCCTCGGCTTTCAGGTGGTTGTCTTGGCTTCCAGTTTGCTGGTTTGCCGTGTATCTGCCAGCATGTTTCCTTGGTGTGTCTACGTTTGTGACAGTGATCACACCAAGGTCTTCCCTACTTCTTTTGCAGATTTTCAGGACTGATATTGGGGTCCACGTGCAGCAAAAGCAGTACTCTCGGCAGCAGGTTGGAGGTTTTGTGACCCCATCATAAACTTCTTTCTACTCTCCTCACAGTGGACTTCAGAGAAGGCTTCTCGGAGGTTGGGAAGAGGCTTTGTTCGCATTATTCTGCCCCAAGAACCTCATCAAGATTCTTATTTAACCCTAATAAGAACTTGTAAACCCGTTTCTTTTCAACAATATTTTTGTATCTAGCACCATCAGTTGGGCAATCCCAGTCATAAGTTTCAAATACATCCAATTGCTGCCAATGTCGAGTAAGAAGATTGAAGTATTGAGTGACTGGGAGATCACCTTGACGCAAATCATGGAGAATACCTTCGACTTCAAATAGCTCCGTTGTATTTTCATTGGTTGAAAACGTCTCTCTTGTAGCACCCCAGATTTCCTTTGCAGTTTTATATAGAAGAAAATTCTCTCCTATGTCATTGTTCATAGAGTTTATCAGCCATGACATAACCATATTATTTTCTGCCTTCCATCCTTTGAACTTGGGATCTTCTTTAGCAGGAGGAGATGCAACTCCAGTGAGGTAGTCATCCTTGCCTTTCCCGCATATGAACATCATGACGGATTGAGACCATTGGAAAAAGTTTTGCCCATTCAGTTTATGACCCGTGATGGGGAGATGAGAGTTGTCCGTTGCCTCAAGGCTGTTTGGAATTGCGACTTCAGAGGTTTGTTTTTCGGTAGCCATTCCGGTGGCTGGGCCGTATTTTGGCATAAGAGAGGAATCGGTATTAGAGCTTTGATACCATAACGAATTATAGAGAGAAAAACTCTATTTTTCTCTTTATTTCGAAGCTAAGAATTTACAATGTATATAATACAAAAAAGTTAGCTAAAAACTTTGGCAAAAGTAAAGCATAAAAAATAAATACAATTGAAGCTATAAAGGAAAACCACAACTAGGGAATTATGCTATATAACTAGGGGTGTGTTTCGGCCGGAATGAATCAAAAACACCCCTTTCGAAAAAAAATTCCAAAATTTTCCAAAAATCCATTCCGAATTCCTTTTCGAAATTTCGAAAATTCCAAAATTATTTCCAATTCAGAAATTTCGGAATTTTCAAAATTTCATCAAATTCGAAATTTTTAAGAATTTTTCGGAATATTCGGAATTCAAGCTCAAACTTAATGGAATTTCACTTGAGACTTGTAAGCCTTTTATAGAAAGCACATCACATCCCTTCTTTTATGTTTTTTCGATCTGGGATAGCAAAGTTGAAATTTCGGAATATTTTCGAAAAATACAATTTCGGAAAATTTTCGAAAAAGTTTCAGAAAATACAATTTCGAAATATTTTCGAAAATTTTTCGGAATTTTTGAAATTCTAAAAACAGTTCCAATTCCGATCCAACTTTTTTTCGGAATTTTCAGAATTCGGAATTCGAAAAGCATATTTAATTGCCAAAATCGAAAATTTTCAAATCGGAATTTCGTTCCAAATAATTTATATTTCCACCAACATGCAAAGAGAAGTAATCGAACACGTATTAGCACATAGCTTCAACTTTGTGAATCTATAGGCTCAAGGCTCAAGTGTGAGACATGATCAATACTAACAACTAACAAGCAATGTTAAACTATAGAATGCGATACGGATGGAAAAGAACAAAAAAAAAAAAAAGAAGAAGATTGATACACATATACTGCATGACACGTAGCTAGTTAGAATTAGAGTTTGCAAAATTGACTTTACAACTGAAATTGGATTGAAAAAAAAAAAACACACACACACCAAACCAATCATCAACTGATGGGTTTGGAATTCTCTACTCAAAAAAGGTAACCCATTCTATATATTGCCCTGCATAATAGATGGAAATCTTGCAACATTTCAAACCCAAACTAATCTCCTCCAAGCTCTATTTGGTTCATGGATTTAAGGTTGTAAAAGAAATCAAGAAAATGAGGTTGACAACATTTTCATACGGGAGGCTCAACCATTTGAACAAATAATTGCACATGGGTATACGATTTGCTCATTTTATCAAAACCTTTGTACTCTTTCTTGCTCAACACTCAATCAGATGCCCTGCACAATAATTCATCTGTTATTATGGCTGTATAACACTATGAGCTAAATCTACTTTAATGAATGCAAAAATATGAAACCAAAATTAAACCTATCATTTTGGATCTCCTTCCTCCTCGGTTCTTCTTCGTTCCACCTGCACAGTAATTCTTGCGTTAGTATACATGGGCCATGGGGTGCATGAAATTAAAAACTATTACAGTCATATCAATTCATTAATCTAAAATGGTGGATAATAATACGAAAACAAGTTAAACCTTTACTATAAAAGTATCTCTCTCAAGTCTTGTGGTAGTGTCCTATACAATAACTCCACCATTATCATGGGGTCTCATGACATTAAAAGCATCTCAATTAAATAAACTCAAAACTGTATACAAGTAACCTATTATGACTTTATTTAGCACAAAAAAAAAAAACAAAAAACAAAACAAAACAAAAAAACAAAAAAAAAAACAAAACAAAACATATAATGGTGTAAAATGAAATTGAGCCAAGAAGATAAACTAACATCTAATAAAAAAATTTGGAAGAGCTTTGGGCTTTCATTTTGTCTCCTTCGTCTTGTCTCGCCCTCTCTCCCTATCTCTCACTTGTCCTATTCACCATCATAATTCTTTTCTCTTTTGTCCTCCTTTTCAAATTAACGATATCCTTACAATATTTTATCCCAAAATTAAAAGAAAAATCAACAGATTATCACTATCACATGCATGACAAAAATAGCATGAAAAAGTAGGTAATTTCTAACTTTATCTGGTTTCAAATTTCATTATAAAGCTTTGCGTGGAATCTTTTTATAGAGGCCTAAAAGGACAAGGCCATCTTAGTTTTCCTCCAAAAGGCAAGTTGGAAAACGAAAATCCCGTTGAAGGTGGCTTTTTCAGTTGGACAATAATAATAGAAAGGATCCTACTTTCGATAATATAAGTAAGAGAGGTCAAATTGTGGTAACCGATATGTCTTATGTTAGAAGGCGGAAGAGACAATTAGTCATCTTAGGATTTATTATAATGGGGTGAGAAATTTTTGGTCTATCATTCTTTGGTTGTTTGGCTTTGATGGGGTTCTGTCGAAAAATACAATGAGTAATTTTGGTGTCGGGACGCATAGCTGGCCCTTGTGCCTTGCTGTCAAGTGTATAACACCACCAATAGCTGTAAGCTAGTTATTCCATATAATGACAAGAGTACCAGGCACACTCCCACGATCCCTAAAAGGGGTAAGGACCACTGTTAGGGTATCTGTCAGTGTTCTCTAACGTTCCTCTTATCCTTAGCCACCAAGCCAAAGACCCTAAAAATCCCTTATAACCGAATCATGGTAGAATCCCAAAAGGGGGTGATACCGCGATAGTCTATTAGGTCATATTACCGAATCATAGTGTTGTCCTGAGATCCTTTGTGTACATGGCGCACCCCCTTGGTGACTTCTGAACACAATTACTACCTGTAAGGAGAAAAACATACCTAGACTGAAAACGAGATCCATAACCTTCTAACTCAATGTTCAAAAACTTTCGAATCACCAAAAAATTTCTCGAAACTCAACTACAATTACAGCTTACTACCATAAAATACAAACTAATAAATACTTGTACACCACGTGCGCTAGATACTTCTTGTTGATAGGCTATGAATGTTGTGGGTCACACAACTTTCATTTAGGCTACCTCATATATGTTCAGCCACTCAGTTGACACACATCAACCATTGATATGAAGTTATTCCTTAAAGAAATGCTATGGTCACCAAAGACCATTGACCAAATCACAAAGTCAAAGTTAAGTCTATGCATGAACAACCAATTGGCACAACATATAATAAGTCATCCAATATAAAAATAAGAGAACCAATCACGAGATAAAACATAAGACCACGTCCCCGCAAGGGATATAATTAGGCAATACGCAGAGTTAACAAGTTGACATGCAAAATGCAGGACATAAGGATTAAGCTACAAGAAGATGATAACATGAATCATCACTCTCAAAAACTTTAATTGTAATGTATCATAAAAACATAAAACGGGAAAGTGATACGATATTTTGGGCATACGATGGGTTGACGAATCTAAATGAGTCAAATGACATAATTGTTCAGCTATAAATATGGACTATACACCTAAACGGAATAAAACGGGTATGTACCTTTGTCCGACCATCTGAAATTGTCTCCATAACCTAATGAAGGAATTTATAAGACAGCATTAGATCCAACATACAACCTCACAAAATTTCTCAATGGATTTTTTATCATCATCCTATCAGTAGAAACATTAAATTAGAGACCAATTCAATCAACACTAACAACTTTGGAAATATACGTACACCCTTTCTAAGAGATCATTGAGAGACTTTACTTACATTAATTAACATAAATATAGCAAGAATTAGGTTGAGGGAGATGCCAAATGTAATCCCCAAGAAAATTTAGTAAGCTACAAGAACCACAAGTGTATAAAAGTTGAAAACAATGGAGAAAAATAATCTCTACCCAAAATTCATATAGATGGGACGTGATGTATCACCTAAAGGAATTAACAAAGGAAAGGCAAAATTGATTCAATAATTTCGCATTCCTATGGATTTTGCAAACAAACAAAAGCTAGAAAAGTCACAAATATGATCATACACGAAGAAAGGTGGTGTTAATTTACTAAGACCTTACATTTTACAAATTCTATTTGCTAAGGAGGCAACAAGGGAGATGTTCGCAAGCAAACGATGGTATTATTTTCATTAGCTATTTATTTGACATAGCACACTGAGTAAATTATCTTCTGATAAGCTAACCATGATGCAGTTTCAGGAGCCACAAACTAAAAAACAAGGAAAGTAAATTCAGGATAACTAAAACCTAGAATCCTTCAAGACGATGAAGCGTTTGATAAACCCAAACATGCATAATTGATATGATGAAAATCCTAACACTCACATGCAAACTCTATCATGAGTTGAACATAGGGGAAGGAGGCTATTAATATAACATTTACAATTTCAGAATTTATTGAGTACTACAATAACAAGGAAAATGAACAGTGAAAGAGCAAAGTGAACTAAGGTATGCAGTTAGCTTTATCTGCAAGAAATAGGACAAAAACATACCAAAGACCCGAAGCACCTCCAAGTAAAAAACCTGAAATGGCACCAACTGGTATGACAAGAACAACATGAAAACAATTAAATTTTTTCTATAACTCATTAAAAAGGGAGAGAAAAAAAAATGAAATAAACATTCTACACTGGGTACATTACATTTTTCCGACGGGCCATAACCACTCATGTTACCGAGAGAATTGAAAAACCTGCAAGCACAAAATCAAGGTACATCCAGTTGTCATGAACCTGCCTTGAATGTAAGGATTGAACTTTTTGGACACTTTTGGGCTTGTTTGGTAACGTTGCGGTTTTCTGTTTTCGTTTCCAATTTTACAGGAAACATAAGCTAAGTTTGGTAACGTTTCCTTTTTTCTACACACACACAAACAAACAAACAAACAAAAAAACCGTTTTTTTGTTCTTTTTTTTTTTTTCTTCCAGATTTTGGGGCAAAACCCAAAACAGAAAAAGTAGTGTTGGAAATTTGAAAAAACAAAAGTGTGCCTTGATCACGAGCAAAAGAAGAACTACACATTTTTTAAACCCTTTTCACATCAAAAGCCCTCTCTCTCTCTCTCTCTCTCTCTCTCTCTCTCTCTTTATATACATATATATATATTTATGTTTATATATGTTGTGGACCTTGTGGTGAATATATTTTTGTATGGTGCCTTCTTGTGATTTAACTATACTAGCTATTGTTGCATGCTCAAATAATTTTGCTTGCATATAACTCACATAGAAATTTGTAACCAATGTGAACAACTAACAATTTGTTCCCAGATGCTTTAAGTGTTGTCCTACAAACTGTGGCAGTGATTGGTGATATCACATATCATTGCATGTGGTACAATTAGTAAAGCATTTGGGAACCATACATTGATATATACATACATATATATTGTGGAAATTAGGGCTGTTCATAAAACTCGTGAACTCGGACCGACCAAACGAACCGGATCAAAATTTTTGGTGTGACAGGGTAATGGTCGGTGGTCGGTTCTATGATACACAAAAACCGATTGGTCGGTTCAGTGTACGATGTGAGAATGTTGTGGGCCGAAACCGACCGAACTAGTTAGTCTCCGGTCCAGTCCAGTCCAATCAATTCCACCACTATGTATTTAAAAAAGATTTTTTTTAGGGTGCCGTGCTTTTGGGGGACCCATGTGCACATGGGTTTGCTTCTTTTTAGGGGCTATATACATTGGGGTTAGTATTCTGATAGTGATGGGTTTTCTTTAAAATTTTGAATCTGTGGAGTAAACTTAGGGTGCGTTTGATAAAACTGAAAATTAAGTACTGAAAATTAAGTGCTGAATTTTAAGTATTGAAAATTTTAAGCGATTGAATTTGTAGTATTGAGAACATATTTTTAACTACTGAAATGGACTACATTCAATGAATATTTTCAGTAGAAATTTTTCACTTAAAGTTTTCAGTGATTTTTTAGCTGCATTTTCAATTAAGTGATACGTTATCAAATGCACTGAAAACAAATAAGTGCTGAAAGTTTTCATTTTCACCACTTAATTGGGTTATCAAACACACCCGTAAAGTTGTGGTTGGAGGGCCTCCCGAATGTCAAAGTCTTTTTTTTTTTTTTTTTTTTTGCTCAAAAACTAAAATACCATTAATGAAAATTTAAACCGTACAAAGAAAACAAAAAACAAACAACAATGATAAAGAAAAACACAAGCAAAAGCAAAACAACCAAGAGAACAATAGAAAGGGAAGCATAAGCGACTACAGAAAACCCTATGTCAGCTGCAAAAGGAATCCACCACTGCGCCACAAGGACCGCCGAGTAGAGAGATCCGGAACCCAGGACACCTTCAACCTTGTAGATGATCGAGACCACCAAAAGAAAGAAGACGGCACAAAGCCAAGTCCAAACAGGTGAAAAAGCATCACCAAAGGGGGCAACCGAAGTTGCTTGAAAAGCTTCCATGATAGCAAAAGTTGCACCAAGGAAAGCAGCACAGCTGAAAACGAAGGCTCCAAAGCCACCAATCATAACCCAATGTAGACCAAAAAGCCAATCTACTGTTTCAAGACTGGTCTGGGCCACATCCACCATCTTGAACCCAAGGAGAAGCCCTGCAAGAAAAGAAAAACAACCCTCACAAAGGAAGGGGAAAAGCTTCACAGAGGAAGCGGAGGAGCCAAACAGGCCCTTATTGGAACTAGGACAAAACAAGGCAAAGGGAGAGGGAGAGAGAGAGAGAGAGAGAGAGGAGGGGGAGGAAGCCGAAGAAGAAAGGGTGGGGGGGCTGTGAGCGGCTGTCGGCGAAGAAAGCATGCGGACTCTCTCTCTAGAAACCTCTAGAGAGAGAAGCTCTCTAGAATCGCTGAGCTGCCGACATCAAGTCCTGTTTTACTTGTTATGCGTGGCTTAGTGAATGTCAAAGTCTTTGGTTTGTCTTGTCTGGGTACTATCTGATGGAGTGTTGTGAGTTTTGCTTCATTTATAACGCTTAACAAAATGTTAATTTCTCTCTCCTCTCCCTTCTCTCTCTCAATGATGATATGAAGAAGTAGGGCTTTAAAACCCTTGCCCATCCGCCGCCTCACCCCCGCCTCCACATTCCGTCATCTCCGCCTCCACACGACAGTTACCACCACCAACACTCTCCTCTCCACCACGATCAGCCACCACCTCCACCACCACGAAGAGACGATCCACCACCCCTCTCACCACTCGAAGGAGAAGGAAGAAGAGCTCCTCATTGCTAGCAATGACCGCCCAAACTCAAGAAGTGATCTTCCCTGTTGAGCAAGAAAATATCAAACAATAATTTTTCTTCTCTTTTTTCTCTTCTTTGATCGTTTTTTCTCTTTTTTTTTTCCTGAGGAAATCTTCTCTAGTACCCCCAAATCAACTTTTTTTTCTGAGAAACTCTTCTCCAAAATTTGATTTTTTTCGTCTGCATTCTTGAACTGGACATTGGTCTATGTTTCTGCAACTTTTGCTTCAAGGTCTCGAGACCGACCAAAACTGACTGTAGAACCAACACCCCGAAACTGACTGGAACTGACCATGATTTGGTCAGTTTCGGTGCATTAGTAAGGGGAACCGACACGCTCAGTTCGGTTGACAAAATCCTTCCACACCGACCGAAACTGACCGATGTACACCCCTAGTGGAAATTATATTTGCCTTGGTACCTTTACCAACCGCATTTTTTTATTTTTGTTTTCGTTATTTTTTTAAAATCAACAATGTTACCAAACAAGTTTTATGTTTTCATTTAAAGGAAGAAAAAAAAACTGTATTTCATTTTAAATAAACTTAAAACTGAAAATAGGAAATGTTACCATCCGAACCCTTAGTTAACAAATATAGAGAAAGGAAAAATACAATAAAAGGAGAACAAGATGGAAAACTACTTTCCTTGTGGTTTTCTCCATACATAAATAACCATAAGAATTAACAGAATAATCAAAATATAACAGTAACTCTAGGAAAATGGGGAGAATGGTGACTCAAAAAATTCAAAATCTATAAACTATTACTCACTGTACTTTCTTCAATGTCCTATTTTCCCCCACTGTATTCCTTATTAAGCAAACAAATAAATTGTTTTCCACAGTATTCTTTTCTTTTTTCTCCCTAACTAAATCTGTGAACCAAAACGGAAACCCCAGGAGAATACTTTTCTTTGTTTGGTTAGCAAGGAATACAGTCGGGAAATAGGGAGGAAAAGAAAATAGGTTGAAGTGTAAATTTGTAAATTTTCAATTCGCTGGTTAAGTTTCTTCTTACTATACTTTCTTAAGCTACTATTGAATTTTGAAAATTATTAATTTCCAAACATGGAGGAATGCGATAGTAAAACTAAAGAGAAAAACTTTTCCTTCCCTATACATGTGCTCTGCCTCGGTAAATCCATTAACCAAACAGCTTACATGACTAGTGCATCAACATAATAATGAGGAGAACTATGAATAGCTTTCCCCCTATGAGCGCTATGACTATATTGTTCACAGAGAGAAAGGTTACTGATCTATAAATTGAATTGCGAAAAACAAAACCATATGTTAATATATCGTAATGTGTTGCGAGATGAAATCAAATCACCACCCATGAAAAACAGAGAAGTAATTGGACAATTTTCCTCAAATATCCTTGGGGAAAATACAAATTTTCCTGACTATTAAAGAATTTTTATAAACCAATTTTCCAAAGGAAAGCAACAAATTCTCAAGCAAAAAGAGAGAAATAGTAAAACAAAATAACTTACTTGAACGCCATAGTATATTTTTTTTTTTTCCCTCTTCTCTCCTCTTAGCTCCGGCAGAGTATAGGGTGAGAAAATCAAGACAACGAAGAATAGGGCAAAACTAGTGAGCAAAACATTGCAAAACTAAAAACAACCAGTATGTAAGAGAAGATGAGGAAAATCAAGACGACGACGACGATGACGAAGAATAGGGCAAAACGGTGTTACCTGGTACCAGAAGCTTTGAAAAAAACTTACAATGAAACGGTTGTATTTTGAGAATGGGGAAATCTTACGGCCTAGAGTTTCTTATACCAAACTCCTAATCCGATTATTTTTCATCCAATCCCGTTTAAATAAAATATCAACTCCAATTCTGTTTACTATCGGGTATTTCTATTATACTCTTTCTCCGTTTGTTAATCACTATTCCAAAATTAAATGTTCTTTTATAATTCAAAATCTACTTATATTTTAGCTTGATTTCTTAAAAATCACTCACGCAAATGATTTTAAATTTGTTAATCACAATTCAGGAATTAAATGTTAATACTGAAGAGAAAGAGATGTACATATATGCCTTAATTTGTTATAAATAACTGTAAGTATGAGGGTAATTTAGTAACTTAATGATTTAATCGGGGCGGGGCGGATTTTAAATAGTAGTATTTCATGGATACCAACTCTGCTCCAACTCCTATAGGATTTTTATATTTCCATACCAAATCCACTCTTACTCTTATTACAACTCCTCCAAACCTGTTCCATTAGGAGAGGGACGGGACGGAGATCCAGCGGGACGGGGTAAATTGCCATCCCATTCTTCCCCCCCAAGGGAAAGTATTATGCAACTTAGCAAAAAATGGGCAAATTACACTGACCTCCCTTGACTTATCTGACAATTACATGAAACTCCCCTGTATTTTTAAAAATTACACTCACCTCCCTTATATTTTAAAAAATGACTGTTATACCCTTGGACACATTATCAAAAAAATTATCCACTACCTTTTAAAAATGAAAAAAAAAATCACAATTATGAAAAAAAAAATTTAAAAATCATCTACGATTTCAATATATACCAAATTTTTCTAAAATTATTTTTTTTTTTAAATATCAACAGTAAATTTGAAAAAACATAAAAATCATCAACAAAATTATCTACTACCACTTTAAAATGAAAAAAATAGTAACAATAATGAAAAAAAAACATCAACAATTTTTTTTAAAAAAATGAATAGTTATATTGTATTTTGAGTCATTTAGGATAAAATCCTAAGTAGTGTACCTTTCTTGCAATTGATCCAGTCTTTGAAACATTTTAGTCTAAGGTCCACTGGTAAAAATATGGACATAACTACCCCCACAACATCCCACTCATTCTATCCCTCTCCCGTTCAAACTGGGATTAAAACGCAACCTACCCAAATTAAAATCCCAGACATCACGTCGCAATTGTAGGGTTTTCAAATTTGAAAAACCCCAAAATCAATACTGATAGCTTCAACCGAATGGGCGAGATGGTCGATATCTTCAATCGAGTAAACCCCTACTACTCCGATGTATCCTCTTGAGTAAACCTCATCTTCTCCGACGCTGATGAGCACATGGGGATGAAGGGTAAGTGTGAAACTAAACATTGTTGTTTGAAATCATTCACAAGTTTTTACACTATGCATGTTTGTTTTATCACAATCAAAAATTTTCAGGTCAAAATTATTTTATAAGGAACAAAAATTTGGGGAAAAAATTAGGAAATTGAGTCAACTGATAATAGATTCGGTGTTTAATTTGTTGTTTTTCAAGAGACATTTGGCTATTGACTTTTATGTGATTTTAAGGCCCAAGATTGCAAATTTTGGGCTTTCGAAATTTTGGAGATTTTGGTTTACTAATTGTTAAGGAAAACTGCAAATATAGGTTTCCTGCGAAATTGTGTCGATCTCAACCTAACATGTGTGTGAAATTTAACACTCATGTTCATCATCAGTAATAAGTAATTTTCACAGTGTTTTGATCATTTTGTAGTATGAGTATGCAGTGTGAAATTGATGACTGATTCATAACTACCGCACATGGATTGATTGTTGGAAAATCTCCTACTTATATATACATAATATGTGTGTGAAATTTAACACTCATGTTCATTGTCACTTGTATGTAATTTACACACTATTCTGAACATTTCGTAGTGTGAAGATTTACACTTCCACTTCCCCTTCAAAAAAATCACAAACAAATTGATGACTGATTCATAGTTAACCCACATGGATTGAATGTTGGAAAAGCTGCTACTTTTTCATAATATATGTGTGAAATCTAACACTCATGTTCATCATCACTTATAAGTAGTTTACACACTGTTCTGAACATTTGGTAAAAAAATAATCTCCATCTACTGTAGTTCTCATATGTAGTTATTTTGTTAAGAATTTCAACTCACGTAAATATTTTGTGTTTAACAGCCTTGTGTTCGGACCAAGCAAAAAGGTTTTTTGCCGAAGTTCATTGATTCGCACATTCATTACCCATTGTTGTCAAATAGTAAAGGTTCATCGGGGAAGCAATGGACACTGGGGATGTGTTGATTCTGATAAACCACTAAGGAGATTTACAACTCGTTGCTGGCCCAGAACTCCAAGAGGTGATGGAGACCGACCAACTAACAAAGAACCCTTGGACGAAGGCACGTTTGGTGTGAAGAGTTGATGGTGGGAAGAACTTATAAATAGTTCGACATTTGGATTTTTGTGTGAGTATTGAAAATTGTGATACTTGCTTGAATACTCCAGTTAGGATCTTTATGATTTTGGTGTTCAGACTGCTTTTTTTTTCTAGTGTGAATTTTCTCTTTTACTGATCAGGTGCAGTGTGAAATTTGATACTATCAATGTTAGCTTACTCATCATATACAGAATGTTTCTCTTTTACTCAGTTGCAGCGTAAAATTTGACAATATTAATACATTAGACATCGTCTATCAACATTGTCCATTTATTCAATAGTGTGAACTTTCGCACTGTCAAATTACACTACAAACTCTAAACATCCAGTGTGAATTTTTCTCTTTTACTCATAGAATGGCGAGTTTCAATAGTGTTAAATTTCACACTGTTAAATTTCATAGAATGGCCAGTTTCACTTTGTGATGAATGGAGAAAGTGATGAATGGAGAAATTGGTGAACACATAATGGTTAATATATTTAATTCTGAAACTGCCGCTGGCGCGGACGCACCTGAGGCAGATGTATTGGATTTAGTTTGCCTTAGTTGCGCCCAATGTCATAGTGTTATAGTGTGAAATTTCATATTAAAACTCATAATTTGTTCTTATAGTGTAAAATTTCACATTGCACACAACATAGTATGAAAATCATATTGATTTGGATATATTTTTCGATCAAAAACCCACCTACTCTTCAATCTTCTCCACTTCTATATCTTGCAATAACCGACTGTGTTCATTGTGTGATGAATGAATATTAGATGAACATAGAATGATGAGAAATCAAACTACAACGGCCCGTTTGGTTCATAGATTATTTTAGGTGGATTCTAATTACCAGGAATCATAATACTAGTAATCAATTTACTAGGAATCTAAATCCTTGCAATGTGTTTGGTTCACGAGTGGAATCCTAGGTAGATTTAGAATCCAGTGTTTGGTTGGGTCAAGGAAAATGAAATAGAAATAATGTTAAATACATAAACTACCCTTGAAAGCTATCCATAATAGGAATGACATTAACTTATACCTTCCATAAATATAAGGGCTAATTTAGGTAGTATAAAATTAGAAAACAAAAACCCCAGTAATATTTGAGAATACCACCTTCAAGCTAGGATTTAGAATCCACCCTATTTTCCACCTTTGGGTGGATTCTAAATCCAATGGGACCCACAATTTAATGAATAATCCATGAACCAAACAAGGATAAATTTTAAGATTACTAGTAATCTTAAGGTGGAATCAAAATCCACTCTAAGAATCCATGAACCAAACGGGCCGCAAGAGGTGTATAATATGAATCCTACAGTTATGGGATTTTGCTATTTCCAAAAAGATATCCCTAATCAATGGGATTGTGTGCAATTGTAACTGTTTTGATGAGATTTGGTCAGATTTGGTAAGTGATTCAAACTTTAAATATACTTTGTAATATATATATATATATATATATACAAAGGTTCTCTAAAGAGGGCGCCCTCTCTTTATTAAAGAGAGGGCCTCTGTTTTGACCGTCGGATCGTGTTTAAAAACAGTGAAATGACAAAACTGCCATTAATGAAAACACGATCTGACGGCCAAAACAGAGGCCCTCTCTTTAAGAAAAAAAGGACGCCCTTTTTAGAGCCTGACTGATATATATATATATATATATACGGTTCTGTATATATAGGTTAGGGGTAGAAAAGACATCTAATAATTCTATAATAGGAAAATTTGGACTAATGTCTAACAACATTTACAATTATAGGGTCTATCATTGGGAAGTACTAATTGGTGGGTCTATTACAACAAACATTGGTAAAACGGGATTTTTCACTAAATTTTTCTTATTAGAAATACTAAAGTTTGGATTTTATAATTAAAGAATTTATAAAACAAGGTCATTAGGCCTTGGGATCAACAATATGATTTTCTACATATTAAACTTAGCCATTAGGTATTTATTACCAAATTATCATATTTTAAAACTAATTCTTATTATTTATTTGAACTAAATAAATAATAAATATAACACATAATTTATTAAACAGTAATTTTAGGATATAATAATATTATTTTTCAGAACATTAAAGATTTTTATATCATAACTTTTTAAAACCACTTTTAAAACATTTAACAACTATAGCACCATTTTATTTTAATTAAACTAACATTTATTATTTATTTAAGACTAAATAAATAATAAGTATATAATGTAAAAATATATATAATTTCATAATATAGGAAATATTAAATAATAATATTTCAGAATTTATCAAAACTTAGTAATAACTTTTAAACCATTTTAAACCACTCATTAAAACTAATTAACAAATCATTTACTACACGTATCGTACAAATATCCTACATAAATGTACTACACGAAATCTCTTGAGACTACTTGTTCTTCTTCCCACGAAAGTTACAGATCGTGTATATATATTTATATGTATATACCGTATATACACATATTTATGCTTAAACACATATATACCCCTAACTTTTTCATTTCTCAACGAAAATGAGCAAGTTCTATATGAAAATTAATCGTCTCGACGAGCCGTATCTAACTACACAAGTTTGAGATCTCAAATCTAAATGATAGGTACGAATTTTGGGATAAAGGGAAAATTCACAAATTCATGGCTATTGACAATGGCTCTTCCAACACTGTTCTTGGGGGAGTCTATTGGGACCTTAAGGCTCAGTTTGGTATAAGTTTCATAAGGTTTGGTGGAGATTGATTTTTCAAGCTTCCATGGAAGCTCCAAGGGAGGTCAGCCATGGTGGGGCTTAAGGCTCTGTTTGGTTTGGTTGTGTGTGTGTGGGATGCAGCAAAATACTATAAAGGGGGTGTTCATGAAGTATACCAATTTCTTGGTACCCCTCGGATCTCTCTCTCTCTCTCTTCTCGGATGGTCTCTTCTTCCTTTCTACCCGTGGTCTCTTTCTCTCTCTCAGGTCTATGCATACATATATATGCATTGTGTGTATGTTAAGGGAAGAGGGGGGTGAGGTATGGACTTGTATTTGGTTGGGGGTTTTTCTCTCGGGTCCTCTCTCTCTCTACTGTTGACTCTCTAATTCACCCACTCTCTCAATCTGCCCACACATATATACATAAAATACACACATACCACATATATATATATATATCCATATATAATATCTATGGGGATTTTGTGAGGGGTATGGAAGGATTTGGGTTTTAAGGAGTAGTTTAGGGGAAGTATCCAAGAGATAAAAGAGAGGGTTGAGGGGGATTATCCAATGGATGGAGGGGGGTTTGAGATAGATTGATGTGAGGGGTTGGTGAAAATGTCCAATGGGTTTAGGGGGTGTTTGGGTAGGAAGTTTACCCAATGGATTTTAAATGGTTAGGTAGTACAATAACCATTTACGGTAAGATTCTTATTGCACTAACATTTCTATAAATGTGTAGTTAGTCGTCGCTAGGACTTCATGCCATACAGTCTAATATTGATACAGATTTTACAAGTTCACGTGATGAGTCAGTCTGGGTTTGAGTTTTCAGTCCAAGTCTAAGAATTATTGTCCGGGTCTAATTCTTAATGTCCGGAGTCAAAATAAAATATGTCGATAATATAATTAAAATATAAATAATAATCTAGTGTTCATATAATATAATAATTATAATCTATAACTACTGTAAACAAGGCGATATCGGGTCCGATATAATATAACCTATAATATTAATATATTAAATGACGACGAATAATATCAACATAATATTAATATACGATATAATCCTATAGTTATAAAACTTAGTGACCACGAATATTTAAATATCTATAATTATATTTTAACGATAGCAATTATTAAAATATAATATTAATATACGGGGTTGGACTTAGCAATTAAAATCATATTAACAAGGCGATACAAATTCTATGCGTATAAAAAACTAGAACGCTGTCAAATATATATATACGTATCTTAATACAGGCTACAGAAATAACAATAACACTAGAGAGACACACTAAATGACCCTCCAAATGACCCACAAGGGCTTCTTAGCAAATTTTTCAAAATATTACTGGGACCACAAGAAAGTCACCCTCAAATCCCTAAAACAAACTCCCTCCAAAACAAAACCCCTCCCCCACAAATTTGCTACGGCAGACACCCAGCCCCCTCTCTAGCAGAAACCCAGCTCCCGTCCATCCCCTTCCGTCGATCCCTGCCGGAATCCGACGTCGGATTGTCGCCAACAGCAGGTCGGAACCCTCCCGTCGCCGGTGGACCAAAGTGGGTAAGTCTTCCCTCTCTCTCTCTCTCTCCCCCCTTTCTTCATCTTCTCTCTCTCCCTGTATTTTTCAAAGTTATGTTAGATTTTGTTAGCTTACTGCAATGATCAAATAAACAAATAACAATAGCAATAAAACCACTCCATCAATATTTGTACACATCATAACAACTTCGAACTTGGCTCAAACAAGCAAACATCTGAAAGGTGAAACTTGCATGATACAAGTGGGTATTTGTAGAAAGCAAAAATAAATATAAAATGGGGATTTAGAATAACAAATGACAAATGTAAAATTGGAGATATAAAGCATGGCTTATTGTACAAAGAGTAAATAATGTGGTTATCCCCATTCAAAAAAAAGGTGGTTGAATTTTAAATTTGGTTCAAATATTTTGATACTTGAAGTTGTTGTGATACCACAAACAAACCACTACATATAATACAACCTATGTTCCAATTGGGATATCCCAAATTTAAAAACCATAGCAGTAGTCAACTGCATAGCTCAACACTTTACTGCCAAACCTACTACTCCATATTCTACTAAAGCCCCCACAGAAAAGGACACTAGAAGAGAGTAAGACCCATGTGCATATATTGACCAAGTAATGTACTGGCCCAGCCAAGTGGCCTCCCATATTATGCCAATATGTGAAATGTTGACCCCTTCAATGATTAATTCATTGCATTTGGAAGCATGCTTCACATTCAAACACATTTAAGATTCTTTTCTTTTTTGAAAGTTTGAAAGCCATTTACGTTGCACTGGTATGATTTCTTTGGTTTCCATTTGGACTTGTATGTGGAAAGTATAAAATATGATACTCACATTTTTTTCCCCTTCTAAAAATCAGTATCATGTTAGTTTTGACAAATTTATCCATTTTTATGAGTGTTTTTAAGGAATGTTATGAATGCACAACACAAACTCCTTTTGGTTTTACCATTTTTATAATTTTGAGTTGTTAATGTAATCTCTATACAAATCCGGATAAATTGATGATTGTATTATATATTGTACAGAAATGGAAGAAGAAGTTTCAAGTGGTTCGGTAAGCATTGATGAGGAAATTATTGAAACTGACCATGAGAATGATCAAATAAGAGACGTAGAAAAACAAATAGATGAGCCGAAGAAGGGGATGGAGTTTGATTGTATGGATGAGCTCATGGCGTTTTATGCAGAATATGCTAGAGACAAAGGTTTTGCTGTGTCTAAAAGAAACTCTACAAAGAAGCAAGGGGTCGTGAGATACGTGGCATTCCAGTGTACTCGTGGTGGTACGTCAAAGAGTAAATCAACGAACCCGTTGAACGTGCGCCCAACCGCAAAAATTGATTGCAAAGCAAAGCTTAGGGCATTTCATTGTCCCAACAGAAAGTGGTACGTGACATCAGTTGAACTTTCCCATAACCATGAAATGAGTCCAGGTAAATCTCGATATTTTAAATGCAATCGATTATTGCAACCTCATGTGAAAAAGAAACTAATGTTGAGTGATAAAGCTGGAATTAGAATAAACAAGAATTTTAATTCGTTAGTTATTGAGGCGGGAGGGCATGAGAATATGTCATTTACTGAGAAAGATGTAAGAAATTATATCAATAAAGTTATGCGTTTACAACTTGGGGATGGAGATGCTAATGCAATGCACAACTACTTTTTGAAAATACAATCTAGTAATTCCGACTTCTTCTTCATGATGGATTTGGATGAAGAGGGTTGCCTAAAGAATGTGTTGTGGGCTAATGCAAGGAGTAGGGCAGTATACAAAGAATTTGGTGACGTGGTTACTTTTGATACTACATATTTGGTTAATAAATATGATATGCCATTTGCGCCTTTCGTAGGGGTGAACCATCATGGGCAGTCAGTATTGCTAGGGTGTGGGTTGATCTCAAGTGAAGACACTGAGAACTTTACGTGGTTATTTCAGTCTTGGCTTACATGTATGTCTAATAAACCGTCCAATGCAATAATAACAGATCAAGACAGAGCCGTGAAGAAAGCAATAGAGGTTGTTTTTCCTAATGCACGGCACCGATGGTCCTTATGGCATATAATGAAAAAGTTGCCTGAAAAATTGAGAGGATACAAAGAATATGAATCGATCAAATTTATGTTGCAAAATGTTGTTTATGATTCATTAACCATTGAAGAATTTGAAGATGCTTGGGGCAAGTTCGTTGAAAAATATCAGCTGCAAAGTAATGAATGGTTACTTGGTCTGTATGACGAGAGGCATCGATGGGTACCTGTTTTTGTGAGGGATATTTTCTAGGCAGGAATGTTAACCACTCAGCGAAGTGAAAGCATGCATGCTTTCTTTGATGGCTACATCAACTCCAAGACTACTTTGAAACAATTTGTGGAACAATATGAGAATGCATTGGCAAAAAAAGTTGAAAATGAAAAGCAAGAAGAGTTTAATTCATACAACTCATGCTACCCATGTTGTAACACCCGTACCCGGAAAAGCAGATTAATATTCTATTAGTATGTGTTAATTAATGATGCATAAAACGATTTAAGGTGGGGTTATGAACCCACAAGTAAAAAGGTGTTCAAATGCGTACACAGATGAAAATTCTATAAAAGGCAGAACTGGCATAAATGTGGGGCCCAACGAGGGTCTAATTAAGATAATTTGCATTTTTGATGTTATGATATGTATATGTGCATATTTATTTAAATGCTTAAAGATATTATTATGTCTTATGATAGGTTAAGGGACCAATTTGGGTACCCATGAGAGGGCGTATTTGAATAAAATTCATAATTGGTAGGTTTAATAGCAACCTTATAAATTATGTGGGACCACGTTTGGGACTCACACGGGACTTAGATCAAATCCTTTTAGAAAAGATGGGTAGTTAATGTAATTAGCAAGGGGGTTTCATAATAAAGCTTAAAGAAAGTTTGGGGGTGTAAATGGGAATAAGAAAAAGTGGAGACAACACATATGCATGAGGCATATATGTCTCTACACACTAACTACAGCTGGGAATTGAGAGAGGAAAGGACCGAGAGCTCTCGACGAAGACGACAGTAATCTCGACGACGATTTCTTGTCGTTTCTTCGCCGTCCGACGCCGGATTTTCGATCCGAGACCATATTTGGACTTGTGGAGGTAAGAGGATCACATGCACGTAATTTGTTTTCATTTTCGGCAACGTTTTTATGGCAATCATTTTTTATAAACGATGTTCTTGGTACCAAACTTGTGTAGGATTATCACCAACTAGAAATTGAGCTAAACTTGGGAAGGAATTGGGATTTCTAAGTTTAATTGTGTATAAATCGAAAGAGGTGAGTGTCCTAATCTCTCAATTGGATGTTTAGCTATGATAATGTGATAATTGTGGTTCATACTTGTTAAACTCATGCTCATGTATGTATATGTTGTTGAATTTGGGCAAAAAGCATGCCAATAAGGCGAAATTGTTATGCTTATGTGCTAAGTTGCTTAAATGTTTATATGGATCAAAGGGAAGTCAAGTAGTGGTTACCATTTATAGGTCCCATATGTAAGGGATATGAAGTCCTCAATGAGTAGGACGTGCTGACGACCACAATGAAATACCGGTGACGCCTTCGGGGTCACAGGAGAGTGTGTGTTGCGCTATATGTGCCAAAGTGAGAAAGATCCGGGGTGAGAAGGACCCGGGGGTAGTGGCTGGAATGACTTGACTTCCTGGAGATCAATTTGTTGTCATTTATAATGATTGTTGCATTTACATACTTTGCATTCCAATGGCATGATTAGTTCTGTGACGCCCCGCAAAAATAAGCGTATTTCCATTGAAAAATTAAATGAATCACACTTGATTCTTTTAAATAAAAATACAAAATTTCTTTAAAACTCCCAGCAGGTCCATATTCTCCACGGATCTCCTATATCATCCTTAACCTTATCTCCCTTCTAGACTTCGGTTACCGGCACTGCCTGCATCTAAAAACAATACCGGGAAGTATACAATATGACATGAATAATAAAGGCTCAAAAGGATAATGACAATCAAATACATAGAACGACATCAAATCAATTGACCAGTCTCACAACCCAACTGCTCACACTACCCAAACGCTCATACCAATAGCATCATACCAGGTTCCTCTTGATCACATAGCAAGAGACACCTCACCTCACCTCACCCGTCTCCAGTACGTCGGTCCCTGAGGCCTGTTGGACTGTTGGTAGGTGCTCCTTGCTCATGACCCTTTAGTCCCATAGCACTTAGCAATAAACATATACTCATTGATTCCAAATGAAAACACAACATAACTGCAAAAAGAGTACAAGTAGAGATAACAAAGAAATACTCCGGAGAATTTAGAAAGCATATTGTACACAACCCGGTACTTTAAAAATAATGTTGATCACTTTCTCCACTCTCTGAATATATATAACTATATGTGTGTGGATCAATCTCTGTGTGTGTGTAATAATTTCTGTGTGTATGTGTGATGTTGTACCCGAGAGAGAGAGCTGCAGAGAGACTGAGAGATAGATGAGAGATAGTGAAATGGGGGGGGGGGGGGGGGGGGGGAATTAGTATACCTAAATAGCCTCTAATGGGTCCCCATAAACACTACACATCCCACTCACTCCAACACAAACACCACACACTCCACTCACAAAGCACTCCAACACATCTTCCACTTCACAAACACCCACCACAAAAAAAAAACACACGTACACACTGCACAAAATTATTGAGTGGTTTCCATGTGTACATAAGATACCCTTGTGTGTGTTGAGCTCACGCAATGATACACACACACAGGTAAAATTTATACTGCCCATTTCTAAAACTGGTATTTTTTTTTTTTTTTTTTAATTAAAAAGCGAAAATAAAATACGGGGTATTACACTCTACCCTCCTTAAAAGAATTTCGTCCGCGAAATTACAGCATAAATATTTTGACAAACAACTTGAAAATTTTCAAATTTTTTTTTTTTTTTTTTTTTGTAGAGACAAAAATTCAAGTAGTACAAATAAATAGTACTACCCTCATTGATTCGCCCAGGCGATGTGGAACTAAGTCCTACATTTCCGGCTGGGGACAGGCTCTGATACCATTTGTGACGCCCCGCAAAAATAAGCGTATTTCCATTGAAAAATTAAATGAATCACACTTGATTCTTTTAAATAAAAATACAAAATTTCTTTAAAACTCCCAGCAGGTCCATATTCTCCACGGATCTCCTATATCATCCTTAACCTTATCTCCCTTCTAGACTTCGGTTACCGGCACTGCCTGCATCTAAAAACAATACCGGGAAGTATACAATATGACATGAATAATAAAGGCTCAAAAGGATAATGACAATCAAATACATAGAACGACATCAAATCAATTGACCAGTCTCACAACCCAACTGCTCACACTACCCAAACGCTCATACCAATAGCATCATACCAGGTTCCTCTTGATCACATAGCAAGAGACACCTCACCTCACCTCACCCGTCTCCAGTACGTCGGTCCCTGAGGCCTGTTGGACTGTTGGTAGGTGCTCCTTGCTCATGACCCTTTAGTCCCATAGCACTTAGCAATAAACATATACTCATTGATTCCAAATGAAAACACAACATAACTGCAAAAAGAGTACAAGTAGAGATAACAAAGAAATACTCCGGAGAATTTAGAAAGCATATTGTACACAACCCGGTACTTTAAAAATAATGTTGATCACTTTCTCCACTCTCTGAATATATATAACTATATGTGTGTGGATCAATCTCTGTGTGTGTGTAATAATTTCTGTGTGTATGTGTGATGTTGTACCCGAGAGAGAGAGCTGCAGAGAGACTGAGAGATAGATGAGAGATAGTGAAATGGGGGGGGGGGGGGGGGGAATTAGTATACCTAAATAGCCTCTAATGGGTCCCCATAAACACTACACATCCCACTCACTCCAACACAAACACCACACACTCCACTCACAAAGCACTCCAACACATCTTCCACTTCACAAACACCCACCACAAAAAAAAAACACACGTACACACTGCACAAAATTATTGAGTGGTTTCCATGTGTACATAAGATACCCTTGTGTGTGTTGAGCTCACGCAATGATACACACACACAGGTAAAATTTATACTGCCCATTTCTAAAACTGGTATTTTTTTTTTTTTTTTTAATTAAAAAGCGAAAATAAAATACGGGGTATTACAAGTTCCCTCAATAAGCGAAAGCTTAAACGAAAATATATTTTCTGTTGTGGTTATTGAATAACCATCGCAGGTACCAAACGAGACGAGGAGAGGAAATGATCCGCACGATGGGTTGGGCGTGGGAGTTGTCCTTGTGAATATGTTCATATGTCTAGCTAGTTGTGTTTAACATATATCTCTAGTGACAATGTATAACACCTTGTGTTTTAGAGTCTTTGTAACATGTTTAGTTGGGTAATGTTGTAGATTATGCTCCAAGCTATGAGTTGTACTTACAAGTCACAAGTTGGGTATGGCTGGGAGAGACTTGAGCAAGTTGGGTAACTTTTGTTTGAAAAGTAACTTGGTTTCTCCTTATGGATCAATGTTTATGTATATGTTTCAAGAATATGAACTTGAATGTAAATTAAGGTTCCTAGTTGGAATTCCATGGATTATGAATGGTTCAACTACTTTCCAAATGTTTGGTAATGGTTGGGAAAACTCTTATGATGTTTGGGTAAAGTTTTGGGACACTTGGGTATATTTCCTAAATGGTTTTGGATGTGGCTATGAGGATTTGGTATGGATTAATCAAGTTTTGACAGCATTTTTACTCTTATTTTGAGGAAGTTTGTAATATGTCAAGTTGGGGGTTTATGTTTGGTTGTATAGCAAACCATGTGTCATGGTTGCTAGTTACTAGTCATGTGTATTGGGAGTAATATGATGCAAGTTGAGGTTAAAGTGAAAGGGTTAATGAATTTGAATGTTGAAAGAACTTGGTTTCATGTTTAAAGATGGTTTCTATAAGTTCCATGAAATTTACTTAAGGTTTTGAGATTTCTTTGACAAGAACATTTCCTTTCCCTTATTAGCTTTGTAAGTTTGAGGTTTCCTTTGGTTAGTTCCTCATTTGAATGCACATGGAAGATGGTTTGAATGATTTGGAAAGATTTAAGCATGTTGTGGATATGTTTGTGAGTTTTTGGAAAGTGTTCCCAAAAGTTTTTATAATGTTGGAACCAATTTTGGAACTTGAGGAATGTTTTGGACTGTTTTAGCAGGGTTTTAGCAGCAGAAAAACCCATCTGCAGGAACCAGATCGATCCGGGTCATGTGCGGATCGATCCGGGGCATCAGGAACTACAGAAAAACTCATTCTGCTAAATCCGGATCTGGGGCGGATCGATCCGCTACTCTGGGTTCAACCTCGACGGCTTTTACGGAAACAGGCATAACTCTCTCTGGAAAACTCGGATTCACGCACCTTTTTTGCGTTGGAACCGGGACTCAAAGAGCTATCTTTCCATATAAAATTTGCTATACTTTATTAATGACCATTTTGCCCTTGGGTCTGTTTTGTGTCAAAGAAGCTGTTTTATGAGATCCAATTCATGTGTTTCTTAATGAGTTAAGGGTGTTTTGAATGTATGGGCTTGTTACACGTGTCCCAACTCACCCGAGGCGGGTTGGGGTGTGACACATGTGCTACTCCTTTAGGGATGGAGAAGCAATTTCAAAGTGTTTACACGCGGGCAAAATTTAAAGAGTTTCAAAACGAGTTATTTGGGAAGCTTTGTTGTCAGTTGCTTTTAATTAAAGAAGATGTAGGATTTAGAGAATATAAAGTACGGGAACGGGTTCGTTTTGGAGATGGTCATCAGTCTGCAAATATTAAGCTAATTTTTTATGATGATACAAATGAAGTGAATTGTAATTGCCGATTGTTTGAGTTCAGAGGGATAATGTGTAGGCATCAACTTATGGTGTACAATGATATGGAAATTTATGATGAAGTACCCGCCAAGTACATTCTACAAAGATGGAGTAAGAATATTAAAAGGAGACACACCAAGATTCGGATCAGTTATGATAACTGGGCGGACAGACCAGAGGCACGACGTTTTGATAAAATGTGTAATATTTTCTATGAGTTGGGTGAAGTGGCAGCGGATTCTGAAACTTGGTATGATGAGGTGATCGCACAAATACAACAAATGAAAGAGAGATACAAAGAGAAGGCTGCAATTTGTGGAAGCAATATGCCCATTTTTACTAATCATTCGAGTAAATCAACTTCACATGGAGAGGGTATTGTACTAACAAAAGAGAGCACGAATTAATATACTTGATCCATTTGTTACTCGAAGTAAGGGGCGGCCTCCAAGTAAAAGGAAAGTGGGCAATGTTGATAAAGCAGTTAAGAAACAATCAAAAGCCAAGAGAGCCGAAAAAAATAAAAGGGTCAATACAAGTGCAAAGGTAAGATAATATTAATATATTTATATTAATGTTTTTCATTAAAATAAGGTCACTTATTAATTACTTCGCATTTATTTTTAGGGATATGACCAGCAGAGGAACGAGATTGGTACACAAGAGAGTCGAATGGGAATACAAGGAAGTCTTACATTTCAACCGCCAAATGTGGGAATAGACCCAAGTCTTGCATTTCAATAGCCGAATGTGGGAATAAACCCAAATCTTGCATTTCAAGAGCCAAATGTGGGAATGAGAGGAAGCCTTGATATTTATGACTTTATGTGATGGGATCATAAATTAGACTATGACTTTATTTGATGTCTTGAAAGTGTTTTGTATGACTTAATTAGATGGTTTCATATTGTTTAGTATGACTTAAAATATTATGACTTAATGAGATGTGCTCAATTTGGTTATTATGGATTGTTTTTATTTATTTGCTATGTATTGGATGTTTGGTATTGCTTGATGTTCATATGTGTGATGTTCATATTCTTTCTTTACAGATTTATATTCTTGAACTTTGGTTGCTTGTAAATGTGAACCAATAACAAGAGGAGCCTTAACAGGTTGTTACACATAAACTGCACAAAAACTGCTCAAATTCAGCACAAAAAAACTGCACATACACTGCACAAACACTGCACAAAAAACCTGGGCAAAAAAAACTGCACAAACACATATTTTACACAAAAACTCCACAAATACTGCTCAAATTCAGCACAAAAAAACTGCACATACACTGCACAAACACTGCACAAAAAACCTGGGAAAAAAAAACTGCACAAACACATGTTTTACACAAAAACTGCACAAACACTGCTCAAATTTAGCACAAAAAAACTGCACAAAAAACATGTGCAAAAAAAACTGCTCAAATTCAGCACAAACACTACACAAAAAACCTGCGCAAAAAAACTGCACAAACACAAGCGAATTGGATATCAACATGTTCATATTACATTACAACAATTCAACAGTTGAACTAGTGCAAATTATGTCTTGCAAGTGACAAACTACAGGTAATTTACTACTTTACAGAACAAAAAACCCAAGATGAAAACGAAAATATATTGCCAAGGCGTGCTATCATGTGTGGTGGGTTGTAGAGTAGGTGTCGGGATAAGCGCCGGAGTGGGTCCTTGAGATGTTGAAGCCACTTCAGTCATGTAATCAACATCCTTGAGCCAAGCTGCTTCTGCCTCGACAAGAGTATTATATCTCTTATGTTTTGCATTGGGATAATACTTCACTTGAGCTTCACACTCCTCCCAGGTTTTAAAGATGCCACAAATGCGGCCGCATGTCACAACGTAATATGGCATGGTCAATACCTGCGATAATTAACATCATACTTAATCCATTGAAATACTAGTGGCAAAATGATTTTTCTATATAGGATAATAGCCATGTCAATCCATTGAACTACATTGCAGCAAATGACTCCTCTAATTTGTCTCTCAATTGTCACAGAAAGTTTACAAGAAGTTATTTCTGGTTAGCTTCCCTGTTTTTTATTTTAATTTTTATTTTTGATATAACAAACATATATTCAAACAATAAGTTATATAAATATATATATTTATATGTGTGTGTGTGTGTGTGTATACTGTATAGCTAAAAAATCATTTTCATTAGCCGAGGTATCGCCAGGGGGAGTTGCTGGCAACATATAGGGGCTTATGTGAATATTGGGGCATTTTATTTCATTGGAACACCAATTGCTATAGTACTGGGATTTGTTCTTCATTTGTGTTATAAAGCACCTTTGTGGGTTTTGACACCACATAATATGGCCATTAGTGTAGAGTACTTGAGAACAGGATCCAACACTAATTGAATAAGCCCAGAGTAAGCAGAAAACAAGTGATTGCTGCAATGATGTGAACACAATCAATGTAGCTCTTAATCACTTGTTTTCTGCTTGCTCTGGGGTTATTCAATGTAGCTCTTAATTACTTATGCAACCTTTAAAAAAAAAAAAACAACCTTGCAGTATTATCGTGTTTTTTTTATAGATGTTGATGTTATTTTGAAGAGTTGGGATGTGACAAGGACTATCCTATGCTGCTGGTTAGCTCAAATTCTCATGGTGGATTAGTTTCTTTCAACTACCCTTATACATGGGGTTTTTTGGTTGCAAAGCAATAGGTGTGGTTAGAATAGAGATTATTGTGGGCTTTATCAAAGACAGTGTTTGCTGTGTACGTAAGAATGATTCTGTCATCTTCAAGTTCATCATCAATACATAATATGTTGCTCCTGTTAAGTCTCAAGAAAGCAGTTAGGTGTTTCATGCTTAAGGGTTCTCTACATCATTATTAAAAAGATTTTGTTGAATCTTCCTATACGAGTACATCTACTTTCACTATCATTCACTTTCTATTTTTACAATAACTTGACATTATTATTTTTTGTACATTTATTTTCCAGATTTTGGTTCTCTTTTGTGGAACTGATGAAATCAGAAAATCAGTTGTGGGCATTTTCAGTCAGATCGCCAACAAAGACAATCTGCACAGAGTGATGCTAATCTTACAAAGCAAAATGAACTTCCATGCTCGAAAAGAAGTTGGTCAGTTTGGGAAGGTAGAACCGGTTATGTAGTTTACGATTTAATTGGTTCTAAAATTTAATTTTGTCCAAAAAATAGAAATGAAAACTTAATGTAACAACTAGCAAAAACCGAATCGATGACTCAATGTTAACAAGCCTATGTTCTGCACTTGTGCAAAATACAAGAAAGTCACTTGGCCAGCACATTACTTGGTCAATATATGCACATGGGTCTTACTCTCTTCTAGTGTCCTTTTCTGTGGGGGCTTTAGTAGAATATGGAGTAGTAGGTTTGGCAGCAAAGGGTTGAGCTATGCAGTTGACTAATGCTATGGTTTTTAAATTTGGGATATCCCAAATGGAACATAGGTTGTATTAGATGTAGTGGTTTGTTTGTGGTATCACAACAACTTCAAGTATCAAAATATATGGAGTGGTTTTATTGCTATTGTTATTTGTTTATTTGATCATTGCAGTAAGCTAACAAAATCTAACATAACTTTGAAAAATACAGTGAGAGAGAGAAGATGAAGAAAGGTGGGAGAGAGAGAGGGAAGACTTACCCACTTAGGTCCACCGGCGACGAGAGGGTTCCGACTTGCTGTTGGCGACAATCCAGCATCGGATTCCGGCAGGGATCGACGGGAGGGGACAGACGGGAGCTGGGTTTTTGCTAGAGAGGGGGCTAGGTGTCTGCCGTAGCAAATTTGGGGGGGAGGGGTTTTGTTTTGGAGGGAGTTGTTTTAGGGATTTGAGGGTGACTTTCTTGTGGGTCCCAATAATATTTTGAAAATTTTGCTAAGAAGCCCTTGTGGGTCATTTGGAGGGTCATTTAGTGTGTCTCTCTAGTGTTTTTGCATAAATAATTACTGAAATAACTCAGAAGTACAGACATAAATCCGAGGATCAATTATATATATATAGGAAATTCGCGGGTATTACACATTATACACGGCATTCTTAGCTACGGAAGATGCCGCATTGCGATCACAATGCACAACTATGGCCGTTACCGGTTTCGTCCATAATGCAATATCTTCTAGGAAGTTCCGAAGCCATTCGGCTTTCTCACCCGTCTTGTCTACGGCTATGAACTCTGATTCCATTGCCGAACATGCTTTACACGTTTGCTTAGTTGATTTCCAAGAAATCGCAGTCCACCTAAAGTGAATATATATCCACTTGTGGACTTAGTCTCTTGACTATTTGAAATCCAATTCGCATCGGAATACCCCTCTACCACGGGTGGGTGTCGTGTGTAGTGCAAATCATAGCTCATGGTGTGCTTTAGATATCTTAACACTCTTATAAGAGCGTCCCAATGATCTCTACCCGGATTGCTTGTGTATCTAGCAAGCCTTCCCACCGAATATGCAATATCCAGACGTGTACAATTCATGATGTACATCAAACTCCCTATTACTTGCGAATATTCAAGTTGAGATATTTTCACACATATTCTTCCTCAACTTACAATTGGCATCAAACGGTGTTACAACTGACTTGCTATCCAATTGTCCAAACTTCTTTAATATTTTCTCAACATAATGTGATTGTATGAAAAGATATCCTTCGGAAGTTTGTCTTACTTGTATACCAAGAATAACATCGACTTTGCCCATGTCTTTCATGTCAAAGCTTGAGCTTAACATTTTCTTGATTTCATTGATTACTTTCTTATTCATTCCCGTAATAAGTAAGTCATCAACATACATGCATACAATAACACATGAGTCTTCCAACTCCTTGACATACACACACTTATCACATTCATTGATTTTGAAACCAATTGCGATCATGGTGTGGTCGAATTTCTCATACCACTGCTTTGGAGCTTGTTTTAAACCATAAAGAGACTTAACAAGTCAACACACTTTATGTTCTTGTCCCTTTACAACAATCCCTTCCAGTTGTTCCATATAGATCCATATAGATCTCCTTATCTAGATCTCCAGTGAGAAATGCGGTCTTCACATCCATTTGATGTAATTCTAGGTTATAGACGGCGGCTATAGCGATTACCATCCTAATTGAAGTAATCCTAGTAACCGGGGAATAAGTATCAAAGAAATCAATTCCCTTTTTTTGTCTATAGCCTTTTGCGACTAGCTTAACTTTGTACTTATCTATGGTACCATCGACTTTGAGTTTCTTCTTAAAAATTCATTTGCAACCAATTGGTTTATTACCCGAAGGTAAATCAACCAACTCCCATGTATGGTTTTGCATAATGGAGTCCACCTCTTTATTTACCACTTCTTGTCAGTATGGTGCTTCGGGTGTACTCATAGCCTGTTAAAGATTTGAGGTTCACCTATGGTAATTAGTGACACAAAATTCGGTCCAAAAGAAGTAGCTTTCCTAGCTCTTTTGCTCTTTCTAAGAGCACCTTCGATTTCTTCATCATTCTTAGAACTTGAAGAAATCTCTTCAGTACTTCTTTTAGGTGCTGAATTTTGTCTTCCTTCCCTAAAAGGAAAGACGTGTTCGAAGAAGTCGACATCAACCGATTCCATGAATGTGTTGACACAAATATCTACATTCTCGGACTTAACCACAAGGAATCGATATGCAACAATATTACTAACATAACCGATAAAAACACAATCTACGGTCTTAGGTCCTAGTTTTATTCGTTTAGGAAGCGGAACTTGTACCTTAGCTAGACACTCCCACACTTTGAGCTTTTTATACGAGGGCACTTTACCTTTCCAAACTTCATAAGGAGACTTGCTGTCTTATGTGGAATTCTATTAAGAATGACATTCGTCATAAGAACGACATCCCCCCACAAGTTGTGGGGCACTCCTGAGCTATTTAACATAGCATTTGCCATTTCCTTGAGAGTTTGGTTCTTCCTCTCGGTTCTACCCACTACACCAAAAGGGCACACTGTTAACGGTAATTTATCGTTAGTAAAAATAATATTGTTAATGGACTATTACCGTTAGAAATAAAGTGTGACTAATAATTCTAACGGATTTTCTAATGGCAATTTTCCGTTAGGAAAATTATTTTTACTAACGATAAATTACCGTTAGTAATATGTTTACTAATGGATATTTTCCATTAATAATTTATTATTTCTAACGGAAATATTCCGTTAGTAATATTTATTCTAACGATTTATTTTCTAACACTTTTGTATACAAAATACTAACAGAATTTCTAACACTTTTGTATACAAAATACTAACGAAATTACTTCTAACACTTTCGAGACAATTAGTAACGGATCCGTTGGTAATTTTATTACTAACGGATGATTTTCTAACCCGTGTAAGAATCCGACTGAACGTTCAGTCGGTTCCTCTCACGTAGTTCAGTAGAGCTCCGTGACCCTTAATCAATAGAAAGAAACTGTCGGTAACCGTCCGTGAGTGACCAGGATTCAAATTCAAAGGACCGCGCCGGGAGCCTCCGCTCGTCAACCTAAAAAAGATCCTCCATATTGGGATAAGTGGTAGGAAGATGAGCGGAGGGAGCCCTCACTCGTCAACCTATACTAACGGAAATTATCCGTTAGTAATTATTTTAAATATGAAAAACATAAATACTAAAATATGCTCCCGAGTTTTGATATGCACCTAATTTACATTTTTTTTCACAAGCATAATTAATCTCTAAGAAACACATAACAAGCTCAATCTACAACAAATATAATCGATCATTATCATAACAAGTAGAATCCAAAATGCTCATCCATCCAAACCTAAATCAAACACCAACAATATTTTTCACATCCTTTGGTCTCTCAACATAAACTAAATCAATACAATATCACGAATTACTCATGCCCACGAGTACGACAAGAGGAAAAAAAAGATCGCAAACTTTTTTATGTTTTTGAAGCTCATAATCATGTGATTTTCTTCTTGCACAAATTTCTGGCATGGATCGATTAAACTATGCTTACGCTTCTCAACTTCTCAACTCCCACTGGCTCTCTAAGCATCGGTACTCTTCCTTGGTCAAATCCAAAATTGGTCAAGTCTTTTCTCTTTGCAATATAAAAACACAAATCACCATTAAAAAAACAATAACCAATAATATTAAATGAATTATTTGGTCAAATCCAAAATTGGACATAGGTTTTCAAATCCAAAATAAGAACAATAATTTTGCAGAACAAAGTTGGGACAGTCAAGGCGCAACCTTTTAGACTCAACCTATTTGAAAATTCGAAGTCTTGAGAATAACAATTTCTTTCATGAATGGACTTCAAACTCTTTCCCTTTTGTTTTCTATTGAAATGCTTTTCCCTCAATTTCTTGAGAAACGTACAAAGCATCAAGTTTACACACTACACCAAAAGGGCACATTTCTAACGGACTATTACCAAAGCAGCACATCCTAATTATTAATTCTAAACTATAACGATTTAATTGTGCATCCCTATTTCATCTAGCAGCATCAAATGTACTACTGTGAACTGATGTTTAGATGTCTACTGTGATCAAACCTTGTGAGTTAACATACAAATTCTAAGTTATTTCTTACTACTTTTCTATAAGATGACATGTTACTTCCTACCGAACAATTAGATTAACCAAACCATGAATAAAGTGATGAATTTCAAGCAATTCATACCGGTGTATAGCTACAAAAACTCTCTCTCCCTGGTAACCAATTCAACCCTCTATTGCTCTTTCTGACTTAAATTCTGCAGCAATACATTCACAGAAAATGATTTGCTCTTATGCCATATTCGCAAAAAATGATTTGCTTTTATGACACTTAGGTCCATGGTGGAAAAAAATTCTCTACTTTTCCAATGTAAATGGACTCCTATTATTATTATTATTATTTTTTCATTTTCCCCTCTCCTTTAGACCAACATGAGGAAAAAAGGAAAAAGTAATCAGGGAATAGGGAATATGCAAATCTTGTTGGAAAATTACATGTGGTGGCACTTCGCAGCCATTCCCTCGCAAGGACTCACCATCGGGACATATCCAAGCTCCTCCTTGGCTTTTAGGAAAGAAAAATAATGGGTAACACCAACCTATCAACACATAAAAGGTTTTATTGTTGAAGAGATGACATGACACAGAAGTAATAAGAGCAAAAAGATTCTACTTTCATCTGACTAAAAGTAAAAATGAATAGCAACCATTCTGCATTCGATATTCATCACAGTTAAGAGAACAACTTATTTATTTATTTTTTAAAAAAATCTATTATAGCATTAGGTGTTGTAGACCAAAACTATGATACATGGCATGATCTTTTGGAACTTTGACTATGAGACTGATCTTGACAAGTTAAACCTTCCACTTAACCGATGATTCTTCTAATAATCGACAAGAACAGAAGAACTGAGCTGGTATTTGTGCAAAATATAGTTTGTTAATTTTGACTCTTTAACTATAGCTGCTCAGGGAATAGAAACCATGAAGCCACACAAGATACTGCTCAATCACCAACAAGAACCACATGATCCAAGTACTGTGTCTAACGATTGAGTCTAATGAATAATGATTGGTTAGTCATAGGCTAACTATTTCTATTTAAACAAAGATATAAAATCGCATGAGCCCACGATTTGATTTAACATCTGCAAGAGACAAAAGTCATGGTCCAAGTTATACAAATTGTTCCCTAAATCATCCCTTAACTATGACACGAGCACTCAATATTTCACAAGAGTATTAAGGTCATATTATACCATGTGGTGTTCCGCAACATAGTCTCCTGTGCAGCTCTTGCAGCAGCTAATTCCATCTCGAGATTTGAAATTATTTTATCCAGTGTTCCGCACATTTGTAAGTGGCCTTCAGGCTTTGTGCTCATATAAATAGATAAATGAAACTAGTTAGTAACCATGGTGAAATGAGATATAATGGGCTCTAGTCGGCTTATTGTATAGCATTATGTGTCTTTGAAACTTCCCCTAAAATGTCCTTGAACTCCCTCTTTACATCCTTCTGATGAAAATTTAAATACTAACTGTTAGACTCCCACAAACCTTTAGATTGGAAGGACAATGAAAACACACAGATCAATAGGGAAAAAAATAGCTCAAAAAATGAAGAAGATAAGTTCTTACTTATGCAACAAATGTACTCACCAATTTAGGATCACAAGCCTCAGAGACTAATTTCAGCCTTTCATCTTCAATCCCTGCTGTTCTTGACATGTCTTTAGCTTCTGGAACCGTCCACAATCTATCACAACAGCAACCCAGTTAGTATAACATGTATATGCAAAAGCCCTATGCAACTTGATGAAGAAATAGGAAATAATACTTAATTAGAAAAGAGGGAAATTATTCAAAATTCAATTCCCAATGCAAACTGCCAATTAGATATCCCAGCTATAGGATCACTACTTGGCACAAAAATTTGTAGTGTCCAAGTGACACTCCAAAATATTGAAGTGAACTCAATCCACGTATTGAGTTCCAACTTTTAAGACAGTCCTACATGTTTAACTGATCAAATTGATGATTTCCAATTCGTAGAGTATCTGGAATTGTTGGTTCCATTCTTATCAACAAGGGATTAAATATAGCTTACCTTACTACCTTAGTAGTTAGTAAATAGAGAACAAAGATGTATGAAGGAATAAACATAAAGGAAGAAAAACGAAAACAAAAAAGTAGAATTTAGAGCTTATAGAGAAATTAAATACTCCCATAGGCCATAGCACTACTGATACACCCACAAAAAGAGAAAACGACATTGTTGTTAGGAAATGACGGCGGCAGAAGACATAGAACAAATGTTAGGGGCAGGTCAAGTGACTTCGAACAATCATTACCCTTATAAGCAAATGTGATAGCTAAGTGCAAGGACCATATTGGTAACATGTAGTCTTACTTCTAGAATCTGGGTTTATAGCACAAAGTTTAGATCTTTTATTTTCTTTATTCAAGTGAACAAAAAAGGCAACAATAATATATCAACAAGAAAAAGATGGATCCAACTAATGGTCTAAACAAGTCCATTTCAAGACATTCCATACAATCCCCACAATAACATTAAATGTATTGGCTTTTGGTTGGTTTTTTTTTTTTAACAGTTTCAGATTTTATAGCACAGAGTAAAGAAAGAGAATTATTCTACATGCATACATATGCATGTATGTTTATTTTAATTTTTTTCCCCTTAGACTTGAAGATCTCTTACTTGCAACCATTAGCTTTTTAATCTAAATGCTATAAGTCTATTAAGGGTAAATAGTAAACTAAGATATGTTTTGTCTTTTTGTTTCCTTGATTTTCCTAGTAAACAAACAACTTCTAGCTCAATGTCTAATTTTCCCAGTAAAACAAACAACAAAATAAATATTCTTGCTTCTCTCTCTCTAGGTTGTGCTTGTTGATATGGAAACCTCTACAACCAAGGCTACAGAGTCAACACGGTCGCACTGCGCTTGAATAATCTATATTAATTTAGTCATATTGCAGAAACTGAAAGCAGCGCTCATATCACATACCTCTTGACCAGGCTCTAGTTTGATTTTCAATAGTTTATGACCAGCCTCTTCAAAGTCAATGCTGGACATAATAGCTTATGACCAGGCTCTAGTTTGATTTTCAATAGTTTATGACCAAAGCAGTAATAATTATTACTATGTTGTATAACCAATGTTAAAACTAGCAAACTGCTAAACAGAACATGCATATTAAGAGATACCTAAAGCAGTCCCTTGATCTATATCTTCTTCCTGAAGAGATATTTCATGGGTCACCCGATCTTCCTGCTCAACAAGGTCCAACTTTGGACGGACAGTTGGGTAGCCCTGCTTCCACATGCGATTGGCATGAATCAGTGTACTTCCAACCAACAAATTAATTAACTACTAGACATTGACAGGAACTAAAAATACTTCAACTCTACAAAAATCATATTGCACATGAAATTTGGCGACTTTTCTTATTGCAAATGGACCTTCAATCACGAATTGAACCCGTTTGTCGATTTCTCCTTCGTGAAGGATTCCACGGAAATGCTCAAAACTATAAGTGAAAAGAGTTTTGAAAGGTATGAGAAATAAGGAAAGAAGCTAAAAAAAGTGACCAGAGGCTAAATGTAGTGATCACAATGATTCTTATGCTAAAGTAGATTTAAAGGATTAAACTAGCTAACTAGGAGAGATAAACTAGAAGGATTAAACTCGCTAACTAGGAGGATTAAACTCACAATGATATTAGCATAGTTTGGTTTTTGTTGTGCTGGGAAAGGGGCGATGTTTGGGTTTTTATCGTGCTAAGTTTTTTTGCTGTTAGCCATCAGATTTGTTTTGAAATAGTGCTGCGTTTTGGAGCTCTTTTGGTTCTTTGGTTGTGCTGCAGATTTCAGCTTCTTAATGGGGGTCTGCTTTTGATTTGTTTCTTTATATTAGGATTTGTTTTGGAGTGGGCTTTTCTTGTTTTCGCCAATTTGGGCAGAGGTGTTGGGTTTTTTGGTGTACCTTTTTGGCCTTGTGCCATTGTTTTTAATAAAACTTTATGCTTAGCCCAAAAAAAAAGAGATAAACTAGAAACTTTAATCACATGAAGTGTGTAAAGAGTGAAGATGAGGGTGTTTTTGGTGAAAGGTGATGGCATTAAAGGGTGATGGAAAAATTACTTTGAAAAATTGCTAAACGGAGATTATATAGGAAGATGAAAATCCGAAGAGCATTAGCCACCAAAGAGGGAGGCATATCTTAGTTAGTAAGGTTAAAACTACCAAGGCAAAAAAATGCCCTGAGCAAGATGAAAACTCCAATTGCTTTGTGAAATTTACTTCTTAAGTTAATTATATTGATCTCATTTCATTCTTACTTTCTATTTCCAAAATATAAACATAAGAGAATATTACACCAAAATGCGAACATCAAATGCTAATGACAACTCACCGTAAAAGCCTTGGGGAAAGCTCTTGAAGTGTTGACCATTTGACCCGCACTCAGTAACAAATCCAACAGCCACCTCAACACTATCATCAGTAGGTTTCGCCAAAGCAACAAGCTCATGAACCACTTGCTGGTTAACAAGATGTGCAACAAATTTTACAGCTGCTAATAGTTGGAGCTGTGGATAAAAAAAAAATACCAGCAAAAATGACACAAGTCAAAAATGGTTAAACTAAGGCTATGTTTGGTTTCCGAATTTAGAAGGGAAAAAGAAAAGGTAAAGGAAAAGGAGGAAAACTAGTTTCCTTGTGTTTTCCTGGTCCGTAGATACCCGCTGGATGAATTGCACAGGTATAGAGACATTTCCCATTATTTTTCCTATAAGTCAACAAAACATTCGAAGTGAATTGTAGTCTTAGAAACTGTATGATCTTCAAGGTCACAAACACAGAACCAAAACTACACCTTATCCTCTCTCTGAATAATATAGATATATGCAAAAGAAATACGCTACATTATCTCATTACTAGAATTACGAAGTGAAGTGAGAACTATTTTGCAATTAGTAAAGGAAATATCAGCTGAAAGGTTCTTTAACGAGTGTGCACGCACGCGCATGCGCGTGTGTGTGGCTATGTCAAAGAGAAAGTAAGAGAGAGAGTGAGTGTATGTATGTGTTTGTGTGTGTGCGTGTATACGTGTGTGCATGTGTGTGTGTGTGTGTGTGTGTGTGTGTGAGAGAGAGAGAGAGAGAGAGATGTATGTACTTAGTATCATTGCTACTATCTTGAAGATGAATATACTATAGCCCACTTACTTCATTAGATGAAACCTCTTGTTTTACGTGATGGAGACCACATCCACTCCCCAAAAGAGAGAGATAGGAAGTACAGATTCCAAACATGGCCATTAAGTAATAAAAACTAGACTGTCAATGGCCTATGCGTTTGTTAATTCACATACTTAGTGTGTTTTAGTTATAGTAGTTTATGGCATCAGGCCGCACTATGTTGCAGCATCTGTATTGTCAACAACTTCAGCTTTGCAAACATAATATCGCTTAGCTCTTTATAATATCGAAATGCAGTAAGCAGAACTTTTGTGCAGGACCTAGAAGCAGTATGATTCTGGTCTGTTTGAGAATTAACCTTATCTTGATACTCTCTGTGTCTTCACTTAAACTTCTTTTTATGGTCACTAGCTTCAGGCGTCTTGTGCCTAATGGATTGTTCCCCAACCAGCAGTGATAAGAAAACATTGAAGAGGTGGTTTTTCATTGACAAAAGAGTTGGCTGAAAAGGTTCATAGAAATCCGGAGTTCGAGTAGTTTGAACCAATTGACTCACATAATATTCAGGGATACATATAGCTCAACAAATCTGGATTTGATGGACTTGAGTTCAAATAATAATGCTCCTGTTCTCACTGATCCTCCACCCATGAATAAGTCAAGATTAGGTATATATTCTAAATTTATAAAGAACTTCAAGTTCTTATCCTTCAATTGTTAAAAAGAACTTCAACAAATCATGACATTACATGATCGCTCTCTTTATTCCTATTTTTCTAAATCAAGTTCTTATTCTCTCTCTATATCAACTCAATGTTTGCACCAAAAATCTTAAAATTTCAAATAAGTTAATGTGAAGTGTTATCAAATGTATATTAAACAACTTACAATTCAAAGAAAGTTGATACAAAGCACATATGTGCCAAAGTTCATTTATTAATAAAGACTTGGAAAAGTGAACTATTATTCACACGTAGAACATAAACTTAGATACACAACATGTGTGATTAAAAGCAATGATACATAGCCTCACTATCCTAAGGCTCACATATTATAGCATGTGTGATACATAACCTCACTATCCTAAGGCTCTATTTTATAAAAGCAATGAAAGCATACAAAAAATAAAAATATGAAAAGCCAAACCTTTGAGTGTGAAATGCCAAGCAATTCCTTGCAAAGAGTAGCCAACCAAACAGAGGGGATGGAGGGGGATCAAATCCACAAATTCTGTTGGAAAATCATATATAAGTGTAGAAACTTAGAGAGAACGGGCTACCCCTTAGCCAATAGGTAGATAGATAGATAGATAGATATAGAGAGAGAGAGAGAGAGAGAGAGAGAGAAAGATAGTTAATATGTACAAAGAACAAGTTAACCCTTAACCATGCCTCTCTTAGAGCAATTATTTTCCTCAACTCAAAGTCACAATAATTAATCTCCAAATCTAAGAGCAATTTAATTCTATAATTATAAATAGCTTAGAAGTACCTTCAGTGCCAAAAATTCTGCATATAAAGCAAAACTTTTTCTATAAATTTTGCTGCTTTATCCCCATTTCTAAACCAAAATTGTAACACAAACTTTGCACAAATAAAGTCAACTTAAAATTATGCATATACAAGAAAATTCTCACATAGATAGATTGACTCTCTAAAGTCACATATAGAATACACCTAAAATGGCAAGAGCCAAGAGGAATTAAACCGCTTTTCTATATAGTTCAACTAACAATCAGCGAGGTCTATGTTATACTCCCTCCGTCCCATTTTATGTGTCCATCTTTCCCTTTTGGGATGTCCCAAAATTGTTGTCCACTTTCCTAAATTAGTATGCAAATTTTACTTAGTTTCCCAAACTACCCTTCCTTGCAATCATCACCAAAACAAAATAAAAAAAGTAAGTGCAATGATTATGAGCAATTGTGGAAAGTAGGTGTAGATTCTTTTTGTCCCCTTAAATAGTTGGATTCCCCAAGATGGACACATAAAATGGGACGGAGGTAGTATCATAAAGATTGGTTCACTATTCATTTTAATTATCAATTGCTTAAGTACTATATACGAGGCAGAGACAACTATGTAAAAATGAGCAGTGGTTCTATAGATTGGAACATTGAAGCAACTCAATGCGAACTGCTTGGAATCAGAGCAGTAGGGGCGGAGGCAGGGGGGCAGGCGCGGGCCATGGCCCCCCCAAGATTTTTCAAAATTATAGTTTTTGTATGTACAATTTTGAAAATTTTCAAATTTTATTTAGATTGGCCCCCCCAAAAATGGTATGATTATTACATAACCCTCAAAAAATATTGGTAAGGCTAAAAATAAGAAGGATTAAATACATTTTACAACCTTATAGTTTGTCACATGTGTCAGTTGCATGTAAAAGGATTAAATACATTATATTTTACATGCAACTGCAGATTTACGAATAGACCCAAAAATTTTTGCCTCAGGGGCGCTGCGCCCGAACCCTCGTGTAATTCTAAGCCTCTATACACGGCCCCCCCAAACTTTTATTCCTGGCTCCACCACTGCAGAGCAGTCCGCGTCGGAACAACTTGATCGTGATAGAGAACATTCTACCTAAAACTATAAAACTTCAACACATATATACAAGTGACTAAAATGCTGTGAAATTAACACACGGTGACAAAATTCGACCTACAACATGAACTTGTTCCCAGATCTGCTTACAAAAATCATAGATTCGTTGGGCCCAAAAAACCAAGAAAGCTATTCAAAACTATCAAATCAAGAAACGTATGCAATCAAAACACCTAGATTTCATGATCCATATCAAATTCAATACTGAAGCATCAACAAAACTATATAAAAAAAAGAAAACCTAAAATGATCGAAATACAAGTGAAATACCACCAGGTAAAGAAGAAGAAATTAAAGAGAAATAAAAAAATAAAAATTAGAAAAATGCAGAAAGGGGAAAGAAGAAATAGAAACTGAAAAGATGGGATACCTTCTTCTCATATTGGGTATTAGGTATTTTGATTTTCAACAAACTTAGAAAACTCAGAAATGTATTTTAATTTTTGTGTGTGTGTGCGTGTGCATGTGTGTATATGTGTGTGTGTGTGTGCATGTGCTGAAGACTCAGAAATGCATGTGTGTGCTATAATATAAGTAATACAATGGTATGTAAGAGATTCAGATTGAAAGCGATTGAAAGAGAGATTCAGATTCTTAGAGATTCAGATGAGTTGCGAGAGATTCAGATTCTCACCTGACCGAAGCGGTGCTGTGGCGGAGTGATGGAGGCGGCGCTGTGGCGGAGGTGGTGCTGCGGCCGAGTGGCGGAGGCGGCGCTGCACTCTGAGTCTCTCTGTCGCCCCTCTCTTCTCCTCCCCTCTCTCTCTCTCTCTCTCTCGCTCTTTTTCTCCAGTTCTCCCGCTCAACAAAGATGCATTTTCCCCCTAAATATTTTACCCTTTTTTTTGTTTTGTTTTTTATTTTTTTTATTATTTTTATTTATTTTACCCATCATTTGTATCGGTAAATATCCGTTACTACTTTTTTTATAACCGTTACAAAATTAAAAATACCTATTGGTAAATGTTACTAACAGATTTTGCTCGCTTCTGACGGAAATTTACTGTTGATAATTAGCAATGATAAATCACCGTTAGAAAACATAAAACATTTGTGTTACAAAAGTGGCCAAATGGTGTAGTGACCATTTTGTTGTGGTGTATACAGCGTAGTTGTTTTATGAATAATCCCATTATTAGCACAATACTCGGCTAGTGGAGTTGATATTCACCTCCTCTATCTGATCTAACTCGATTTATTGTTCTAGATAATTGATTTTCAATTTCAGCTCTATATGTCTTTAATATATCCATTATTTCATCTTTAGAACTAAGTAAGTAAACATAATATTATCTACTACTATCATCTATAAATGTAACAAAGTATTTCCTTCCACTTCTTGTTGGAGTTAGTTTTAAATCACATAAGTCGATATGAATTAAATATAGTAATTCACTTGTTCTATCTATGGATTTAAATGGCTTTCTAGCAAATTTTGATTCTACACATGTTTTCACATTTATGTAACTTATCAATTTCAAATTTAGGCAACAATTCAAAATTCTTCATTTTATGCATGTATTTGAAATTCACATGTCCTAATCTAGAATGTCACAATGAACATAACTCAACAATATAAGAAGAAGCTATAACATTCTCATTAATAATATTTTTAGGAGTACAATTGATCTTGAAGAGTCCTTCATTGAGGTAACCCTTTTCTTACATACATTTCTCCTTTAATTAGTACAAACTTATCGGATTCGAAGACAAGCTTGAATCATTTCTTACTAAGCATAGGACCTGAAACCAAATTCTTACGAATTTCGGGAACATGCAATATATCCAAAAGAGTCATTTCCTTTCCGAAAGTGAACTTTATAACTACATTGCCTTTGCCTTCAATGGTCGCAGCCACGACATTTCCCATATAAAACTTCTCACTACCATCTAATTTTGTGTAGGTAGAAAACACATTTCTATCCTCACAAATGTGCTTGGTAGCCCCGATATCCATCCACCAACCTTTTGAGTCGGTTACAATATAAGACTCCATGATTACCGCCGCAAGATCGTCGATATTCATCATGTTAGCTTGGCTGGGCTTCTTGTTCCCATTTGGTCCTTTCTTGTGATGACTTTCGCTAGCACGATGTCCGAGTATTTCACATACCTAACAATTCCCTTTTATCTTCTTGGGATCTCAGTCCTTAGACCCATTGTATGTAGACTTCCTTTTTCCTCCCTTATTCTTAGATTTAGAAGTGGGTTTTGAAGACTCACCTTCAACGAGATTTGCTTTAGGTTCCGAAGTACCTTGCTGTCCCTTATTGTCTCCCTTGCGATTATCTCCTCGATTCTCAAACGGACCACCAAATCCTCCATCGAAAGTTCCTTACACTTGTGCTTAAGATACCTTTTGAATTCTTTCCACAAAGGTGGCAATTTCTCAATGATTGATGCCACTTGAATGGTTCACTAATGGCCATCCCCTCCAAGATGATTTGGTTGATGATCACTTGAATCTCCTCCAATTGCTTGACCACCGGGATCGAGTCTACCATTTTAAAATCTAAAAATCTACCCACAATAAACTTCTTTGTACCGGCATCTTTGGTCTTTTACTTTTTCTCCAAGGATTCCCATAACTCTTTGGAGGTAGTATTAGTCGAATAGACGTTGTAGAGAACATCTTCCAGTCCATTTAGGATGTAATTACGACATAGAAAATCGGAATTGTTCCATGCTTCCAATGCGGCTTCTTGTTCTTTTGAAGGATTTTCTGTAGAAACCACCGGCTTCCCTTGTCGTAGAATGTGTGTAAGATTGAGCGTTGTGTGATAGAACATCATCTTCATTTGCCATCTCTTGAAGTCCTCTCCCTTGAACTTCTCCGGTTTTTCGGCATGAGTATTCTTGATAATAGTTGTAGTAGAAGTAGTTTCTTCGGCCATTATTCCAACTATTTAAACTTGTTTTTTCGATTATTGGTTACAATGGATAAGAAACTTCAAACAAACAGAGACTAAACTTAAGATCAAACCACGTACAAATACGTTGTTCGAAAAACAAGTTTACGTCCCACACCGTTGTTTTGTGGACTACGATGCCTTGTTCTTGAGGATACTACGATCTAACAATTGAAGTATAACTTAACTTTAATTGTTCTACATAATATATGTATATGACTTGCTCTCAATAGACTCTAGAATAGATGAAGAAGAGAAGATAAAATCTGTAAAAAAAAATCTGTATCAAGCTAACTATCTATATTGTATATAGAGGTGTCTATTGGGTAAGAGATGTCTCTCTACACAAATGGTTGTGTCCCAACACCTATACACTACATATATAACAGTATATCCACGTTTATCATCCATTAGAACAAATGAAGTTCAAACAAATTCAAAATTTCTACATTAAAAATTGTGACTCTTCACAAATAGGGTCCGGTCGAACGGGGTCGATCGACCGGTCGAATGCCCCTCTACCTGAACTTGTTTACAAACTTCATACAGCCGTTGACCCCGTCGATCGATCGAAGGGACCCGGTCAACTGATCGAAAACTCCTCTACTAGAATCTTAAAACTTAATGTTCCAAGCCTTTCCTTGAGCATTAAACCGGTCCATGGCGATCCTAACGATCCCCTTGAGCTTACATAAGCTCTTATATTCATACTCCGAATCTAAGACTTATTACAACACATTGGGACATTTTTAGAAGCATTTGAGACTAAGTTACAACACCTTAAGACCTTATTATAGTATGATGGGGCTGTAATTATAGCATTTATGAACTTGATAAAACACTTTCATACCACTACTGATTACCATACCCAATCTCCGATATGATACGTCAGTTTGAGCTCTCAACATACATTCCTAGACCTCCAATTCCCCGATACATACTCTCTGGGCCACTCCCGATGAGGGATGGTTGAAATTGAATGTAGATGGTACAGCAAAAGGGAAACCAGGGCCGGCATGCATTGGTGGGGGTGTTGAGAGATTCACATGGGTGATTGTAGCCCTTTACCCAAAGAACTTTATAGTAAATGAATCCAACTGTGCGGAGCTCTCAGCTCTGTTAGAGAGCCTTCATTTGTTCCTCAGTTCAGGAAAGCTAGATGTGGTGAACTTGAATATAGAAAGTGATTCCTAGGTTGTATTGTGGACACTTAATCAGTAAAAAAGGCCATGGAAACATAGAGGGGTGTTTCTTGAGATTGATGAAATGTGGAGCCAAATCTCACTGGTGAAAACTGTGAAACTGGCTCATGTGCCTCGGAACGCAAATGGCCTTGCTGATTACCTTGCAAAGTTTGGGATTTCGAGATTAATTCCTTTCAAGGCAGTGTTCAAAGAGGTTAGTTTGGTCTGCATTGGTGGCTGCCAAATCGCTTCAAATTGCTACTTTTGTTAGGGTTATAAACAATTGTATAGCTTGTCTTTGGCATTCTTTGCTTAGTAATGTGGAAGGTTCAGCTCTTTGGTAAACCTGTTCTAACGATGATAACTGGGTACCATTTTTGCAATGTTATCAGTAGCAATTGGAATTCTTGATTCGATTAACGTAGAGCCAATGGCGATTTCATCAGGACTAAGTATGTTTTTGGTTCGGATCTAAAGTACTTTCTGCTCTTGGCTGGTTTATGTATTCCTTTATGTCTTCATTCTAATTTCTTGGGTAGAAGCATCTTGCCGGTAATGATCGTCTTTATATGATGATTGTTCTCGGATCTGCAAGTCTAACTTGGAGTACAAATTTTATTTTCTGCTCATAATTGTTGTTTGCTATATAAAGTGGAGAAGTTTTTTGGCTGTCCTGGGATGCTGCTGGTTTAGGGAGGTTTGTACATCCTCATAACTACTTGATGGTTGTTTTGATGGGCTATTGCTTTTTCAGCCATACTTAATGCGTCATGAAGGAGCTCAGACTAACATGGCCTATGTAATTTTGGATTTTTACTTGTGGTTATACGAGCACTTTGATCTAAGATAGGAACGAGGTATATATATTCTGATGGCCATCTCCTTTTTTCTTTTTTTTGGTGGTTCCTTTACTGAAACTCTCAAATGGAGTAGTTTTAAAATTGGAACGTTGGACTGTTGGTTTTTTGGGGCTTCTTTTTTGGGATTCCATCTAGACGATGGAAATATAAATAGCAATGCTTTATCGCTTTTTAATTGATTATATTAATGAAATTTTCCATTTAAAAAAAAAAACAAATTGGGACGGTATTACAACACATTTGGACCACACACATTACAATATATATTTTGGGACCCCAAATTGTTATCTGCTATCGAAGGTTACCATTAATTAGGTTACCGTGGGGTCACTGTTCATGGGTGAATTCTACGATATGATCGAATGTGTACGGTTATTTAATTTGAGACAATATTTTTAGACTTGGGTACAATGGTTTTTTTTTTTGTTGATATGGGAGAGGGGATGATATTCGAACACCGAACCTATGCATTGGAGGGGACTTACAAATGCCAAGCCTTTTGTCACTTGAGCTAGGCCAGCCATTAATGACCTGGAAATTTAGAATCATAATTTCATAGGAAAAATACCAGTTTTGGAATTGGTACAGTATAATTTTACCTGCGTGTGTGTATTATCGCGTGAGCTCAACACACACGTTTATCTCTCACTAGTTACTTGGAGAACAAGCCCATAAATGTGCACAGTGTGTGCGTGGAAATTGTGTGTGTGTGTGTGTGTGTGTGTGTGCCGAGTGTATGTGTTGGTGTGTGTGCTTGGCGGGCAAGTAAAAATATTTTATAAATACTCACAATCTCTCAAAAACTCTCATCTCAATACTCTCTGCCTCTCCACAACTCTCTCGGCCACACACACACACACACACACACATTACTACATATATTCACACCCCCCCCCCCCCCCCCCCCCATATATTTATATATATGGACAGATTCATATTTATATATATACTAGGAGTAATTCCATTCAAGAGCTTGGATTTGGTATCCTTATCATCAGAATTTCGATTTGGGTAAACTTTCTGTTGAAATTTCATTTTTGAATTTCAATTTTATATAGCTTTGTTGAAATAGATATATTTATATACATATATAGAATTTCATATATCTATATATATATATCGTTAAGGGTCCAAAAATAGCAAGCAGAAAAACTGTAACAGAAACGTGATTTCTTTATATCAAATGAAAGGTCTCGATCCCACAAGGCTCCTTTTTGAATTTCAAAAGCAAATTCATAGCGGTTGCGACGAACGGTCGAATTAAAGTTTTGTCACCATTCGGTTTTTCGATAAAATCGAGAGCTACGTTTGATTTCAATAAAAACCAATTTCATATTTGAAATCTACGCGGAAAAAAGAAGAGATTCATTTATTGGAAGCCCTGTTTTGGTTAAGTTTTCAAAATGGGTAAAAACCAGCCTTTGATTTCAAAACAGGGGAAGAAAAAGGAAGAAGACATTTCTGTGACATCTCGCGCGCGTGACCAGGCTATTTTTCGAAAAACTGTTTTAAATTAAATCTGTGGCCTTTTGTACAAATTTGCCCGAGCGGCCCGCGTGAGCGAGGACACGTGCAAGCGAGGTCCCGCGCGCACGACCTCAGGCAGTTTAGTAAAATCTCCTATTTTCTTATACTTGATTCAGATATGAGCTAAGGGACCTTGTACCCTAAGCTTTAAGAGCTGTACTTTACTTTAAAAGTAGTTGTACTTGTGCTTAGAAATGTTTTACCTCACTGATATACGCGCATTATTGTATATCTAGATTTATAACAGATTGAGCATTTTCGGTTTCTGTTCTGATTAATTATTCAGTTTATCCTCGGCGAACGGTAGTTCCATATAACCCTCAATAAAGTTGTATAACATGTTAATAGTGTACTTCTATATTTACATGAGCTGTGATGCTTTAAGTGTTTACTTGAGCTAATATGCCTTAAGTGGTTATTTGAGTTGCTATACTTTATGTGTTTACTTGGATGAATTCAGCATGTCTATTGTGTTGCTTCAAATTGATAGCATGTCTTGATAATCTGTCTTATGAAATATTGAATATGTCTGGATGCTTAGAGCTCGCACATGTCATAACATTTCATAAGCATGAGCATGAACATGAACATGAAAATCACGAAAATGATTTTGGGATGAAAGACCTTAGAGGCTTTCAATTTTTGAAAAAGGAAGATTTTAGAGACTTCCAGGTTTTGAAAAGGGAAGACCTTAGAGGCTTCTGTGCATAAAATCCTCTAGGAGGGATTTGTTTTGAAAAGATAGAAATTCCGGATTTGTGGGTAGGCGTGTGAGATGGGTACCATAGGAACACGAATTGCGGGATGTGTTACAAGAAACCCCCGTAACGTGAAGGCTAGGCCTTCGTGTAATTCGTAAGGCCCAAAGACCCGCACGTTTGAGGCTAGGCCTACATGAACGCGAAGCCCTTGGTTTGGGTAATGATCTTGACGATCGAGGGTGAGTGTTTGAAAATGCATGAAAAATAGTTCTTCATACATGACATTGGCATTCATTGCACTCACGCATGTTATATAATAAATATTAATGTGTGGTTATATGACTATACGAGCATTTTGACTTATGAACTATTAAACCTTTCTTTCAAGTGACATAGATAAGGGCAAGGCCCGGGGTAGAGTTTACTCATGAAGACCCTGTTTGGGGAAGAAATTGTGAGATCGTGATACTGTGTATTTTTAAAAACCTTGGGTTTTTTATTATAAGAGTTTCTAAAGTTTGAGAAAAAGAAAGTATATCATTGTATTACTTTCCAATATGCGAAACCAAACTTGAGTTTCTATTTAAAAGTTGTATTCTGAAGCTTGAGAAGAAGTCTGATAAATGTTTATCAGATCTGTATGTTTTCTATTGCACTGTTGTTCATTTGATGAACCGATAACGATTTTTTGTTAATGTCTTTTAAATTGACAAGCAAAGCTTTTCAAAAGACTAGTTTAATACTTCCGCCAGCGTTTTACTCAGATTCGTGAGTCTTTAAAGGTTTTGTTTTTCCCATCAAAGATTTTGAAAGGCAATTCTATGCTTATGCTGTAACCCTCGGAGTCTAGGACTCGGGGCATTGTAAAATGGTATCAAAGTTTTGAGATTTCAAAGTTTAAATATTTCAGAGCTTTGGAGTTTAAATGATTTTAAAGTTTAAACATTTATTTTTCTAAAGAGAAAGTTTTCAGGTAAGTTTCGAGTCTAGGACTCGAAACATTACCAGTATGTTTAGTCCTTCCGCACTTGGTTATTATTTTATTTACATTAGCACCCCCTCGCCTGTGGGACTCGGGGCGGGGCGTCACACAGCCTATACCCTGGGTATAATGTTTTGAGATCTAAACGAAACCACTATGGATATACTCCAATGTTTTGGGTCTCAAAGTCTCAAAACATCGAACAGAGGTCCAAATACCGTACCCATGTCCCAAAACATTGCACCCAGATGATTTCGTCAACTCAAAACATTGAACTCGTAGAAGTTTTTTTTGATCTCAAACCATTGTACCAGATCTCAAACCATTGTAAGCAACAGTGATTTTGCTTAAATCTCAAAATATTATACCCATGTCTCAAAAACTATAACTCATTCTGTCGTGTATGATACAATCAAATCACTCGTTATATCATAGAACTCCCTGTTCGGGGCACCGCTCACACTTTTCATTTTGCAGAGTAAGCTCTCTTGCCCCTATCAGATTTCTGTGGCATTTTAGCTTTCATTTCCTTGTCTTTACCTCTTCTACCAATATATTTACAACAGTCGACTCTGTTTGGTATTTGCTAGATTACACTTTCTAAAGCTACTGTTAGAAAAGAGTAAAACTTCAGGCACACCCATTTCCACAACCTCACCCCCACAACCTTATATGTCAACCATGTAGTGAGAGTATCATATGTAAGATTGTGTTAAATGATGGGTCTCATCCTACTATATGATTGACACATCAAATTATAGAGAGTGAGATTGTGAAAATGAGTATGGCTGAAATTTTACTCGTTAAAAAATGTAAGCCCGCTATTCATAAATGGGTACTCCTACTCTCTCTCTCTCTATGGACAGTAAATTTACTTATTTGTTCGTCGTAGAGTCTATTGCTTTTGGACTCCACCTCGACTGTCTTGAAATTTTTTCAATTGACTATGACTGAAATTCATTTTAGTATCCCGTAACTGAATTGTAATTCTCAACCATGTAATATTAATTGAAGCACCTAAAGTCCTTAATTTGTAAGACCGTACGTGTCACTTATAAGTTTGACGGAATGGAAAATGAAATTATGGTGTAATTACAAGTTATTAAATAAAATGCTTTAAGTCTTTGATTTTTTGAGACATGTGTCCTCTATATGCTCTATTTCATTGTTTTTTCGTACAATGTTAACAGTTGTTCTTAAATGAAACGTGTTTATGAATCTATGGCTTTAAATATTTCAATGAACTAATGCAAACATTAAATGAAATTATAGTATAATTATGTGGCACTAAATATTTTTCATCTACAATTTTTTTTTATTGGCCTAAATACATTTTAATACCCTGTAATTACCTCAACTTTTCATTTTGTGGCATGTACTATTAATTTAAATTTTGAAACACTTAAAGCCCTCATTTTATAGTCACATTTTATTTAAGGATAATTGTTAATAATACCCCAAAAAAATAACAAAATGGACCATATGGAGGGCACATTTCTCACAAAATCAAAGCTTAAAAATATTTTAGAATCTTGTAATTGCCAAAAGTTTCACTTCGGAGGTCCTTTTATGTAACATCCGTACCCGAAAAGAAAAATTATATTATTAGTATGCATTAACTGGTATTAATAATGCATAAGGCGCAGTTTAAGGTGGGATTAATAGATTCACTGGTAGCAAAGTGGTCAGTTGGGAACACAGTTGAAATTCCATTACAAATGAGACATGTATTAAAGTGGGGTCCGATGGGGGTCAGGGTAATATAAATTGCATATATGTGTATTTATGTGTTTGAATAAATACTTGCTAAGTTGCTTGAATATTATATTATTATATTGTGACCACTTATAGGGCCAGTTTGGATACCCATGTGAGACCATAATTAGACTCATTCATAAATGGTAGTGTTTGGTTGAAAATTTTCTCTAAGGATATATGTGGAATTCTATAAGTGCGAGTGTGCCATGCAAGTTATTGTCAATGTGTATGAGGTAACAAATATCCAAACTGCACCTCACTAGGGAGATTGTGGTGATGTTCGATGCCTTAACAAAGACTTTAATTGTGTGAGATGAAATAGAGATGAAATGTAAGAAAATGTGAATGCATGAAACAGTGGACTGTTCCAACTAAAGTTAAGAAATGAAATAATACTTTGAACCAAATAGACGTGCTTTGAACTAAAGAAACATGCGGATCTTAACTTGTTCGAACCTATCTTATTCTAACAGAAACTATCAATCCAAATGGACAAGGAGTTTAAGTATGTGAAGGAATCAAAGAGGAAGTAACTAAACTAATCAAATTTAAAGCATTAAACCATAGTATCAAAGCATTAAAGAACAACTAAGGCTAAGACTAAGACTAAAGTAATTAAACTAATGACCATGATGGCCGAAAGGAAAAGATAATGTAATGCTACATTGATGTATTCATGTGATTGTTTGGTCAATGATCATTACAAATGAGTATATTACATTTATTTATAGAAAAAAACCTAAAACTACCTATTTGAATTTGAATATTTCCCTCCTATTACATCAACTACCAATTCAAATTCATTTACACATGTGTTTCTTCCAAGAGAAGCTCCCTCCAAAATGACTTCTACTCTAGCCATCATTGATCTTCAAGTAACTCACCTTTACATTAATCCTACGAAGCCAAGTGTCCTACAAGTAATTTCCAAATGGCTTCCATAGCAAGTCAAAATAGCTTATAATAATAATAATAATAATAATAATAATAATAATAATAATACAAAAACTAAATTATATTTTATGGTACAAACATGTAGGGTAATTAGCAACTACATAAAAACATGTAGGACCACGTTTGGAGCCCATACATGACATAGATATAAACCACTTAGGTATTCAGATAGTAATACAATGGTTTAGAGGTGTCATAATAAAGTAAAACTTTGGGGGTGCATATGAAAATATAGACAAGTTTAAACATATCACATACGCGTGTGCTTGCATATGTGTCATTTGGAAAGTTTAAATAAAGAAAAACAAAACAGGAGAGAGAGAGAGAGGGATAGCCGCCGCACCTCCACCCACTCTCGGTCAGTTCCTCCGCCCCTCTCTTCCATTGTCTCTCAATCCCTCTTCCATGGTGAAGATTTCCACTTCTTAGGGGAGGGTTTTTCCTTCCCCTTATGAAGTTTTCTCTTGGGGTTTTTTCCCCCTTTTTGGTTTTTTTGTTGTCCCTTTCTCCTATAATAATCTATGGTTCCAACCATTCAGCTCTTGGTTTCATTTGGGTTTTAGTTGGTTGTCTTTGGCCTCTCGTTTACCGCAGTGTTGCTGTTCATGGTATAGCTTTTGCTACCATGAGGTTTTTTAAAGCAACTTTGGTTGCTCCCCTGAGTGAAGTTTCTTCACTCTTTTGGGCTCGACTTTGTGTCACTATCATCTTTGGGTGGGTCTACCCCATTTTCAACGTTGATTTTGCCCAGGTTACTTGTTCTCTGGTTTCTCGATCTCTCCACGCGACGGTTTCTGTGACGCAGTGGTTGGCTTCTGATGCAGCTTGCGGAGGGGTTCATCTGGCTTCGTCTGAATCTCCATTTTTGTACCTTTTGTCTTTATGGTTGTGCTTTGTTGTTTTTCTTTTCTCTTTTATGTTGTTTCTTGTTGGTGTTGGTTTTTTCTTTGTAATGGTTTCTTTCTAGTTAATGATATTTGCCTTTTAGCAAAAAAAAAAGGAAGAAATTAGTTCCTCGTCACAAAGTGGCGCCGTTATCCCACCGTTGAACATCCCTTTTTGAAATGAAAATCATATTTGGACTCGTGGAGACGAGATGAAGATCTTTTATATTTAGGAGTAATGATTTGTGCACATAAAATGTGCACATAAAGATCTAGGCCATTCATTTTGGTGGGTCCTATGTGTGCATGGATGGACCCCACCAAAATGAATGGCTCAAATCTTTATGTGCACACTTTATGTGCACATTTTATGTGCACGTAGCATTACCCTATTTTTAGTTTCAACGATGTTTTTTTTTTTTGGATAAAAGACATTTTGCTCCTTCAAATTATATATATATATTTGCAATTTACACCCTAAACTTTAAAAAGTTACAATGTCCCCCTGAACTATCTTCAGGGTTAGAATGTCCTCCTGAACTTCAAAAAGTTGAAATGTCCCCCCCTGAACTATCGTCTGTGTTGCAATATCCCCCCCGAACTATCTTTCGTGCTGTAATGTCAACTCTGCCATCACATTCCGTCAAGAAATGTGATGAAATTTGCTCGTATGGGATGCACATGCTAAATTTCAAAGGCATTTATGACATTTTACTATCCCCATCTAAATTAACAATCATAACAATTAGGGAAAATTACACTTTAATCCGTCAAACTATATATCTGGTTTCAATTGGATCCATAAACTGTTTTTTTTCAATTGGGTCCTTGAACTTCAAAAATTCATTCAATTAGACCCAAATTCTGACACTGTTAGCTTAAATTATTAAAAATTATCATGTATGTTGCACGTAATGCTTACCTGTGATATGCTAGGTTAAGAAAAACATGGAAGATTGTAAATACTGCGAAAAATCGCATTCAATCATATCTGAAATCACGTTTAATCAAATTCGAAAACACATTCGACTAGATCCAAAATTGCATAATTTTTTAGCCATTCACAATTTTCCGTGCTTGTCTTAACCTAACATGTGACAGGTAAACATTACGCACAATGTAAGTGACAATTTCTAATAATTTAAGCTAACAGTGTCAGAATTTGGGTATGATTGAATGATTTTTTGAAATTCAAGGACCCAATTGAAAAAAAAAATAGTTTATGGACCCAATTGAAAATAGGTGTATAGTTTGATGGACTAAAGTGTAATTTGTCCTAATTTTTATGATTGTTAATTTAGATGGGAATAGTTAAATGTCATAAATGCCTTTGAAATTTAACATGTGCGTCCAACACGAGCAAATTTTATCACATTTCTTGACGGAATGTGATGGTATGATTGACATTGCAACATGAAAGATAGTTACGATAGTTCAGGGGGAACATTTTAACGTTTGGAAGTTCAGAGGGACATTGCAACCCTGAAAATAGTTCAGGGGAGACATTGCAACTTTTTAAAATTCGGAGTGTAAATTGCACAAACGTGTATAGTTTGAGGAGGCAAAACACTTTTTACCCCCATGTTTTTTTATGACCCATTTAGTCTGCGGTGACACACAATTATGTGTTGGAATGAATATATTTGGTGTAGGATTTGGGCTCTGATCGATTTGGAACTTTTATAGCCTTAATTGTTAAGACTTGATAAGGTCAGTGATCTAATCTTATTTAAATGTGTAAATATGTTTACTATTCTCAAAAAAAAAAAAGTTTATTATTGTAATATGGGGTTTAGTATGTTAAAGCCATGTGAATTATGCTATGTTCATGCCAAATGAAAGAAAAATGTGTTGAATTTGTGTTTAGTGAATTATGGTTACAATATTGATTAAGAATCAAGCATATGTTAAAAGAGGATAAACATGTCTAATTATTATAGAATTACTATGTTGTGTTGATTATGTGAATATGTGGGTCAAAGGTTATCCGATAATGGTTCACTAAGTATGAAGTTGCAATAAGAAAAGAAAAATCATTTGTGTAGAATAAACCCTTTGTGCGAGGATAAAAATGTAATGTCCGAATTTTTGTATTTTCACTTTTAGAGTTTTAGGGTGTTATTCCGTTTGGGTTGTTTTGATACTTAAAATTGAATTTAGTGTCGAGCGATTTATAGTCGAATTGGTGTAACCGAATTGGCATAGCCTCTCTCTTTCCAGTGGGAAGGGAGAGGGTTCGAATCCCCTAGTTGCTTGGCCTGTAGTTATTTTTTAGTCGGAATGAGTGGCCTTTTTGGCCTTAGCTGTGAGCCAGTGTGGGACTTTGGGGCTGGTGTGTGTGTGTGTCCAGTCCGGATCTTGGTAAGAGTTAAAAAAAAAAAAAATTGAGTTTAATTTCTATTATCCGGCGCACTTCTTTTGGGAAAATTTGTACTGAGTCATTACAAGTTGCTTTTCGATTCTTCGATTAATGCAGTCAAATAAGATTTATTCAGTTATTGTTTAATTTTATAATAATGATACGCGCACACAATTCTACACACATTTCTACACTATACAATATTGGTCATTGATTCTAGTGGAGCTCATGTACTCTCACATGAGACCCATGTGGGATCAACATGGGATCCACTGGAATCAATGGCCAGAATTATGTGGTGTAAAAAAATGTGTAGAATTATGTGTGTATCATTACTCTTCATTTTATTTACAAGTATGTTAGGCTAAATGAATTGCTAGGGTTAGGATGAAGTTACATTGTTTATTTTGTTCATGTGATTTTATTTCTCCACAGATTAGTGTGATTAAATTGAATTAAAATTCTTCTTGTATATTTAATTTGTTTATTTAAACTGGTCATTGTGTCGTATTGGATTCAATTTAATATGATTTGTTAAAAGCGGATATAGATTGTGTTTCGATAGATTTAATGAATGTTTTTTGTTTGGCAAACGAAGAATTATTATTGAAATAAATTTAAAATGGTTGTCACGTGTCATCTTTCACAATAATAGAGTTTTGCCACTAATTTATTGTGCAAATTAAGGAAATACATGTTTTGGTCCCCCAAAATTTAGTCAATATACAGTTAGTTAATTTGACTTTTTAAACCATTAAATTCATCTTTGATTAATAAGATATACTAGGAATTAGTCATTTTCCTCAAATATCTGTATTTTTTATGGACAAAATTGCCCTTATCATTAGATTTATATATATACACACACACATATATGACCATCCCTTGAAATTAGGGGTTTTAAATTGAAACCCAAAAATAACTGCAAACATATACGTATATATGTATATCTCAAATTCGTATTATCCAAAATAAGCATATTCAATCCCCCTCTCTCTCTTTTTGAAATCCCATCACCAGAGAAGCAATTGAGAGATCTTGACCCAGCAATTGAAATCCCATTATATCTGAACTCAAACAAGGCGGCCCTCTTGGCTTTCCCGTCCGCCGTGTCTGTGATGCATTTTAAAAGTGATGAAGGTGATTCATGGCGTTGATTGATGAAGGCGAAGATGAGGATAGCGAGGTCAATCAAGATGTTCATGGCGTGGTGGGGTCGGTGTGAGGCGGAAATGCTACTGGATTCATTTTTATTTCATGTTTGTTTGATATTAACTTGAGCTGGACAATCTTTTGTTGGTTGAAGGAACATGTAAGCTCTGATCCCTATGAACCAGATCTTTCAAATTCATGGTTGTAAGCTTTATTTTTATCACTATTTGTTCTTTTGTAGCGTTTGATGAGCCAGATCTGAAAATTTGTGGTTGTAAGCTTTATTTTTAGTCAAAATCATATTCAACCGTAGGCTCTCACCTTTAAAGATTTTGTAACAGAAATGTAAATGTAGTGAGAATTTCTCACCACTTTGGAAAGATTTTGTTATAGAAATGTAAAAATGGTCAGAATTTCTCACCACTTCGTAAAAAATATGTAATGGATCCCTACGCGCCTTAGTCTCTCGTTTATTTGATTACATTAATTAGTATCATTCGTACACTAACTTTTTGATGATTTTAAAAACCAAAAAAATCTTCTAAGGTAGATTAGGAACCTTTATTTTGAATTAATTAGCTTTCTACCACGTTCTATCCCTTCAAGTCCCTTGGATTCGACCTCGTTCTTACCGTATCTATACTCCAATAAATTCGTGCACTTGCGAATGAGAAAATTTGCACATCACCACACTGGAAACTTCTTGTGGATAGGCTTATGTCACGCCCGTCCCAGAAATTCATTTATTTTAAAATGCGTAATTGAAGTTTTAAGAATTATCAATGTTATTTGATAATTGTGTTTGGAGTTGACTAAGGGTCAACGCAGAGTGTCAATTGAGGACATGGTAATCGAAAAATCAAAGAAGCATTGATATGAATTAAATGACATTTATGTGATTAAATGTTATTTGACATATCTCGTATATGTGAATAGTAAGTTTACCTGTTTTAGGTATTTTTTTGGTAGTTTGAATCTTGATTAAGATCATTTTGATTGTTTTAACGATAACCAATAGTATGCGTTGCACAAAAGGGTAGGTTATTTAGAAATTCCACGAAATTAGATTTCGCAACGTAATTACGGTGACAAACGAAACTTCGATGTAACTTTCACGATTTATAGTTTCACTCATGAAGCAATGAATTAGACGCATAATACGTTTTGGGGAATAATTAGACGTTTTGAGAACTTGTGGGGAGGTAAACGTAATTCTCGAGAGTCGTGCGTCGTGAGATATTTTCATTTCACAACTTTTCTAAATTGAAATCAAGAGAGGGGTTTTGTGGCTTAGAGCTTCTCGATGCCAATCGACGGACTTCTGCCCGTTCATTTTTAACCAAATTCCATGTTTGAACTCTTTGAGGTAAGAGTTTCATTTTGATACCACTTAGGCCTTCTTTGGCATAGTTTTATAAAAAGTTCTAATTCTAGGAATTTGGGAAAAATCATGTAATACTTGTAGGAATTGTTTATAATCGGAAATTCGACGTTTAATCGGATCCCTAGTACTTCTCTCAAAGTTATAGAACGTTTGCACGAGTTATGAATTCTAGACCTATAACTTATAGGAAATTTACTTGTTTTATATATCTGATTTGATATTTTGAATTCGGGTGAAATCTTTTGTATTAATGAGGCACGTAATTATGCACGTAAAAATATATGAAACACATGTATATGTGTTGATATACAACTTTCTTTTAGGCTTCCAAAGCATGTTATATAGGGATAATTATATTTTAGTTAATTTTTTTTGTATGAAATTTAGAAGTCATTTTATTACTTTTTTAAAATTAAAAATATAAATAATAATTTAAAAAATTAAAAAGTCATCAACAAAATTAATAAAACATCAACTTTTGAGTGATTATTTTGTGTTTTAGTCTATTTTATGTTTTTAAGGTTGTGAACTTGTACCTAAATGTCCCCAACGTTTGAAAGACTTGCACCCAACGTTGTAAAGAGTTGCACCGACTTTGAAACGAGTTGCTCCCTACGTTTCGAAGAGTTGCTCCCAAATGCTTCGAAGAGTTGCACCGAACATTTAAAAAAGTTGTTCCACAATGTCATGTAAAATTTGATGACTTTTTCATTTTACAAAAAAAGTTAATATTTTTTTAATTTAGAAAAAAATAATAAATTAACTTTTAAATTATGTACAAATAACTGACTGAAAGTTAATTATCCCTATCACATATGTCCGACCACTCAATTGACACATATCAACCTTGGTGTGAAGTTATTCCTTAGAGAAATTCTATTCTCCAAAGGCCATTGGCCAAATCACAAAGTCAAAGTTAAGTCTATGCATGAACAACCAATTGGCACTACAAATAGAGATAAAACATAGGGATAATTACATTCAGTTAACTTTTTTTTTTTTATTTATTTATAAAATTTAAAAGTCGGTTTATTATTTTTTAAAATAAAAAAATGTTAATAATCATTAAAAAAAATTAAAAATCATCAACAAAATTAAAAAAAAAAATCAACTTTTGAATTGTTATTTTGTGTTTTAGTCTATTTTATATTTATACCGTTGTAAACTTGTATCAAAACGTTGTTTTGGTCGCTCTCAACGTTCGGAAGACTTGCTCTTGACGTTGTGAAGAGTTGCATACACCTGACTTTGAAGCGAGTTGCTCCCAAATGTTGCGCAGAGTTGCTTCCAACGTTTGAAAGAGTTGCTCTACTATATCATGTAAAATTTGATGACTTATTAATTTTACAAAAAAAAAAATTTGATATTTTTTTTTAATTTAGAAAAAATAATAGACTGACTTTTAAATTTTATACAAAAAACAAATACTGAAAATTAATATTTCTAAAATATAAGACCACGTCCCCACAAGGCGAAATAATTAGGCAATATAAGCTAATAAGTTGACATACAAAATACAGGACATAAAGGATTAAACTTCAAGAAGTTGACAACATGAAACATCACTCTAAAATACTTTTATTGTAATGTATCATAAAAACCTAAAACGCAAAAATGAAAGGGAATAATAATTTGGATATAAGATGGGTTGAAGAATGTAAATGAAATAATTGTTCAGCTATAAATATGCATATTATGCCTAAATGGAATAAAAGCAGGTATTTACCTTTGTCCGACAATCAGGGCCGACCTTGAGATGACAAAAATTGTCTGAGACCTCAAACGAATTTTCAAAGGGGTCGAAAAAATGAGGCATCTATACTATGTTTCATTGAAATTAGGAAGAAATTAGAAGAAAATAGGTTTCATAGAAATTAGGAAGAAAATAGGCCTAAAAATGATAAGTTTTAGGAGTGTACGCGGTCGGTTTCGGTCGTTTTTTGTGTATTTTAAAACCGACCAATAGGTTTGGTTTCGGTCGGTTTTGCGGTTTTGGTCGGTTTTTCGGTCGGTTTTAGCTTGTATATGTATTTTATAAACCGACCAATTGGTTTTTTGGTCGGTCGGTTTCGGTCGGTTTTCGGTTTTTCGTTTTTTTTGTTCACCCCTAATAAGTTTCATAGAAATTAGGAAAAAATTAGAAGAAAATAGACCTAAAATGATAAGTTTATAGAAATTAGGAAGAAAACAGGAAAAATGATAAGTTTCATAGAAATTAGGAAAAAAATTAGAAGAAAATAGGTCTATAAGTTTCATACAAATTAGAAAGAAATTAGGGAAAAAATAGGCCTAAAAATGAGGCCTAAAATCGAAGTCCCATGCGATTGCTTCGCAAAATTGCCTCAGGGACAATCTTACACTTTTTCAAAACCTGATGAAGCAATTTTTAAGACAACATTAGATCCAACATACAACCTCATACAATTTGCCAATGGATTTTTCATCATAATCATTAAAAAGAATATCACTAACAACTTTGGAAACATGTGTACACCCTTTCTCAGAGATTATCGAGAGACTTCACTTTCACCAACATAAATTCAGTAAGAATTAAGTTGAGAAGGACGCCAAATGGAATCCCCAATGAAATTCTAGTAAACTACTAAAATCACAAGTGGTTTTGAAGTGGTTTTGAGTGACATGTTGCAGGCATTTTAAATCTTTTAAGGATCCTCATATATATATATATATATATATATTATACTATCTAATGATCCATATAAGTACGCTGTAACACTAGGACTGTAAGATTTTTTTGAATAATTGAACCGACCTACCAAACTGAGCAAACCGGTTGATTTTCTTAAAATTATACAGCTAAAAAACCAAACCTACCGTTGAAAACTGATCAAAAACCAGCAAACCGACCACTTCGGTCTGTTTTCAAAATGTGAAAAAAAAAAAAAAAAAAAAAAAAAAACAACCTGACCGAAGCTACCGATTTACACCCCTAGTAACCATGTCCATTAAGTGCATATCAAGTCCTTGACAATATGTGTGTACTGTATGTTGGGGGTGGATTGATCTGTAGCTGTATGCACATGGTGTGCAAGGTTTATTTGCTTGAATACTAGTTTACTAGCTTTTTGATTGGGTGAGTTTGTAATTTTTTTTGGATAAAAATCTTTTCTTGCTATTTCAAAAAAAAAAAAAAAAAATAGATTTTAAGTACCAAAAATTTTAAACTTTTGAATTTGCAATATAGAATATAGTGTTTGGATTTAGACATCTTACCAACTTCACTATGCATGTAGAGTTTAAATCTTTTTCTTTTTTTTTTTGAACAGCAATAATTACATATTCATTAAAAATCTGGCAATTACAAATCAACCCAAAAACACCTAGCTAACATTGATATCAACAAACATCGTAAACCTGTGTTCAGACAACCCAAAATCACCCACATTAAAAAAAAACATTTACAAACTATAGCCAAAATTCAAGAGCCCATCTCAGCCCACGACAGGAAAGTCAAAAAACAAAAACAAGAGCACCAAGTTGCCCAAAAAAATGACAATCCAGCTCCCAAACCCCAGCAACCAAAACCACAAAAGATGATACTAGATCACCACTAATGATGCTCCAACACTTGAATCTCAAACTGAGAAGCAGAACTGAAAAAAAAAAAAAAAAAAAAAAAAAAAGAGGACATTGAAGGCCCAATAGAGATAAACACAGCATTGTATACCTGCTAATTGGGCAATTAGCTCCTACTAAACCAAGATTAGCCACTTCTGCAGCAAACGAAGACCCCAAAAAACCAAGACAGCCTTTTAAGGAGCTTGAAAACTGTTGGGAATTTAACACGCGGAACCAAATTCCCCCAAATAAACACATACACATGAGCAGTAATTAAACATGCACACCAACAAAAAGACACACAGATTTCTACGTGGTTCGGCCAAACACCTGCCTACGTCCACACCTGAGAGATCCATTCTTCACTATTGAGTAAAACATGGTACAAGTTACACGAATTAAATCCCATAACCCAATTACAAAACCCTTGTACTCTCCCCACTCAATACCCCAAAGAACCTGACATAATCACTGTAATACATAGAGAAATCACAGAGATAAAGAAATATCCATCCCTACCTCACATCCCTATAACGCTGTGAACACCCCTCACAGAAAACCCTAATGATTAATCTCTCTCACCCTAGACCATGCACCCCCATGAGGGGAGACCCCCAACTTGGTACACCAAGGTCTCTCCTAAATTCCTATACAACATCCATATATATAGAGTTTGAAACCCATTACTTATTGGACAAGTAATACAACTATATCATAAAGGAAACCAAATCACAATAGGAATCTAGCCAAATCACAATCCCTAAATTAATGGGATTATCCCACATGTGATATAACCCCAACAATCACCCCCTCTATCACTTGTGGGAAAACTGTCCAATCAATTTATCACACATGATCAGTACCCCCTCAACTGGAGCACCCACAAAGCTGACGACTTTGTAACCATTTGCCATTGACCGTCTTCCGTACCAGCGTGCACACCTCGAATCAATATGGTCTCAACACCTCCGATTCGTCAAACCGCGGCCAATACATGTGCAGCTGCGCCGAGTTAATTATAAGCATTAACTCCACTAGAGAAGAGCCTCGATCCCTCTTTCTTTCCCCTCACCATCGTCTGAACCGTGAACAAACCATCCACGCACTCACTTATATAAGAAATTTTCATCGAAGACTTGGGAGTACAACTCTACCAACCAGACAACACAAACCAACCACACTTCTCTCAACTGTCGTGTGTGATTTCAGCAACAATATTAGATTCCTCCGCAACTTTGGGATCAATATCACACCACCCAAATAGCGAACATGCTCCAAAAATATTTGATCAACGTTCCTACGTGCAGTATCCTAACAATTACCTCTGTCGGATAATTGCGCCTGTGTCTGCCCCCGTCTTCTTGGAACCCATCAAATTATTTTCTCTAGAAGCACATACTTACCGTATCTGGAATCCAACAACCCAAGAGAAATGGCCGTATGAGTGGAATGTGAGAACCTCTCCACCATACGCAACCTGGTACAATCACAGTAACATCAAAATTATTTTTCGGCCCTAGATCCCAACCTGCTGCAATATATATATATATATATATATATAGAACCTATCACCAAGAAAAATAATCTCAATTCATGCAGAATATTGCAAATCTGCACCCACCGGTGAATCCGCAGCGCCTGAAAACCTTAGGAACCATCTCCGACCCGAATTCCGAGTAACATAGCTATTCATACTAACCACTTGAATTCTAACCAATCAAAAACTTTAATTTGGTACACCTACCACACCATATCAAATCCCATGCCAAGTAACCCTTAACTTTAATTACACCAACATGACAGGACTGAGCCAAGTCTTATGGCCACTGCCGCCGAGATTTCGTGTGCCGCAATGATGACATCGGACGTGTCCCACACACAGTCACGCTACTTCCACCAATTTGCCAATTCTTTTTTTTTTCTTCTTCATCCTGTGTAATCTTTTAACCACCGTGCTGCTAATCTCCACTGTCACTGTGCGCCTCTGTCACCATGATTTGACAACCATAGCTTTGATACCACTTGTTGGGAATTTAACACGCGGAACCAAATTTCCCCAAATAAACACATACACATGAGCAGTAATTAAAGATGCACACCAACGAAAAGACACACAGATTTCTACGTGGTTCGGCCAAACACCTTCCTACGTCCACACCTGAGAGATCCATTCTTCACAGATTTCTACATGGTACAAGTTACATGAATTAAATCCCATAACCCAATTACAAAACCCTTGTACTCTCCCCACTCAATACCCCAAAGAACCTGACATAATCACTGTAATACATAGAGAAATCACAGAGATAAAGAATTATCCATTTCTACCTCACATCCCTATAACGCTGTGAACACCCCTCACAGAAAACCCCAATGATTAATCTCTCTCACCCTAGACCATGCACCTCCATGAAGGGAGACCCCCAACTTGGTACACCAAGGTCTCTCCTAAATTCCTATACAACATCCATATATATAGAGTTTGAAACCCATTACTTATTGGACAAGTAATACAACTCTATCATAAAGGAAACCAAATCACAATAGGAATCTAGCCAAATCACAATCCCTAAATTAATGGGATTATCCCACATGTGATATAACCCCAACAAAAACCACCGAATTCCATACCCCTACCGCACTCGAGTAACCAAACCTGATGACAATTGAAACAAAAAACACTCCAAGTCCAACAGCCCCACCACAAAAGCAAAAAGGAACAACTACAAACACGGATCAGAAAAAACACCCTGACCAAAAGAGATACGGGAGCAGCACCAGAGCAAACAAGTCGATCTCGAACTCAATCCGAAAAAAAAAACAAACAAACCTATCAAGACACAGAAAAAGCTCCTCCCCTACCCCTCAAAAAACCCTGATAAAAGAAGAGAAGCCTCAACACTGGAAAAAAAAAGACCATGCCACTAGACAAAACAGCTGCCAAAACCAGAGCCAAAAGCAGCACCATAACAGCCAAAACAGAACCGAAGCAGCACCAAAGCAACAGACCACTACCAAACTCAGAAAAACATAGGAGATCCAAAAAAATCCCAAAAAAAGGCCTTCAGGACCAAACCAAAAGCAGAGAAGGCTTCCTCACAATCCAAAAAAAAAAAAACTCAAAAACAAACTTCAGCTTACAAACAACAAAGCTCACTAAAATACCCATAAATCCAAGACCAACCAAATGCTTCAAGAACCATGGGGGAGAGATCAAACTGAAACTAACCACTCTAAATTGTTTTTAATTTTTCCAGCAAAGCAACAACAATATTCAACGAATTGGCTCAAAGCAAGAGAGCAAGCATACCCTAAAAAAACCCCTAGACACCAGCCCACTATTGACAGCTTCAAACACTTCTCAAAAAGAACACCCTCTCAGCTCAACCAATGGATCAGCCAACAAGAACTCAAATTGAAATGAACATCGAACTGCAGCAGCAGAAAATGAAACCAGCAACAGAATGCCTAGCTACTCAAAAACCAGCAGCAAAAAAAAAAAAAAAAAAAGGTCCCAAGGAACACAAGCAGAAACATGATCAAACTGAAGGGAACGCAAGGGAACCAAAGAAAACACCAAACTAGGTGCCCAAATGACACCTCTCATACTCATCCCAATCTCTTTTTTCTAATTCCTGGAATCTAGACACAATATCTCCTTCGTCACCACCTAAAGACAGACCCAACTCTTGCCCAAGCTTCCACGTTTCAAGAGCCTCCCCAAGGATCGCATCACTACGTTTTCTAATTCCATTATCAAAGATCGAACCCTCAGTACCTGCCTCCAGCAGCAAGCATGCCTCTTCCATTGATAAATTAACAATCGGCTTTTTTTCTATGATTAGATGGAGGATTCATAACAGGATACATATTGGATTTCCAACGAATCCCCTCCCCACAATTGTCAAAAATCAAATCAAGAGCTTTTCTTCTCCCAACCCTTTTATTGAGTCTCGCCTTCTTAACCCGATTCTGAATCTGAAGAGATAAGCCTTCCTCTAAATCATTCTCCGTTTCCCACTCTGGAAACGGAGTTGAGGAGGTTCTCTCTGACACTACGTCGTCAGAGAGAACCTCCTCAGCTCCGTTTCCCCCTGCCTCATTCCTATTCGGCTTTCTACAATCAATCTCGATCTCTACCCCTTTGAGGACAGACCTCAGAGAATCATGGGCAACGAGATTTGACGGCGACTTGATAGAATTTGAACATGGAGACATACTACCTCTATCAACCTTCAACTCATGATCGACATGCCCAGAGACATTGAAGATACTTTCACTAACCTTCTCACTCCCCTCCAACAAGCTATCATTCACATAAATAGAATGGACATCGCTTTGAACTTCACCAAAAATCAACTCTTCCCCTTCACGCCACAATGGGACTTCACTCCCAACTCAACACCCCTACCTGACTTTACCTCACTTAGTTCGTTATCTCTTTCACCGCCAAGGCTATTAGTTCTCTCAGAAGAGACAGGTTTAGAAAGAGGGATGCCCAAAGCATAATCGGGATCCCCTTCCTGTTCCTTTACTTTAACTTGGCAATGACGCCCTAGCACTACCACGTCAATCCATTCATCAACTCTATCCTTAGAATCAATGGCCACTAGGATGAAACCATGCTGGAATTGACCATAGTTCATAGTCTCCGCTGCGATATAGACCAATTTTCCCTAAAGACCACCAATGTTAGAAAACGACTCCGATGACCAACCAACCATAGAAACCCCCGAGCACTGCAGCCAAGAACATCTTGGGGGGATAGGGAGATCAACATTTAAGTGATCAATGTTTATGAACCAAGATCGCAGCCACATCCACCCATCCTCTTCCATAGATTTCAAAAACTGATGATCATTGAAAGTCAGCAGAAAAACCCGGTCAGAAACATGTCAAACCTCAATATCAAAGACACCCTCCCTACAAAAGCAATCTTTCAGATATACCCCTTCAACCTTCTTCAAAGAAATTCCCACCACATTCTATTAAGGATCTCTGCAACTTCATCACAAACGTTACCCAGACAAGATTTAATGGAATTTCTACATTGTTTCTCAGTGCCTAAAAAGGGTTTAGTCATTAGTGCCACCAATAACCTCTAGAAAAGATCTATCAGAAACACCCCCTTTAAAATTGACATCTCTCTCAAGACATTTGGCTCCTGGGCTAGTGACAGGTTGAGTTTCCTTCACCTTGATCCCATAAATTCTGGCAGGGAAACGATCGAATCTAGCCAAATTGACACCCAAGCGATGATCCAACAACCAAACTCCACTAAAGGTTAAAACAACATCATTAGCAGATTTGTGATCAAAATATTTGATGAAATTAAATCTTAGATTACTAAACCCGCTCTTACTTAAGTGTCTCCCTCCAAGTTCATTCCAAGCGGGGTGGGGACCCGGTAATGCCGGTAATTTGGCATCCCTAAAGCATATTAATGAATCATTTTAACTATGAATGCTTGTTTTGTTATTGCAGAGAATGTCTGTTGTACGTGATCTATTCAAGAGGTTCCAAAAGGTCTACCAGAAGAGTGATGGTAATGCTAAACTTATTCTTTTAGAAGCTATTTTTATCTTGTAAATGTAATGATAGTACATTTTTTTAATGAATTTTTGACTTTATACCAAAGTGTTGCACGTAGTGGTTGGAAAAACTTGCCGTATTCTGTATTGTTGCCCCAAGTGTATTTCTCTTTAATGATACATTGTCAAAACGAGTGGAATGAAGGATGTGAGAAAAAGTCGATCAATGTCGACAAAATATTCGTGATGGGTTTTTCATATATCATGAAAGAGAATGCCAAATAGAGAAGAGTCATGCAAGTATTTGACCACATATGACCCCATATGGATTTCATGTTATTTGAGCCTATGATCTAATTTTTACTGTCATTTACCCATACTAATGAATGAATTATTGTGCGGCGAATGAGAGCAAGCATTGATAAACGAGCTCGCAGAAGAAATGTTTTATGTGTTATATAGATCCAAATGCTACATACTATCCAATACTTATCCCTTGAAATACTCACCACTCACCTAACAAAAAAATTGGTTTTAACGGTTCACTTTATTTTTCAGTAACTGATACCTGTAAAGCTTCATATTTTGTTTTTAAAGAGCATGGTCTAAATTCACCAAGGTGTAGAAGTACAAAACAAAACTATTATAGATCTTAATATTATACATTTTCACGAGAACAGGCTATATAAAATACTTCATCAAACTTCTCACTAGAAGTTACTTAACATATGCATAATTATAGTGCTCAACTATTACTTTGATTAAATACAAAATTCGATTCGCCCCTATAGTTATGTTTTACACACCCTGATATATCAGCTTCCAAACCAGTTTCACGAATCAAAAAAGTTAAAAATATGGCAAGAAAAATGCAATGCTATTCTCAAAGCGTAGTCCCAAACCAGACACAGGAGGAGAATGCTGGATGCTTACATACACTTCTTAGAGAAATCTTGTATACTGTAAAGACTTGTAAGTATCTTAGATAATTGTATAGATAATTTTAGAAAGTATCTAGAATAATATGAGGTGGGAACATTCTACATTATGTTTTAGGATAATAAACAAGTGGCTTAATCTTATCCATGTATTTATAGGATGGGTGTCTATAAATAAATGTCCTCATTTGGTCAGGACATACACCAAGAGTTGTAAAAAATCCTCTCTCGTGCAACATACACTACATTCTCCCAAACTACCTAAATGTCTCTCTTCCTCTATTGTGTAGTTAGACTGACTTAGCAATCACTACCAGGGTGGTAAGTGTCTAAGTATCACATGGAACACTTGGAAGTTACCAATGTCATGACATTTGACTATCTTAAACAAGTTAAGACAATTCCTTAATAGTTAGAACCCTCGTGCAAGTAAAAGGCAGATAAGTGTCTTAATAAATCCAACCTTTCTTAAACTGATGTATGATTGGTTTTATCTATAGTCCACTGCGTAACTTATCTTCTCCTACCTAGAACATATATAGAATTTACTCCCTCTCTGATTTTGTTTCAAACTTCCTTGATATCGTTCTGACTTTCTTCGATGTCCTTTTGAATAATTTTCCTCCCTCCTCACAATTTTCGAGCTGCTTTGATATGGACTCCAAATTGACCCAGTCCTCCCCAGTCCAAATCCATTTAAGTCCCCTCCTCCCCTACCAAGCTACTAAAAACTAAAGTCCCTGTGCCGATGCTACAAATATCCGCAAGATTTCTCCTCAAGAAATGAAGAACACCCTTACCATCAATACTCTCGCAGTTGTAGAACGTCTTGAGTGACTTTCTTCATAGAATTTCATCTTGTTCAAAATTATTAAAACTATATAACTTACTCAATGTACAAGTGAGTGGCAATCTCTTCCATTGTATGCTTGTGAACACCTCCCTTTTGCTACCTTAACCATGCTATTAATAAATAGAATTAGAAATATGCAAGGTCTTGGTAAACGAACACCACCTTTGTATGAGCATGATCATATTCATGGCTTCCCTAGCTTTTGTTCCTTCATAAATTCCAGACAAACAAAAATTGTTTGGATCAATTTTGCTTTTACTTTGTTAATTACTCTAGTAGGTGATAGATCGCTTTCAATGCCACATCAATATGTAATGTAGATAAAGATTGTTTTGTACAGTACTAATCTCCTCTTTAGTTTTGTTGATCAGTACAATAGAAATAATATATATTGAGAGCTTGGAGCCTTGGAGGAATTAAGAATTAAAAAGGGGGAGGAAATTGAGAAATACCTTGGTGAAGAATTTGAGTGTAGAGTATGTTTTAGCTTTGCAAAAAGTATTAGAAATCATCGGCAAAGCATAAATTGCTAATTTTGTTTTCCACATCTCCAGTGCAAATGAAACGTACGCTAATAGGAAAGTTGCCTTGCAAATCTCCCTTAATGCTAATTTAGGCCTTGTTTGGTTTATGGATTTGGTGATGGAAAAGAGATAGGAGAAAGGAAAACCGTGTGGAAAACTAAATTCCTTTACCTTACGGATGGGACTAGTTTTCGATCTTGTTTTCATTTTGCCTCAAGAAATCCATGAACCAAATAAAGCCTTAAAATTTGGCTGAAGAGGTACATGCATTTAACGAATATATGATGAGATGTCAACTTTGGGGCAATCAAAGACGGACATAAGTAGGGGCAAGGGGGGACTCAAGCCCCCCCTTGATTTTTGAAAAATATCATATATATATACCTTAAAATTTTATATTTTTACACTTAAGCCCCCCTCCCAAACAAAATATTTTTCTATTTTACACTTAAGCTCCCCTCTCAAGTATGAAACATTCAACTTCTTGATCTAAATTTGTAGTAACAAAGTGTCATTTTATTGTACCTTTGGAGCCAATCATTAACTTTTCAAATTTCTTCATCTATCCAAAAAATATGCATGAATAGACCCAAAAGAAATCACCTTGGGGGCGCTGCCCCGAAGCCCCGTAAACTCTCTACACCTTTCACCCTACCAAGCCCCCCCAAACTCCAAATTTCTAGATTCATCATGGGTGCAATGGAATATATCTTATATCTGCATCCCTGTGACAAAAAATAGTTTGAGATGGCCCAATGAGATCCTAAAGTCACACTTTGAAAGAAAAAAAAAATTAATGGAAACCTACGAATTAGTCCTCCATTTATCGCCTAAAATAGATTAAATCCAAAATGAATTGGGTGTTACTAAATTGATCCCTTAATTTAGGACAAATTAAAAATTAGTCCTTTGCCTAATTTTCAGATACAACAATGATAGGGATATACACCAAACGACACTCTGTGCTTTAAATGCATGTACCCTGTGCTATTTGAATTTTTCACACTTTTCTGTGCATCACTTACGCAGCACAAGTACATGCATTAAAAGCTGGTGTGTCGTTTGGTGTGTACTCCTATCATTTTTGTTTCAGATACATGTTTTGGATGAATATGCCCTTTTTTCGTTTATTATTTTAATTATTTTGAAAATAATCTATTTATTAGATAGGATTAATTGAGGTGTTGATTCTTAGGCCTAACATAAAAACTTGATAATGAGTGCTGAATTATAGGGATGTGGAGATATGGCCATATATGCATGCATGATTCTAGGAGTTGTTTGCTGAAATTAAGTTGATTGAAATTTGAAATGCTTGATTGGGTTAATAAGAAATCTGATATATTATCTGATTAACAATTTAATTAGATTCAAATATTGTAAGTCAATCTTTCGATTCATGTTCAGTTTCGTTTCATGACTTGTGATTGGTGGGAAATTTCTCACCCTTTTTCTCACTTTGTTAATAAGAAATTTCTCACTTTTGTTAATGGGAAAGTGAGAACAAAATAAGAGGATTTCCCATGATGTTATTTGTTTCCGATCAAGGTATTTTTTTTTAATAATCAAACTGAGAAATTGTTCATGGCAGTAGAGAAAGGCAATAGAACGGAAAAATGAGGAATGGAAAACAAAAAAGTTATGTAATTATTGTTTAACATATACACATCTGATTGAATGTACACAAAAATCTTTAAGGCTCAGTAGAGCACATACATTCACAATAATTCACATTGTTTCAAAAACTAATGTCTATTGTTCAAAATAAGTTTCATATTCTTTATTAATATCATTGGAATTGAAATATCTATGCTTCTTGTAGTGCTTTATAGCCTCCTACTATAAAAGAATGCCCTACTGTGTTAGGCAACACATGTAGCAAGCCTACCCGAGCTTCAATGGCATTACATTTCTTATCCACTGGGGCGTCGAAGTTGTATGTCGTTTATTGCCTTTTCAAAGGCAATCTTCATACCAGGTTGTGTTTGTCATTTTCTTCTAGTCTTGTTGGCAATTTGCTTGAATGAGCTGAAAACAAAAATTAACCACACCCATAAGAATTGGTGCTTTGAAGAACTTCAGAAATAGAAGCTTGTGAGAAATTTGTCATATTATACATTCTCACATAGATGCTTTTAATGTTCAGAAAATATTGCAACGTTGATTGGATTTTAGTGAGAAATTTCTCATAACATCCTAACAAACACATTGGATGTAGTAAAGAAATTTCTCAGTTACATTGTTTACATTGCAAGTGATAGATTTTCACCGAATTCGTCTAACATAGCAAATGATAAATTTCTCACAGTTTCTTAAAATTTCTCACAAATTTCTTCATCAACACGAGGTATAATACATGGAAGTTAGAAAACACAAATTTCTCACAGTTTCTTAAAATTTCTCACAAATTTCTCACAAATTTCTTGAAAATTCTTTAAAATCCACAAATTTCATACAATTTCTTAAAATTTCTCACAATTTCTCACAAACTTACATAGTTGAAAAGAAATTTCTCACAGTTTATGAATAGAAGCTCATGGAAGTTAGAAAACAATTGGGGAATCTCCTAGGGTGACAAATTGAACATCAACAAATTAAGTGAGAAATTTACCACAAATGTACCTTATAGATGTCTTTATCAAATACAAAATGGATCGATGAATAGAAACTCACAGAAGATTAAAACATTTTTGTGGAAATTATGACAAAGGTAGAACTTGCATACATATGTGGTTTATATGAATCTACTCAAATGATTATGAGGAAAAGAGCTTTCACATAAACTCACTCTTCACTTGTTTTTGGGAAACGATAAATTAATTGAAACCCTAGAAATATCATAATTTTGAAATCTAAGGGGAAATGATTGATGAATCCAACAAATTGTTCGAACCATTTCAGAGAAGATATTTCTCAGTTTAAATCATGAAAGACAACCCTATAATTTTGTACCTTTCCTTCCCATTGTCGTCGATTCATCGCCAAGACGCCAATCACTGAAACCCTAACTCGAATCCCTTCAGACCAAGTAGAACTCGCAATTTCCACTCTCTACTGCTTAGTATTCATTGAAAAATTTGAAGATTCACACAAAATCGTTGAGAAATTTGTCCAAAAAGAGATTGCCTTTTGGGTCGTCTCGTTCCTTGTCGACGATTTGTCTTGAATTTGAAGCCCTGATTTCACATTGTGATGGATGGAGTTAATGATATGCAGGTTACATTGTATTTAAAAATGCTAGATATATGGGGGTATTTTGGTCCTCAAATTAAGTGAGGGACTAAATGTTACATTCAATTCTAAAAAAGACCTATTTCTAAAAAAGGGTGCCATATTAGACTAAATACTAAGTAACCCAAAAAATAATTGCATTACTGCCATTAAGTCCTGGGGCTTTTCCACTCTCCAAGGAAAATATTACAGTGCTAACCTCCTCAATAGTAATTACTCTTTTGCTCACCTTTCGTGCCTTCAAATTATTAATACATCTTACCTACCAAAAATAAATTCATAAGAATCAACAACGAGTACATGAAAGGGTAGTGCATACTAGCAAGGGAGTTGCCAAAGAGGTTTTGAATGTAATTCTTAAATAACTTCTTCCATGTTACTCTCTTATTTTTGGCATGAATGATTGGAAAGAGGTTATTAATACAATGATTGGGATGTTGTAATTTTTTTCTACGTCAAACTTGCTTGTAAGTCTTCACAATGGTGTCTTGCATGTTGGTCTTGTTTGGCATGCCAAATAGGTAGGATTAGAGGAAACCCATATGGTATAATAGTTCCGGGACAACCTTAATTGGGATGCCAATAAGAAGACTTGATAGGATAAAGAGAAGCACATGGACCGTATAATAGTTCTAGGTTTGTGTGAGATTGGATTGTATCAAATATATGCAAGGTTCAAAGTGCTGTTGGAGTAAAGTGGTACTTGTCTTGGAATGTGGATTGCAGAAAGACTGGCCTAAATCATGTTGGACCTAAACCTAAAATAGTACCCAATGGACTTGAGGCTAATTTACCCTTGTTTAAATTGGTATATTTGTCTTTCTAGATTTTAAACGGGTTAGTGTAATTTTAAAAAGCTCAAGGGAGGTCTTTGTAATTTGACCTAATATCAAGGGAAGTCGTTATTTAACCCAGAATATATACTTGTAATTTGTGCAAGCCACAGGTACAAGCCTGATCAGGAAGATAATTGAAGAACAGAGCTTTAACTTGTTTTCAAATTATTAGCTACCATTTTAGGTTAATCAATTGATTGAGTTGTGACAATTTTTTATTTCATGCACCATATAGTAATAAAGAATTACTGTGCAATGAAAAAGAACAAGCACTAAGGATTGAGCTCGAAATGAAAGGTTTAATTGGGTTTTAAATTGTTAGCTGCCTTTTTCAACATTAATTGAACTAGATGTAGTTTCTAGCATCATGCACCCCATGATAATAAGTGATTTACTATGCAGGGCACGTGTTTGAGCGATTCGCAACAAAGAGTTTGAAGATATTTCAAAATTGTGCCAAACACCATAAGGGCTCGCATGGTAATGTTGTAGTTTTTGGTTTTCATGTGATGTCATTTTTTGCATTGAATTAGAGGCATGCATCAACACAAAAAATGAAAACAAAAACTGAAAACCACAAACCACAATGTTGTCATGCGAGCCCTGTTTCTTGCTTTACTTTTGGGAGGAGGTTTTCAATATTTCATACCTCTTATGTATCTAGAAGCTTATTTTGAGCATCTAATGGCCTAAAACATGCTTACATGTCTCTGTGTGAATTTCTTGTGACAATGCTATTTTTTGATAGATTAATTGTTTAGGGCTCACGCGGTAACGTTTTCGGTTTTCCGTTTTGTCCCAATTTTTGAAAACATTTTTTGTTGGAAAAAAACGGAAACATTACCAAAAACATGCATGTTTTCACTTTAATGTCTTATGCCAGCAATTCGGTAAGGGGAGACAGATCCCTAATGGAGGGGAGGTCTTTGTAACGCAAACCCAAACCTCAAGGGAGGTGTGTGTAATTTTTCAATATGCAAGGGAGGTCTATGTAATTTACCTTTATTTTTTTTCATGAAAGAGTTGCAACAGAATAGATATACAACATTAATAGACTGATGTCAAAAAATAAGTTTATCATTTCTTTCTGTATTATTTTTAGGGCTAATTAGTGATAAATCACTAGATAGTGCAATTATATAATTTTAGGTTCTTGAGTTATTAAAACATGTTTATAATTAAGTCCCTGAAAATTTTTAGGTACTAAAATACCCCTCCCTCATCAAGTTTGGTAATCTTCAAAATGGTCACCCCTCCATTAATTATTTTACCAAAATTTCTCCCCCAAATTAAGGAATCAAAAATTAAAGGAATCAAAATTTGAAAGTTATCATCACTCATAATAACATCCATTTTCAATCACAAACATCTCCATTGCCCTACCAGCCACCTCCACACCATTGCAGATATACTTATGTCTGAAAATTTCATAGAATTTCATGAAAGCTCTCTGAATTTCACAATATGATTTGTAAATTTCACATGTTCTGGAAAAATGTGATTGGAAGATAAAGGAACAACATTATTTGTGATTTTACAATATATTCAGGAAAAATGAGAATGGAATAAAGACGCACAACATGATTTTTCAACATGATTTGTGAATTTTACAACATGTTCATGAAAATGAAAAATGAAAGAGACAGAGAGTCACAACATGTTTTGGAAAATGAAAATGGAAGAGAAAGTTTCAACATGATTTGTGAATCTTACAACATGCTCTAGAATATGGGAATGGGGAGAGAGAGAGAGAGAGAAAGAGAGAGAGAGAGAGAGAGAGAGAGAGAGAGAGAATGTGTGTGTGTGTGTGTGTGTTAACCACCATTCTCACCATCGCATCCACCACCAATCTTAACCACCATCATCTCCATTGCACCCACCACCACTCTTAGCCAGTATAGTGCCATGGCACCCACCATCATTGCAAACGTACATCACCACCACACCATTGGGTCGCAAAGGTGCATGGTGGTCACGGTTGACAGACTCTTAATGTCTTACGTACATATGTAAAATTTTGAATAAACAAGGTTGGTGATAAGCGCTTTTGTATCAATAACTAAACCACCATATGCATTCTCAATCATTAAAAAATAGTGTTTTTACATGTATGCATATAGCCAAATAGATGTATATATAAATGCATGTATTGAGAAGTCAATCTCATAATGTTTAGTACTAATAAATCTGATTGTGTAAACAGAAGTGGATTAGCTGTCGATGGAGGAGGTGGATTAGCGGTTGCGTGTCCTCTGCCACCATATCCTTCCTAATTAATGGTTCTCTAGGAGATTTGATCGAAATGCAAAAAGGGCTGAGGCAAGGAGATCCTTTGTCTCCTTTTCTATTTATCATCGCAAGTGAAGGTCTTAATGCAATGATGAACAAAGCCATGGACGGAGGGCTTATTGATGCCATTACTGTTGGGAATGAAGATCTTAAAGTGTCCCATCTATAGTTTGCAGATGATACACTATTTTTCGTTAAATCACAGCTGGATCAACTTATTAGTGTGAAGAGAACGCTCAGATGTTTTGAATTAGTATCTTGGGCTAAAGGTGGATTGTGGTGGGGATGCAAATGACCTACTGGCTTGGGCTGAGATCATTAAATGTAAAGTGGAGGAGTTTCCTATCAAGTATTTGGGCTTTCCATTGGGGACCAATCCTAGAAGGTTATCTTCATGGGGCACGGTTCTAGCAAAATTTGATTCCAAGCTCTCGGGATGGAAAAGAAATTTAATTTCAGTGGAAGGAAGAGAAGTCCTAATTAAATCAGTTCTATCAAGTATTCCAAAGAAAGTTTTTATGGGAGGGATCAAGCGAGAGGAAAAAAGTTCATTGGGTAAATTGGGAGCAAGTTTGTAGAAGTAAAAAGGTGGGTGGTTTAGGCATTGGAAGGATCAGAGATATTAATGACGCATTGTTAATTAAGTGGATTTGGAGATTTGGAAGTGAGAATAATAAATCTCTTTGGAAAAAAGTTTTAGCTTATAAATATGGAATACCAGATTTTGGGTTGGTTTCCTTTCTTAGGGAAGGAAAGAAGGTACCACTCTTCCTAAATGGAATTCAAAAAGTTCTCTTGGGTAATGGCATTACTTCAAATGTGATACAAAATGCGTTTGGAATGGAAGTTGGAAACGGATAGATTATTGACTTCTGGAAAGACATATGGTTGGGTGATTTTCCATTAAGGGAACAATTTTCCAGAATTTTTTACCCTGTCGAGAGTAAAAGAAGGGAGCATTTCATGCTTTGGGGGTTGGAATGGTTTTGATTAGGAATGGACCATTCCACTCAGACTCAATGTAACACCTGTACCCGGAAAAGGTTTGGTTATTATCTTCATATGCATTAATTGGTATAATAAGTGTATATTATGGAATAAGGGGAGGCTTTGGACTCGCCCGTATGAAAAGTGTTCAGAGAAGGACACCATTTGGAAAAAAGTCCACAGTGAGGAGGGACAGGTAATGAAGCGGGACCCAGTGAAGGGCCTGGATAAAATGAATTTGCATTTTATATGTTAAATGCATTTATGTGATTACATGAATATTTGTTTAAATGCTTTCATATTATACGATGATATATGTGTTCGCATTTGGTACCATATAAGGGTATAACTGAAAAAGATTCTTAATTAGTAAGTGTGATAGCAACTTCAAAAAATATTTGGGACCACATTTGGGACCCATACGGGACTTAGACAAATACTCATTCGATAATTGGGTAGTTAATGGAATGTTTGGGGATTTCATAATAGGAACTTAGGAAATTCCGAGGGTGCAAATGAAAAGAGGAAAAAATGTGGGTTTGACACATCATGCTTCTTGCATGTGTGTATGTGTCAAGGGAATGAGAGTATTCTCGAGAATTTACAAAAATTTAAGGAAAAACAAAGTTTGGAGAGAGAAACGAGAATACGAGGTGCCGACGCCGTTAAATCGCCGTTCTGTCGCCGGATTTACGACCCGAGACCACTTTTGGACTCGTGGAGGTAAGAGGATCACATGCACGCAATTTGTTTTCATTTTTGGCAACAGTTTTAAGGCAACCGTTCTTGATAGATGATATTTGTTGTACCAAAACTATGTAGGATTACGCTAGAACAAGAATTGGATTTGGTTCTAGCTTGAATCGGGATTTTAGGAGCATAATTGCGTATAATTTGAGGAGGTGAGTTTTCTAATCAAAAAGTAATTGTGGTTTAATGTGTTCAATGTTTCTATATCTATTTTGAGTTGTGGAAATCATGCTTAGAAACTATAAAATTGCAAGATTGTGAATTACATGTCAATTATATAAAAAGTTGCTATGATTATGTGCTTAGATGCTTATATGTTTATGTGGTAACCAATGAGCACCAGGGAAATGATTCATTGTTGGGAGTAATAAGGGTGGTGAAGAGGAAGAATCCGAGAAATATGGAAGTCCAAGGAATAGAAGTGACCATGGGACCAAGGGAGGTCTTCGGGTCTGAATGAATCATTGAACCAATGACTCGGCGATTACGAATATGAATTATGCGTTAATTGTAGCATTACACATGTTAAACATTCAATCATGTTTAGATTACTCACTAAGCAAAATGGTTAAGGAAATCATTTTCCTTTTCTGTTGTGGTAAATAACAACCACCGCAGGTACGGAGCAATATCCAAAGAGGAAGTAACGTGCTCGAGAATGGGGGAGAGATTTGGGGTTTGTAATTATGTTTATAACTTATAATATGGCATAACTTGTGGCTTGGGATCCTTAACTTGTGGCTTGAAGTCTTGACTTGTGGTTATAGAGTTGGAGAGATTTGGAATTAGTTTGGGATTCGATGACTCATGTGGATAATGTAAATTTGTAGAAACTTGTGTAATTCCCTATGGTTAATAGTTAGTTGTGGGTAAAAAGATGGAGGATTGGAAGTTTGTCTTTGAAAATTCTATATGTATATATCCTTAAGTTATAACTATGGATATGTGTAAGTTGGTTGGGAATGGACCTTTCCGGCAAGTCCGAATATGCGTTACAACTCCTTTGGGATAAGTTCCTTTTTGTAACTAAGTGGTTTGAATAATTTTGGAATCCTTTTAGGAAAGTTTCATGTATATGGTTGTTCTTGAAAGAATTTGGTTTTAATCACTTGTTTTGATTCCATTGAGGTTATGTCCATGCTTTAAATGTTTGGAAGAGATTGAATTTGTGTTTGGAGATGTTTTGATGTATTTGTAAAAGATTTTGAAATGGTTCCATAAGGTTTCTTGAGGTTTGAGGATGGTTTGGATTGTTTAAACAGGGGGTTTTGTTGTCAAAATGTGTACTACAGAATCCGAATCGATCTGGGTCTTGAGCGGATCGATCCAGCACTTCTAGAGGGCCAAAAATGAAGTTCTGTCAAAACCAGATCGATCCGATTTTGGGGCGGATCTATCCGCAGGCCATTTTGCTGCACTGTCAACTTTTACGGAAATGGAAATAACTCTCTCTAGAAAATTTGGATTCGCGCGCCGTTTTTTGCGTTGGAATCGGAACTCAAAGACCTATATTTTGGTATAAAATTTTCTATACCTTATTAATGACCATTTTTCCCTTGTTGATTATTTTTTCACAATAAAGCTGTTTTATGTTGTTTCACGCGTGTGTTTCTTAATAATTTGCATATTTCTTTGCTAATTAGTATAGTTAAGCGCTCGTAGCATTGTTACATGTGTCCTAATCTGCACGAGGCGGGTTGGCGTGTGACAATTTTTGGTATCAAAGCAATAGGCTAGGACTTTTGGGGACGAGATACGTACGACGTGTAGTATGCACACAACAACATGTAGTTGCATAAACATGCATACTTGTTTACTTGTCATGTTTTTAATGTTGATTAGCATGCCATGTATTTCTTAAAACTAGCGTCTGTGTGTGTAATATGATGTGGGTGCCAGGCATAATGTCTGGAGGTGACACCTCAAACTGAATAGAACGGGTTGAAAGAGCAATCGGAGGGTTGGTACGAGTAGCTGAAACTCATGTGGTTGAGGAAAGACTGGTACAACGAAATCCAAATTTGAGGGAAGAAGTTGTTACCATTTCAAAATTTCATAAACAAAACCCTACCATATTCCCCGGGGAAGCCGATCCAATGAAGGCAAATTTTTGGATCTCAAATATGGAGAAAATCTTCAAGGTGTTACCATGTACAGAGGAACAAAGGTATTGTTTGCAGCTGATACACTGAAGGATGAAGCGCAATATTGGTGGCATACTAAGCTGGGTCCGGGTCAACCGACTACTTGGGATCAATTCCTTGAAATATTTAATGAGCAGTACTTTTCGGAGTCATTCTGTGATCAAAAAGCTCAGGAATTTATGGAGTTGATACAAGGGGGAAAGACAGTCCGAGAGTACTTGACGCAATTTACCAGTTTAGGAAGATTTGCTGGGGATATTGTAACGACTAAGAAAGTAAAGGCAAAGAAGTTTGTAGTGGGACTCCAGGGAGATATCCGAGGGCGAGTGACTGTATTTTGTCCAGAGACCAATGCTAAGGCACTGGATATAGCCTCTATTGTTGAAAGAGATCTCGGGTATACTTCATACTTACCACCACTACCAAGTCAACAAAACAAAAGGGCAGGGTCAAGTCAGTTCAGTAGTCAAGGGAGTGCAAAAAGGCAGATTTTAGGAGGATCATCAGCTAGTATTGGTAGTGGTTCTGGTAGAAATAAATTGAGGTGTCAGACTTGTCAAAAATTTCATTGGGGTCGATGCAATCATTTGCAATATTTGCCGACAATCAGGACACATCGCCAGGAACTGTCCAAATCAGAATTTAGATATGAGGGGTCGATACTTCACTTGTAAGGAATTGGGACATCAACCTAAGGATTGTCCAACCAAGCGTCAAGGAGCTTCTGGTTCTGGCTCATACGCGGCTAGTGCCATTATACCAAGTACTACTCAACTTTGGAGGAGGGAGCAGCGGGAGGCAAGATCATATCAGCTTAGGCCAGGAGAGACCGCTTCTGCTTATACTGTTGTTTCAGGTATAGTTCCCATTTGCTCACACCTAGAAAATGTACTTATAGATTCAGGATCCACACACTCGTTCGTATCACATCATTTTGCTAAGCACCTAGATAAACCATTAGAGTTTCTGGACTATGATTTATCTGTTGCAATACCATTGGGGGGTCCGATGATTAGCCCAGGAGTGTTTAGAAAATGTGATATAAACATAGGTGGTAAAAGTTTAACAGTTGATTTAGTACCGTTAATCGTTCAACACTTTGATGTTATATTGGGTATGGACTGGTTGGCAACTAATCATGCAAACATCGATTGTAATAACAAAGGGGTAATATTTCGTATTCCTTATCAGGATGTATTTTATTTCCAAAGCAAAAGTATTGTGTCACCGCCATATATAGTGTCAGCTATTGAGGCATGTCGTTTGTTGAAGAAAGGTTGCTGAGGGTTCTTGTGTAGTATTTTGGATACTAGGGGTAATGAATTGAAACTTGAGGATATTCCGATAGTTAGAGAATTTTCGGACGTGTTTCCAGAGGAATTACCTAGTGTATTAATGATTGAGAAATCGAATTTGGTATTGATGTTATGCCGGGGACTCAACCAATTTCACGAGCACTATATCGAATGGCATCAATTGAATTGAAAGAGTTAAAGATTCAGTTGCAAGAGTTATTAGACAAGGTTTTATTCGGCCTAGTGTGTCTTCGTGGGGTGCACTGGTGTTATTTGTGTAGAAGAAGGATGGTAGAATACAGATATGTATTGACTATCGGGAAATCAACAAGGTAACAATCAAGAACAAATATTCACTACCGCGTATCGACGACTTATTTGATTAACTTCAAGGGGCTCAGGTATTTTCGAAGATAGACTTGAGATCGGGATATTACAAATTGAAAGTCAAAGCAGAGGATTTAGAGAAGACCTCTTTTAGGACTCGCTACGGGCATTATGAATTTCTAGTGATGCCGTTTGGGGTTACTAATACGCCAGCCGCCTTCATGGATTTGATGAACCGTGTGTTTAAATCATACTTGGACGAGTTCGTGTGTGGACACGCGGGCTTCCAACTCTTTTTTGCTTTGAAATTTGATTTGGATCAAAGAAAGAGAAAAGGTCTGTTGAAAACAGATACAGAGTCGCCACTTGGTCTTTAAGGAACCAAGAAACCTAATTTTGTCTCACCCAAATGGATAAAGGGCACCGGCCCTTCATAATCAAAGAACTTGGTTCGGGGTTTTGGTACGAGAGAGGAAGGAGCCTTTATCACGACTAAAACACCCTCAACTCGCCCCACCTTTCGACGGGCCTCAATTAGCATCCAAATAATCATCTTATACTATGTATGGTTCGACAATTGATACTATGATAGTATATTACATCACATAAGAAAATTTGAAATGGAGGATCTAAAGATAAAATATCATTCATAAGATCTAAGTCAGATATCATGCAATGTAAAGTGAAAGATCACACAAATAAACCTAGGAAAAATTGTCTAATCATATATCAAATAGTCAAGACTTCCTAATCTAAAGGGGGACATGAATTGTTCTTGAAATAAATAATCAAAGAAATCAAAATATGCTTAGCAAGCTAGTATGATGCATGTTAATCTTTGAGAAAAGAAGACCTCTCAATCCCCGGGACGGATGAGAAAGGATGATTAGATCGAGGGGAGCATGAACGTGTGATCATGATCATTCTTTATAATCTTCTTAGATTAAGAGTTACAAAAACCCCAAATCTTTGCATGGATGCAATGTATGTATCTAGAATGTGTAAAGGTTGTAGTGTGCTTTGTGTTCATGGATTCCTAGAATGACTTAGAAGTCTAGAATGTGTATAATGAATGAATGAAATCATCATGGGATATGTACAAATGTAATATGAACTACTTCCTAAGACATGAACTAATTTGGAGTGCATGTAAGCATCAAATCAAAGTATGGAAGTAAAAATGCTCTTGCTGTGAATAGTGGACAGAACAGTAACATGATCTTTTGGAAATTGAAAGGAGGGGTTAGAAATGTTTTTTATGGAGATCTTTCTTATTGTGTCTAGAACACAACCCAAAAAGCCAATCTTTAATAATTATAACAGATTGAGAGAAATCATATAAACAATGGAGGTCACTCAGAAACAGAGTCCGTACTGTCGACTGAAATGTTGAAAAATCTTAGAAAATGAAAACAAACTATCTAGAGGCCCATTTTATACAGAAAGTTTCCTAAGATATTGAATTTTAAGGGAAAAATAAGTTAGGACCACATCCTTTGGAAAAGTTTTCTGAAAAAGAGGTTGGAAGTGGACCTAGCTGCTGTGACAGCAAAAACAGAATGTCTGGAAGGAATGTTTGGGTCCAAATGGACCATTTCCAAGTATTTCCAAGTCAAACCAAAAATCATGGGTGTTCTCTAATGAGTTAGGAAGACTTTCCAAGTGGTCTTGCATCCATACATTTAGTATTGAGCTCTAGAAAAATCTTTGAACTCGGATCACTCACTGTTTTGACTCACTATTTTGAAGATTTTGGAAAAACTAGAGTTTTCTCTCTTGAGATTACCATGAAGGGTTTTAAGAGGGGTTTTAAAATAGAGGTTTTGAAAGTATATTTTCAACACTCAATGAAGATTATAACCACTTAGAATGCCAACATCAAGCTCATCATCAAGAACTTCCAAGATTGTTGGAGAGATTTATTTTATTTGAACATAACTTCAATACACTTCAAGAATACCTTGGAGGTATTGAAGTTATGATCATCATCTATCAAACATGTTTTTGAGGTCAAGAGCTACTATCCATAAGGATTCACTCACCCCAAACTTCATGTCATCACTTAGATGATGATGAACTAGTAAGTAAATAAAGAAAATAAAAAAGAAATGAGGTAAGAAGAGATAAACAATGAATAAACAAGCAAGTAGATAATGATCAATAGATGATATTCATGAAGTATTGAACTTGTAGATTGGTGTTTCACTCATATGTAATGACATTGGACATGGAAGAAGCTTCCACTCTCTTAAATGCTCACTAAAATGGTGGTTAGGAGTATTGAATGTTGAAGTAAATGGGAGTAATGAAGTAAAAACAAAGTTTAGAACTCACTTTTGCTTTGAAAAATCAAAGAAGGAAGCTTCTTTCTCTCTATTCTAACCTTATCTCTACAACTTTCTCTTCCAAACTTTTCCTAAACTTTCATTTCACTCCCCCCAAAATGAAGAGCAATGGGGGGTTTAAATAGGCCAACTTGGGGTGGTTTTGGGATTTAGAAAGTATTCCCATTGGCTCCAAACATTTGAAATCATAAAACTATGTCGTTTTGGTTTTTAATTAATCAAAATGGGACCACAAATATAATTACAAAAATACACTATTTTGGAGGGGAGTGCCGCGGCGGCACTGGGCCAGTGCCGCGGCGGCACTGCTTCTCCTTCGTCCAAATAATGCTGTTTAGGCCCCCAGAGGTTCCGGTATTCGTGAAAAGGCCCTATTTCGTCCGAAATTCACAAAAAATGCGTATGAACTCCAAACCGAGGTTGTGATATACCGTTGGAAAGGTAATGGAGTCTACTTTACATAAAAAAAAAAGTTTGGGGATAGGTCACTTTGAAAAGGTTTGCAGTATTCGCGATAAAAGCCGAATTGATCGCCTTTTTTGCCTTCGAAAATTCAAAATAAATTCATTTTGCATCCAGGAATTATGTGCGATATACCATTGGAAAGCTATTGACCTCTAGTATCCATGAAGAATATTTGAAAATTGTTTCGGTGCCCCAATTCCAAAGTCAAATCTTGGTCAAACTGGTCAAACCTGGGATTCCCGGGAAGTTCTGGGAACCTCTGGGAGCTCCCAGGAGTTGACGTTTTCGCTCGATTCTCTTTTAAAACTCATTTTAATACTTTTTTAATGATTCTGGTTAATTCAGATGATTTCGGTCAAACTTGGTCAAACCTTGGTCAAATCTGGTCAAACCTTGGTCAAACCGGTCAACGAGGACTTTCCGGGAACTTCCGGGGGTCTCTGGGAGCTGACGATTCGATTTTACTTTAAAAAACTCATTTTATCGTTTTTCTTACGACGTAGCATGTTTCCAGAACTTTGGGACCAAATCTGGGAGTTTTCGGGCTTTCAGGGGCATTTTGGTCATTCTGAGCATTCTGAGAGATAGAACTAACTTCTAAGAGTCCTTTTAAGTCTTTTTCGATCATTGTGAACCACCAAGCTATGGGTCTCCTAAATCTGATAGCCGACAAAATGGGGTGTCTACATCGTGATAGTATTCATTGATGACATTCTCATTTACTCGAAAAGTTCAGAGGAGCATGAACAGCACTTGAGATTAGTTTTACAGCGACTTTGAGAGAAACATTTATTTGGGAAATTAAAAAAGAATGAGTTTTGGTTAACAAGTGTCACTTTTCTAGGACACGTGATTTCTAAAGAAGGTATTTCTGTAGACCCACAGAAGATTGAAGTCATTATGAATTGGTCAAGGCTGGCTAATGTGTCTGAGATTCGAAGTTTCTTGGGGTTAGGCGGATACTATAGAAGATTCGTCAAAGAGTTCTCTAGAATTGCTTTGTCAAAGAGTTCTCTAGAATTACGACTCCAATGACGAGATTGATGAGGAAAGACGTACCATTTGAGTGGAATAAGGAGTGTGAAGATTGCTTCTTAGCATTGAAGGAAAAATTAACAACGGCACCGATACTTACAATTGCAACAAGTACCAGGAATTTTAGAATTTGTGGTGATGCTTCTCATTAAGGCTTGGGATGTGTGTTACTCAAGGTGACAAGGTAATAGCTTATGCTTCAAGACAGCTGAGACCACACGAGAAAAATTACCCAACACACGATATGGAGTTAGCGGTAGTAATCTTCGCCTTGAAGATTTAGAGACATTACCTATACGGAGAGACATGTGAGATCTACACCGACCATAAGTGTCTAAAATACCTATTCACTCAGAGAGATCTTAATACTCGACAAAGAAGGTGGTTGGAACTCATGAAAGATTACGATTTAAAGATTCAATATCACCCAGGAAAAGCAAATGTAGTTGCTGATGGTTTGAGCTAGAAGTCGCCTAAAAACTTGACTTATGCCTTGACCGGACAGGAAAGGTTGGTGAAAGAATTTGAACAACTAAAACTTGTAGTGGTTCCCAGAATTGAAGGTGGGTTAATGGCTACGATTATAGCACAGCCAAGTCTTATTAATGAGATAAAATCTAATCAACTACTACCCGAGGGTAGAAAGCCGGAGTTTAGCTTCCAAAATTGTGTACTAAAGTATATCAACCGTTTATGTGTGCCTAAGGTCGGGGATTTAAGAGATAAAGTCATGGAAGAAGCTCACAATACTAGATATTCAATACACTCGGGTAGTACCAAAATGTACAGAGACCTACGGGAGATTTATTGGTGGAGTGGTATGAAGCGAGAAGTAGCAGAATTTGTTGCCAAATGTATGGTATGTCAAAAGGTAAAAATGGAACATCAACGACCCGGGGGAGAATTACAACCTCTAGAAATACCAGAGTGGAAATGGGAGCATATCATAATGGATTTCGTATCAGGATTTCCAAGATCTACAAAGTCTAATGATAGTATCTGGGTTTTTGTAGACCGGTTGACTAAGTCAGCCCATTTCTTACCTATCAAAACCAAAGATCCATCACAACTTGCTGAGATTTATATCAGAGAAATTATTAGACTTCATGGGGCACCCGTTTTAATAGTGTTAGATCGTGATACTCGATTTGTGTCTAGATTTTGGGAGAGCTTGCAAAGAGCTATGAGAACATCTTTACATTTCAGTACTGCGTTTCATCCCCAGACTGATGGTCAATCCGAGAGGGTGATTCAGATTTTGGAATATGTGTTATGGATTTTAAAGCTGATTGGGAAACTCATTTGCCGTTGATTGAATTTTCTTACAATAGCAACTTTCAAACTAGAATTAGAATGGCACCTTACGAGGCACTGTATTGAAGAAAGTGTAGCTCGTCGGTTTATTGGATGGGAGTTGGTGAAAAATAACTTTTGGGTCCAGAGATAGTTCAAATCACTACCGACAAGATTAAATTGATCAAGCAGCAGTTACACACGGCTCAAAGTCATTATAAAAGTTATGCGGACACGGGTAGAAGACCGTTGGAGTTTGAAGTGGGTGACTATGTGTTTTGAAGGTATCGCCTTCGAAAGGCATAGGACGTTTTGGTAAGCGAGGTCTCAGTCTGAGATATGTTGGACCGTATTTAATTCTTAACCAAGTGGGGCCGTTAGCTTATCGTTTGGAATTGCCACAAGAATTGGCGAATGTGCACAATGTGTTCCACGTGTCGATGCTTCGACTCTACTTGGGAGCGGGAGGATGAAATCCGAGCCAAGTACCCGCAGCTCTTTTGATTCTTAAGGTAAGAGTAAGTTTGGGGACCAAACTTCTTTTTAGGTGGAGAGAAATGTAACACCTGTACCCAGAAAATGTTTGGTTATTATCTTAATATGCATTAATTGGTATAGTAAGTGTATATTATGGAATAAGGGGAGGCTTTAGACTCACCCGTATGAAAAGTGTTCAGAGAAGGACACCATTTGGAAAAAAAAGTCCCCAGTGATGAATGACATGTAATGAAGTGGGACCCAGTGAAGGGCCCGGATAAAATGAATTTGCATTTTATATGTTAAATACATTTATGTGATTACATGAATATTTGTTAAATGCTTTCATATTATACGATGATATATGTGTTTGCATTTGGTACCATATAAGGGTATAACTGAAAAAGATTCTTAATTAGTAGGTGTGATAGCAACTTCATAAAATATCGGGGACCACATTTGGGACCCATATGGGACTTAGACAAATACTCATTCGATAATTGGGTAGTTAATGGAATGTTTGGGGATTTCATAATAGGAACTTAGAAAATTCTGGGGGAGCAAATGAAAAGAGGGAAAAATTGTGGGTTTGACACATCATGCTTCTTACATGTGTGTATGTGTCAGGGGAATGAGAGTATTCTCAATAATTTACTTAAATTTAAGGAAAAACAAAGGGAGTTCAGAGAGAGAAACGAGAATACGAGACGTCGACGCTGTTAAATCGTCATTCCGTCACCGTCCGACGCTGGATCTACGATCCGAGACCACTTTTGGACTCGTGGAGATAAGAGGATCACATGCATATAATTTGTTTTCATTTTCGGCAATATTTTTTCTACAACCGTTCTTGATAGATGATATTTGTTTTACCAAAACTATGTAGGATTACACTAGAACAAGAATTAGATTTGGTTCTAGCTTGAATCGGGATTTTAGAAGCATAATTGTGTATAATTTGAGGAGGTGAGTTTTCTAACCAAAAAGTGATTGTGGTTTAAGGTGTTCAATGTTTCTATATCTATTTTGAGTTGTGGAAATCATTCTTAGAAGCTATAAAATTGCTAGACTGTGAATTACATGTCAATTGTATAAAAAGTTGCTATGATTATGTGCTTACATGCTTATATGCTTATGTGGTAACCAATGAGCACCGGGGAAATGATTCATTGTTGGGAGTAATAAGGGTGGTGAAGAGGAAGAATCCGAGAAATACGGAGGTCCAAGGAATAGAAGTGACCACAGGACAAAGGGAGGTCTTCGGGTTTGAATAAATCATTGAACCGGTGACTCGGCGATTACGGATATGAATTATGCGTTAATTATAGCATTGCACATGTTAAACATTCAATCATATTTAGATTATTCTCTAACCGAAATGCTTAAGAAAATCGTTTTCCTTTTCTGTTGTGGTAAATAACAACCACCGCAGGAATGGAGTAATATTCGAAGAGGAAGTAATGTGCTCGGGAATGGGGGAGAGATTTGGGACTTGTAATTATGTTTATAACTTATAATATGGTGTAACTTGTGGCTTGAGATACTTAACTCGTGGCTTTAATCCTTGACTTGTGGTTGTAGAGTTGGAAAGATTTGGAATTAGTTTGGGATTCTATAACTCATGTGGATAATGTAAATTTGTAGAAACTTATGTAATTCCCTATGTTAATAGTTAGTTTTGGGCAAAAATTTGGAGATTTGAAGTTTGTCTTTGTAAATTCTCTCTCTATATATATATATATATCCTTAAGTTATAACTATGGATATGTGTAAGTTGGATGGGAATGGACCTTTCCGGCAAGTCCGAATATGCGTCGCAACTCCTTTGGGATAAGTTCCTTTTTGTAACTAAGTGGTTTGAATGATTTTGGAATCCTTTTCAAAAAGTTTCATGTATTTGGTTGTTCTTGAAAGAATTTGGTTTTAATCACTTGTTTTGATTCCATTGAGGCTATGTCCATGGTTTAAATGTTTGGAAGAGATTGAATTTGTGTTTGGAGATGTTTTGATGTATTTGTAAATGATTTTGAAATGGTTCTATAAGGTTTCTTGAGGTTTGAGGATGGTTTGAAATGTTTAAACAGGGGTTTTTGCTGTCAAAATGTGTGCTGCGAAATCTGGATCAATCCGGGTCTTGAGCGGATCGATCCAGCACTTCTGGAGGGCCAAAAATGATGTTCTATCAAAACCAGATTGATCCGGTTTTAGGGTGGATCGATCTGCAGACCATTTTGCTGCACTGTCGACTTTTACGGAAACGGATATAACTCTCTCTAGAAAATTCAGATTTGCGCGCTGTGTTTTTTTACATTAAAACCTAGACCCAAAGACCTATCTTTTGGTATAAAATTTTCTATACCTTATAAATGACCATTTTGCCCTTGGGGGATTATTTTGTCACAATAAAGCTATTTTTATGTTGTTTCACGCGTGTGTTTCTTAATAATTCGCGTATTTCTTTGCTAATTAGTATAGTTAAGCTCTTGTTGCATTGTTACACGAATGGGGGTTTGGTAAGGATTGTTCAAACATATAGGGAGGCAAATGGCGTTGCTGACTTTTTGGCTAAAAGAGGGGTTATTCATCCCTTGCAAGAGGTGGTTTGGCTCTAATCATACTTTGATGGGGGCTCTGCTTCAATATTGTGGTTCCTCAGATTCTTAAATTGGGATGGGCTTTGGGGGGGGGGGGTAGGGGGGTTCTGGGAAGTAAGGGGTCAGTTTTTAAAAGGGGTGTGTGCTTTGCATAAAGGTGGGTAGGGGTTTGGGTAGGGAGGGACTATCTAGTAGGAGATCCTATTATTGTGATATGGTGGGGTGTGTGTGTAGTCTAGTCAGAATAGGGAGAGGGGGAGAGGGAAAGTCAAGAACATGGATTAGGGTGCTGTTTTGGGGAGGGAGTTTTTTGGGGGTTTTGTTATCAGTGTTTTAAGTGGTCTTGTGTTGGGCAGGGTCAATTGAGGTGAGGGTTAAGGGGGTTGAGCTAGGTTCTAGAGTGTGGGTATGGATGGGGGTTCTTTTATGCAGTGAGTGGGAGAAGGTGAAGAGAGGTTAATGCACATCAAGGCTATTCTTCTTAAATAAGTTTTCTCAACAAAATGGAGTGTGTATTCCATATGCGGATGAGTTTATAGACATATTGGGGTTGTATGTGTTCCTAATTTTCTGGAGTATTACCTCTAATTTCCTGGAAATTGAGATTCTTATACTTGGACGGATGTGCACCATTTAGAGCGGCAAAGGTTCTATGTTCAGACTGGTAAAGTTCATATTCTGTACAGCATTTTCAGAGCCTACAGGAAGCTGACTGAGGGGTAATTCAAAGAATGATGTGGTTCATACTTCATAAGGTGTAGAGTTGATTATTTATCATTCATGGGGGTGTTGAATAATGGCCAAGACAAATAAAAAAAATAAAGATAAAAAATAAAAAATAAAAAATAAATTAAAAAAAGGAAAGAAAAAAAAAACAAAACAGATCTGAGAATAAAAAAGAAAAAAAAATGGATATGCAAAAAGAAAAGAAAAAAAGTGATGTAAAAAAGAAAAAGAAGATATCTCAAACTTCTAATCCCACCTAATACCCCCCTCTCATGGGTTAGAGTTATTGCACTCTCCAAGGAATAAAAATCTAGTTCAAGACTATTTTATCATGTCTGATAGCCCCACCAAACGCCGGATAGGATAAAAGTTATATGCCTCTTATCCTGACCACCCAAAAGGTGAAGGGGTTGTGTTATGGTAATTAATTAAACTAACTTTTGAACTTGTGCATTACCTGTGTATATTTGGAGAGAGAGAGAGAGAGAGAGAGAGAGAGAGAGAGAGAGAGAGAGAGTGTGTGTGTGAGATTAAATTAGATATGATTTTAAAATATAGTATAGGTAATGATAATTGCGATATTTTTAATCTATGTTATTTGACTTGTGCTATGAAAAGGTGTTAAAAAAAAGTAAAAGATTGGGACACACCCAAAGACACAACTTTTAGGACACAACCCAAAAGATGTGTCTATATCTCTTATGTGATGTCACTGGACCCCACAGTGACATGGGAGAGAGATAGACGCATCTCTTGGGTTGTGTCCCAAAAGTTGTGTTTTTGGGTGTGCCCCAAGTATTACCCTAAAAAAAACATTCTAAATATAACTTTAATTGCAATTCTTATAAAAAAGAATTAATTACACTTTCACCGCTGAAGCATGACTCGTTTTTAACTCACCCCCATCAAGTATCAAACTTGACAATTACCCCCTACATTATTGGACACTTTAACAGCCCTTATTCTCTTTGTCAGAGGCACATGATGTGCCATGAATTATTGAAGTTACTGAAATACCTCTATTAATGAGCTGTTGAAATTGTTGGGACCAAAATACCCTTTATTATGTATAAGACACTCTCTCTATATATTCTATATATATGGTAGGACTTTATCCTACTAGGATACACAAAATATGACTAGGATGGTATTTATATGACTAGGATGCTGATTAGGATCGATCTATACACTTTCCCCCATCCATCCCACTTTACTCTCATTTTGTTGCTCTTTTGTGGTGTTCTTAGTACTGTATGTGGATGATATCTTGCTAATCGGAAATGATGTGGGGGTATTATCTTCTGTAAGGGTATGGTTATCCAGTCAATTCGATATGAAAGACTTGGGAGAAGCCGGTCACATCCTAGGGATTAAGCTTATGCGAGATCGCAAGAATAGGATGTTGGGCTTGTCACAAGGCACTTATATTGACAATATTCTTGCAAGGTTTAGCATGCAAGATTCCAAGAAGGGATTCCTTCCCTTCAGACACGGAATTACTCTATCAAGGATCAGTGTCCTAAGACACCTGATGAGATAGAGAAGATGAAGGCAGTTCCTTATGCCTCGGCAGTAGGAAGCCTAATGTATGCTATGCTATGTACTAGACCTGACATCTGCTTTGCTGTTGGCATGGTTAGTAGATATCAGTCTAATCCAGGGCAAGAACATTGGACTGTGGTGAAAAATATTCTCAAGTACCTGAAAAGGACTCGAGACTATATGTTAGTTTACCAAGCAGACAGTCTTGTACCCATTGGGTACACAGATTCTGATTTTATGTCAGATAGGGATTCCAGAAAGTCTACCTCAGGATATGTGTTTACCCTAGGAGGTGGAGCCATTAGTTGGAGGAGTATCAAGCAGTCATGTATTGCTGATTCTACCATGGAAGCCGAGTATGTGGCTGCTTCGGAAGCCGCTAAGGAGGCCGTTTGGCTCAGAAACTTCCTTATGGATCTAAGAGTAGTACCTGCGGTACAATCGGCTATTACCCTTTATTGCGATAATAGCGGAGCGGTTGCTAACTCAAAGGAACCAAGGGCCCATAAGAAGGGAAAACACATTGAGCGTAAGTATCACCTGATACGAGAGATCGTGCAAAGAGGTGATGTTGAAGTGACCAAGATAGCATCAGTAAATAACCTGGCAGATCCTTTCACCAAGAGCTTACCGGCCGAGACTTTTGACAGTCATGTAGAAGGGATAGGAGTGAGGTGTGTCGCATCATGGCTTTGAGTCTAAGTGGGAGATTGTTAGGGATATATACTAAAAGCCATGCTTTATGTAGTTGATTTATTATTCATTTAATAAAATCAGTTAATCCTTTTTTTTAATGAGAATCTGTGTGGGCAATGTTTGTATTATATTACTTATTTAATATTATGCATGTGTGTCTCTCATTCTATATAGTAGGTGGTTTGGTGTGTAGAGTTCGGCTTACATACGGAAGATCAGGCCATCAGATATTATAGAATGTAAGATTTTGGTTTACAGTCTTAGATGGGATTGGACACACCATCGGTAAGACTGCAGCATGGTGTTGTAGTAGGTTTGTCTTGACTACGAAAAATGGTATAGTTTCGACTCACTATGCTGGTACACTTTGTGTACTAAACGGGACTGACTTGGGGTAATTATCTTTATACTGACTTATAAGATAATTAATATCTCATGGCTATTATGAGTGCTTATGCTCTAAATCCTAAGTTAATTTGTAGACACGTACATTTGATATTTACACTTTGATCCCTAAAAGGGTGAGATCCTTAAATGGGTCAATATCTCATTGGATTGGGTGGCAATATTAATTATGTGGTGGATATTAATTAATGATGGAATTCATGTCTCAATTTTGGGATTGATGATATCCCCTTGAGAAAGCTTATAAGTTTTGATTATGTCAAACCCTGCAGGTGGATTTTGTATCCGACATATCAGATAAGTTAAGCAGAGGATCTCAAGGAATTTTAAGAAATTAATTAAATATGATTGTCAGTAATTATATTTAATTAATGGATATCTGTAATCTTAACATGGGGAGATAATAAGCATTTAATAACATGGAGCTCGAAATATATTTTTAAGATAAGGGTAGGAGTGCAATTATAATTCTTTAGTGATATGAATTATAATTTATGGAAATAGGAATCTGATTCAGTTCGAATTAGGGTTTCCTAATTCCATAAGGAAGCCTATTCCTTATTGACTTCTTATGGTCCCTATCGTAGCCTATATATATGCTGCTTTGGCTCTCTTCTCAGTTTGCGTTTTTCTATATAGAGAATTATAACTCGGAATAGAAAAGAGAGAAAAAAAAGAGGGAGAGCAGAAAACAGAAAGGATTTCGAAAGAGCCCACACTCAGTTCGATATTCTGGCAGCAAAGGAATACGGTAGAAGATCGTGAGCTGTCATCGAGCCTGTGTTCTCGATTCGTCTACTACAGCAATCCGTTTTAGCAGTTTAAGGTAACCCTAGTTCCGCCCTTGTAGGGTTATTGTAGTTTTCACGTAATTTTTTTTGCAGTACCAACTTATACGCACTGTCAACGAATTCTGGGAACGCAGCTTCCTAACATACACAATGTACACAAGAGTGGGGTGGGGCTACCGAAGAAGATCAAGCACAACATACAAATCTTAATTTCAATGACAATAGTGCCACAACAGTGGTGCATGATTCTGCATCCCGTGGTCAATATAACTATAACACCCGTATTTGTGTTATTGCTTTTGCATTACATTGTCATGCATGATAATGTGATCTGGCGTGTCCTATGACACATGTTTGGGTGAGTTTTGACTCACGAGTTGATTTGGGTGTTTGTAGTAGAGAACCCTTTGAAACTGTGGTGATTGAGGATTTGTTGTTGTGACGTCTCTCCGAGTATGAGACGGTTACTGTGGAATACTTTAAATGTTTATCTGAAAATAAATGTTTACCTGTATATTTCAATATCTGTATTATTTTCTGTTTTAGAAGTTATATCTGTTGTTAGTTTTAGTATCTTGGTGAGAACGAATGAACACGCTATTAATTTGGTAGGCTAATTAGCAACTTCGAAAACGTCATGTAGAAATTCGCGTTTTAGCGACCAAACGAAACTTAGTCAAAAACTTTTATAATTTTGAGTTTTCACTCGTAAAGCTATGGATAAGCTGTATAGAAAGTTTCAGAGACTAATTAGGAGTTTTGAAAACTCGTGGGGAGGTAAACGTAATTTTCGAGAGTTTTGCCTATATATAGATAGAGATGGTTGAGATATTTTTACAAGTCTTAACCTAAATTCCAAAAAGGGGGCTAAAGGGAGATTTTGGAGCTTAGAGCTTTGCGACGCCAAACGACGACCTTCCGTCAGTTTGTTTTCTCCCAGATTTCATATTCGAGCTCCTCGAGGTAAGAGTTTCGTTTTGATATATGTTAGGGCTTGTTTGGCCAAGTTTTCCGAAAAGTTGTTTTCTAGAATTTTTCATAAAAGTTGATAAATGGAATTTTGATCCATAGGAATTGTACTAGACGGACTTCTACACGTTCTTTGTACACGGGTTTTCTTTGAATCGAAGTTTAAGAGCGTAAATTGGAGGTGAGTGATTCAACTATGTTTTTGGAATGATTTCTTGACATGTATTCATGTTTTGTGTGAATAGCATGTATTAATTCTTAGAGATATATTGTGTAGTTCATATTGAGCATTTATATTGATAAGTAGGCTCAATAGCACGGTGATATGTTTTGATTACCGCGAGTATGGTGATATGTGTTTGAGCATGTTAAGTTGCTTATTTGGGTCAGAAGGAGCACGTGGTCACCATGCCATTTTGTGGAACTGATATAGGCATTAAGGTCGCACAATTGAAGAGAAGAATCGTGGGTCTTACCCTTTCACGTGGACTTATTGGCGAGGAGTCGCGGATTGGGAGTATAGACGGGCACGTGAGTCTCCGGCGACTAGTATGAATTGTAGAGATGTGAATGCGGACATGTTTATCATTCATGTGCATATGTTGTTTTATTCACTAAGCATTAGCTTAAACAAATCAAAATATCTGTGGTTATTCAAATAACCATTTCAGGTGTTAATGCTGGCGAGGAATCGGAGAAGTGAGTACGTGGGTTGGGAGTTCTTTTAGAAGGTAACTTGAATGTTAACCTTGTAGTTTTAGGACAATTGGATGTTGTAATAAGAATTTTTATCGTTTTAACTTATGTTTAACTTCGTATGATAGAATGGATTTTAACCTGTTGTAATAGTTAGTGACATGTTGTAATCCTGCTTTAGAAATGTTTTAATACAGCTAGGATTACTTTGGATTGAGTTTGGATGGAGTGGTTGATCATTGGTGAAAGTTAGGAAGCTTTTAAAACTTGAAATTCTGCAGAATGGGCTGCTGCCAGGGGAGCAGTCGACGGGGCAGTCGACGGGACAGTGCAGTTTACCCACTGCTTTTTATTATGGTAAAAGCAGTCGACGGGACAGTGCAGTTTAGCTACTGCTTCTTATTATGGTAAAAGCAGTCGACTGGGCTATGCCTCAGTCGACTAGACCCCCTGAAGATTAATGTGTTCATTTTGTTTCTGCTTGCTTCAGTCGACTGAGGTCCCGACCCAGTCGACTGAACCTCTGGTTTTAAAATGTGCTTTGTTTTTCCGCTGCGTGTGTTCTTCAAACCAAATTTTGGGAACATTAATGAATTGGTTTAGCCTCGGTGGCGTGCCACGGGCTCCGATTCCGCTATTGTGGGACCGGGTTGTGACAATAACTGTTTTGAGTGATAAATTTTGCACTAAGAAAAAATGTTAAGTGATATATTCTGATCAATGGAACACTATTTTGAATGATACATTCCGCACAAAAAAACTGAGCAATGAAGAACAAATCTTGCAAAAACTGGTTTACAATTAAAATGAAGTTTATTGATCTGTCATTGTCACCAATACCATTTTTTTGTGATATATTTTGCACTATAAAAAATATCTGCTTGTGACAAACACATGCATATATGTACAAAGTGGTATTGTTTGTAGTGATAAATTCTGCACTAAATAAAACTATTTTGAGACAAACATTGATCAATGTAACTATTTGGATTGATAAATTTCGCACTATGAAAAACTATTAAGTGATAAATTCTAATCAATAGAACATTGTTTTGAGTGATAAATTCCGCACACACACACACACACAAAAATAAAAAAAATAAAAAAAATAAATAAAAAATAAAAATAAAGAACAAATCTTGCAAAAACTGGTTTATAATTAAAATGAAGTTTATTGATCTGCCATCGTCACCAACAACACTGTAAAAATCATGAAAAAAATGAACATTTCGTGAGTTTGTGATATCAATAAATCAATGGTCAATATTCTGTGAATGCCTAAAATATTATCGTCATGTAATTAAGATAAATTAACGTGATATTGGTGAGATTTGTAACTCCTATATGAATGCCTAAAATTATGGGATAATATCCACAACATGCATAATATTTGGAAAGTCATCAAAATCAATTCTAAATTGATTTCAAATTTGAACTGCAAACTAACATTTCATATATGAAAGGGTAAATTCGTCACTTAGAAATTAATAATTGGAGGTTTTGGGCCATTAATATACTAGTTCATAACCATTAGGGTCTATTAGTAGATACTTATATAGCATGAGCCTTAAGTAAAAAACATTGGTAGGGGAGGATTTTCGGGTATATTTCTATTAAAAGTAAAATAAGTGATTGTTTGAAAAAAAAAAGGGTAAATTACACAAACCTCCCATGAGGTTTGTCTTAATTACACGGACCTCCCCTGAGGTTTCAAAAATTACATGTACCTCCCTCGAGGTTTGTAATTTGGTAACAAAACGCCCCCTCCCCTAACGGTCTGTTAGTTTTATTTACATTAGCCCCCCTAAAAATTACAATTAGCATCCCTAATATTATAAAATTGTCATACTACGCCCCCTTTCTCTTATATTTTTGTGCTAATTATAAATCCCTCCTCCCTCCTGTGTTTTTGGGTTAATTTTTTTTAGCATTAATTTATATTTACACAAAATACATATAAATAGGTCCAAAAATTTTTTTTTCCCCGAACAAACCTCTGTCAAGCCCCCCTGTATTAATTTTCTAGATCTGCCCCTGCCCCTATACTTCAAAATGATATCCTTTAACCCACCTATGTGAGGCTAATTTTGGGGTTAAAGGATATCATTGCTCCCTTAAAGAGAGTTAACCCCAAAATTAACATCACAAAAAGGGGTTAAGTGTTTATATTTTTAACCAATTTTAGAATTTTCGTCAGTTTTGAGTGAAATCATAACAGTTCCATTTTAGCATAGGGGCATGGGCGGATCTAGAAAATTAATACAGTGGGGGCTTGACAGAGGTTTGTTCGGAGATTTTTTTTTTTTTGTATCTATTTATATGTATTTTGTGTAGATATAAATTAATGCTAAAAAAATTAACCCAAAAACGTAAGAGGGAGGAGGGATTTTATAATTAGCACAAAATTATAAAAGAAATGGGCTTAGTATGACAATTTTATAATATTAGGGAGCTAATTGTAATTTTCAGGGGGAGCTAATGTAAATAAAACTAACAGACCGTTAGGGGAGGGGGTGTTTTATTACCTAATTACAAACCTCGAGGGAGGTCCGTATAATTAAGGCAAACCTCAAGGAAGGTTTGTGTAATTTACCCAAAAAAATAATATACTTTTTTTCAACTTAATTTTTCAGTTAATTTGTTAAAGTGCTCAAACTTTAAACTAACTCAAACACTTCCATTTCGTGAAACAATCAATTTTAGCTCAAATGCGCTACCCCCAATCTGTGGTTCGGAACCCTTGCGTACAACCCCTCTTAGCCGTTGTTACTTTTAGATCTGTCATTACAAACACTTTCGACAAAGATCCCACCATAATTAACGGTAGTTTCACTATCACATGAGTTTAGAACTAGGACAAATATATATATATGTATACTGAGAGGAATAAGGTTACACTACATTGACGACAAACGACTAAAATACAAATTTTTTGGGAATAAAAAGATGGTCGTGCGTCTCAGAGGGTGCAATGGGTTTGCAGTGCACTGCAAACGTTAGTGTTAAATCCTCAAACTAAGCAAGGATTGGTCACTGCTCTGTCAAGCCAGCTAACGCCAACGCGAGACGCAATCCAAGAGAATGAAGCCTACAGCCCAACCCAAATTGGGCCTGGTTTATAGAGACCACCTTCACAATTGGACCAGAATCGTTTCCATCAGTCAAGCCTCCTTCACGAGGGACCATCTTACTTTCATGGGCCGTGAAACACTGTTACTACGTTGCAATACAGCCCATTAACATCCCCCGCCCTCCGATCATCTTAATGCCCCCCACTTGGGTCACAAGCCCAAGTTACTGAACCCGGCAACGTGAACACTGTGTAACTATTACATAATGTAAAGAGTTGTGCAATGTCTGGGCGATGTGGGATGTATCTATTGTGTCAACTGTCATACTTCTACATCGTTTTTGTGAAAGACCTCTTTACGAAATAATAATAAATAGTAATGGTATGAATTTCAAATATTTTTCAAATATATGGGTAGTGGGACAATTGAATTTTGACTGGAGGATATTGAAGTGGTTCCACTATTATTAAAGGTTGTCTCACAACCACATGCATTTGGAAAGCATTTGGAACAGGGCCAGGGCCGGCCTTGAGATGACAAAAATTGTCCAAAGCCTCAAGCGAACTTTCAAAGGGGCCTTAAAAATGAGGCATCTATACTAAGTTTCATTGAAATTAGGAAGAAATCAGAAGGAAATAGGCCTAAAAATGAAAAATGTCATAGATATTAAGAAGATATTAGAAGAAAATAGGTGTCACACCCCAATTTTCAGACAAATAAATATTGGCCAAGGGAGAATTCTAAACCAATATTCACTTGTCCAATCATCAGAGGTGATCATAATATAAAATATCACACAGTATGTAAGGGATAAATCATAACTCACAAGTGCAATATCAACGGTAAATATCCAACCAATAAGGATAAAAGCCCAAGGTTTAAGAATCCGACTCCAAACCATAATTAATATCTCTCCAAAAACTTCACTCAAACAATAATTACAAAATGTCAAATGGCCCATAATGCAAAAATCTAAATTGCTAAAACTCAAAAAAAAAAAAATATAATAATAATAATAATAATAATAATAATAAATAAATAAATAAATAAAAAGAAATCCCAAAATATTACAAGCCAAGTCTCAAAATTCAAACTTAATATAATAATCTCTAGAATAGATACGTGGCCCACAATTGCCAAAAATAAAACAACAAAGTTTACTAATTAGAAGAACACCAAGTAGTTCCCTGCCTCTTTTCGGCTTATTTAATTTTTACTGTCACCTCGAACTATCTCTGCATAGGACGATTGGCTACACTTCCAAAAAGAACGCAACCGCGAGGATAAATTCAATGGGTCAGTCACATGACTGGCATGAGTTAAATAACGCTAAGCACACAGTCTTAGAGATCGTTCACGATCCCTTAAACCAACACAACAATATATAAAAGATCGGGCACGAAAGTAGTTCCGCTCACATAGCAGGACATGGGGTTGTGAGATTCCGTCCCACATCGAATAAATATAAAAAGTTAATCTGGTATATGTAGAACCAAGAGGGCTACTACTAACAACTTGGGCTTAAGCATTTTAAGGGCCAATGTGGTAAGCTCGTCAAGTTGTTGGGCTAGTGGATCTCTTGGGGAGTTACAAATGGTATCAGAGCCAACCCTGGTCCCGTAAGGGCGCTGAGGTCGGTGTGGCAGAGGAGTAGAGGCTCCGGAGAGAGGTAGAGACCCCGAGGTAGTATACCTTGTGCACGCTTATGGGCTGCTCTGTGGTCACCAATGATCTGCTTCCACATCGACCAGTCAGGGGAAGAACTGGGCCAACGCGATGAGGACGCCGCGTCTCTGAGTGGGGGAGATTGTGAGATCCCGTCCCACATCGGATAAATATAAAAAGTTAATCTGGTATATGTAGAACCAAGAGGGATACTACTAACAACTTGGGCTTAAGCATTTCAAGGGCCAATGTGGTAGGCTCGTCAAGTTGTTGGGCTAGTGGATCTCTTGGGGCGTTACAAATGGTATCAGAGCCAACCCTGGTCCCGTAAGGGCGCCGTGGGCAGTGTGGCAGAGGAGTAGAGGCTCCGGAGAGGGGTAGAGGCCCCGAGGTACTATACCTTGTGCACGCTTATGGGCTGCTCTGTGGTCACCAATGATCTGCTTCCACATCGACTAGCCAGGGGAAGAACTGGGCCAACGCGACGAGGACGCCGTGTCTCTGAGTGGGGGAGATTGTGAGATCCCGTCCCACATCGGATAAATATAAAAAGTTAATCTGGTATATGTAGAACCAAGAGGGCTACTACTATCAACTTGGGCTTAAGCATTTTAAGGGCCAATGTTGTAGGCCCGTCAAGTTGTTGGGCTAGTGGACCTCTTGGGGCGTTACAGGGGTAGTTTCCCTTTTATGTGGTGGCCATATAGTTCCTACCTGAACTAAACTGAATAAATACTTACCCTTCTTAGCTATGGTAGGCCAATACTTGCAAACACATTAGTGGACTTACTATACTGCAGAAATAGAAGTTAGTACAATAATCAAAAATCACAATTAGGATGTTTATATAATTGAATTTATCTCCAAGAAGGAATATGAATTAGACAAAACTTAAAACACGAAAGATGTCCAGAATAAAATTTCCAAGGAAAGAGTCGCGTCCCCGTTCATTAAATCTAAATAGATAATTCAGAAATTAATTATTAAACTTCAACTCTTAGATAGACGATGTTCAGTAGATTCTGAAAATCGACGAAAACAGTGTCAAGATGACGTTTTTTAAGAAAAGTGTAAAACAAAAAAGTTGTTCGGATTGTCGTTTTACTTAAGTTTACATGAAACGACCATACACTATGAATCTAAGTCTCCAAAATATTCAATTTACTAATCTGGTCCAATTTATTATCAAATTACTACACTCCCAAAAACGACACATTACGCATAATAGACTACCGTTTCAGATAACAAACACAACACCGAAATTATTTAAACAACAATGCTACAGGCACCGAAAATATGCACAGAATTTGTGCACCGAAAAATTAGGGTCATTCATTTTAGTGGGCTCTATACACTTTTGCGTGGGGGCCACCGAAATAAATGGCCACGATTTTTCGGTGCACAAATTTTGTGCACATCTTCGGTCACCCAAGCATTATTCTTATTTAAAATCACAAAAACTACACGCCTACCTATTCCTAGAATTTCATATAATAGGAAATAATAAAACACATTACAAACGTAAAGCCGCAAATTAAAAAATAAAAAAATAAAAAAAATAAAAATCACATAATATTCGATACAATTACACCTTATGTTCACCACCTCGGTCACCCATCCATGGCTCAACCTACACATATATTTTTGGGAATTTAACACGCGGAATCAAATTCCCCCAAATAAACACACACATGAACAGTAATTAAACATGCACACCAAAGAAAAGACACAAATTTCTACGTGGTTCGGCCAAACACTTGCCTATGTCTACACTCGAGAGATCCATTATTTCACTATTGAGTAAAACATGGTACAAGCTACATGGATTAAATCCCATAACCCAAATACAAGGCCCTTGTACTCTCCTCACTCAATACCCCAAAGGACCTGACACAATTATTCATTGTAACATAGAGAAATCACAGAGATAAAGAAATACCCATCCCTACCTCACATCCCTATCATTGTGAACAACCCTCACAGAAAACCCCAGTGATTAATATCTCTCTCACCCTAGACCATGCAGCGCCATAAGAGAAGACCCCAACTTGGTACACCAAGGGCTTCTCTAAATTCATATAGAACATCCCTATATATAGAGTTTATGACCCATTACTTGTTGGACAAGTAATACATCTCTATCAAGGATACCAAATCACAATAGGAATCCAGCCAAATCACAATCCCTAAATTAATGGAATTATCCCACATGTGATATAATCCCAACAATCACCCCCTCTATCACTTGTGAAGAAATTGTTTAATCCATCGATCATACATGATCAACACCCCCTTAACCGGAATACCCACAAAGTCGACCACTTTGCAACCGTATACTATTGATCGTCTTCCGTACCAACTTGCACACCCCGAAGCAACTTGGTCTCAACACCTCCGATTCGTCAAACCGCGGCCAATACATATGCAACTACACCGAGTTAATTATACCCATTAACTCCACCAGAGAAGAGCCTCGATACCTCCTTTTCCCCAAACAGGATTTTCCCTCACCATCGTCTGAACCATGAACAAACCATCCACGCACTCACTTATATAAGAATTTTTCATCTAGGACTAATGAGTACAACTCTACCAATCAGATGACACAAACCATTCACACTTCTCTCAACCACCGTGTGTGATTTTAGCAACAATACTAGATTCCTCGGCAACTTTGGGATCAATATCACACCACCCAAATACCGAACCTGCTCCAAAAATATTTGATCAACGTTTCTACGTGCAGTATCCAAACAATTACCTCTGTAGGAATTGCGCTTGTGTCTGCCCCTGTCTTCACGGAACCCATCAAATAATTTTCTCCAGAAGTACATACATACCGTACTCAGAATCTAACAGCCCAAGAGAAAATGCCCGTATGAGTGAAATGTGAGGACCTCTCTACTATACGCAACCTACTACAATCACAGTAGCATCAAAATTATTTTTCGACCCTAGATCCCAACCTGCTGCTATATATATAGGATCTATCACCAAGAAAAATAATTCCAATTCATGCAGGATTTCATAAATCCGTACCAACAGATGCATATGCAGCACCCAAAAATGTTAGGAACCATCACTAACCCAAATCGCAAGCAACAAAGCTTATCCCTACAAGCTCCTTGAAATTCCAACCAAACATGATTCAAGTTTCGCTACACCATACCACATGGAATAATTTGCCATGACAAACTTCAAAAAATAAATCTGAAGCCTATCATTCACGGGACCACGACCATGATCATTGTCACCACGTTACTAAAATGTTCACCTGTTCCTATTTTTTTCTTCATCCTATGTTATCTTTTAACCACCGTGCTGCTAATCTCCACTGTCACTGTGCGCCTCTGTCACCATGATCTGATTGACCTGGTTTTGATACCACTTGTTGGGAATTTAACACGCGGAACCAAATTTTCCCAAATAAACACACACACATGAGCAGTAATTAAACATGCACACCAAGAAAAGAGACACAGATTTCTACGTGGTTCGGCCAAACACTTGCCTATGTCCACACCCGAGAGATCCATTCTTTCACTATTGAGTAAAATATGGTGCAAGTTACATAGATTAAATCCCATAACCCAAATGCAATACCCTTGTACTCTCCTCACTCAATACCCCAAAGAATCTGACGCAATTAATCACTGTAACATAGAGAAATCACAAAGATAAATAAATACCCATCCCTACCTCTGTAGACACCCCATTTTGTCGGCTATCAGATTTAGGAGACCCATAGCTTGGTGGTTCACGATGATCGAAAAAAGACTCGAAAGGACTCCTGGAAGCCAATTCTATCTCTCAGAATGCCCAGAGTGACCAAAATGCCCCTGAAAGCCCAAAAGCTCCTAGATTTGGACCAAAAGCTCTGGAAACATGCTACGCCGTAAGAAAAATAATAAAATGAGTTTTTAAGTAAAATCGAATGAAATTGTCAGCTCCCAGAGACCCCCGGAAGTCCCGGAAGTTCTCGGAAAGTCCCCGTTGACCGGTTTGACCAAGGTTTGACCAGGTTTGACCCAAGTTTGACCGAAATCGTTCGAATTCGCCAGAATCATTATAGACCATGAGAAAAGTATTAAAATGAGTTTTAAAAGAAAATCGAGCGAAAACGTCAGCTCCTGGGAACTCCTGGAGATTTCCAAAACTTCCCGGGAATCCCAGGTTTGACCAGTTTGACCAAAATTTGACTTTGGAATCGGGACACCAAAAACATTTTCAAATATTTTTCATGGATACTAGAGGTCGATAGCTTTCCAATGGTATATCGCACGCAATTTTCAGATTTAAAACGAGTTTATTATGAATTTCCGAAGGCGAAAAAGGCGATCAAATCGGCTTTTATCGCAAATACCGCAAAATATTTCAAAGTGACCTATCTAAGAACTATTTTTTTTTATGTAAAGTAGACTCTATTACCTTTCCAACAGTATATCACAACCTCAATTTGGAGTTCGTATGCATTTTCTGTGAATTTCGGACGAAATAGGGCCTTTTCGCAAATACCGGAACCTCTGGGGGCCTAAACAGCATTATCTGGACGAAGGAAGAGCAGTGCCGCAGCGGCACTGGCCCACTGGCACCGCGATACAGGCCCAGTGCCGCCGCGGCACTCTCCCCCAAAACAGTCCACTTTTGTAATATCTTTTGGGGGTCCAATTTGATATATTAGAAATCAAAACGACGTAGTTTTGGTTCCCAGCTTATTTTGGACCAATGGGAGACCATTTTAAACTTTTTAAAACTCCATTTACCACCCCTCCTTTGCCTATAAAAGAAGCCATTTACTTCCATTTAGAAGAGAGACATGGAAGCTTAGAGAGAGCTTAGGAAGAAACTCTAGAGAAATATAGAGAGATAAAGAGAAGAAGTAGTCTTCTTCTTCCATTTTTTTTCAATCAAAGTGAGTTCTAATCTTGTTTCCTCCACCATTCTTCTATATACTTCATCATCAATATACCCAATCACCATTTCTCTAAGCATTTTTGAGTTAGGAAGCTACTTCCATGTCCAAATGTCTATATCTATGAGTGAAACACCAAGCTACAAGTCCAATATCACATTGATTATCATCTATTGATTTGTTCATTTGCTTGCTTATATACAATGATCATCTCTTCTTACCTCATTTCTTTTTTATTTTCTTTATTTACTTACTAGTTCATCATCATCTAGATGATGACATGAAGTTTGAGGTGAGTGAATCCTTATGGATAGTAGCTCTTGACCTCAAAAGCATGTTTGATAGATGATGATTATAACTTCAATACCTCCAAGGTATCCTTGAAGTTATGTTCAAAATAAAAATGAATCTCTCCAATAATATTGGGAGTTCTTTGATGGTTCAAGGTTGGATGAGGTTCTAAGTGGTCACATGGTCATCTCAAGAGTTTAAGTTCATGCTTTAAACATCTATTTCAAAACCCCCAATCAAGAACTCAAACTCTATTTCAAAACCCAAATCTATTTTCTTCAAGAATGATCCAAAACAGTGAGCTGTTCAGATTCAAAGATTTGTTTTGAATTAAATACTTGATTTATGATGATGAAACCACTTGGAAAATCTTCCTAAGACATCATAGTTTGTCTCCAATTTTTTCCATCAATTATAGAGATGTGAAAGTATTATTTTTGGATGTGAGAAGTACATATTCATAATCTGCCTCTATTCTCACAAAATGTTTACCTGACTTCTTGCACTTATTATGGATATTTTCGTCACTGTACATATATCTTTTCTATTTGTTTTATGAAACTTGGGTGTCTTAGGAAACTTTTGGTATATAATGGGTCATCATAAACCATTTCTTTGATTTATGAAAAATCATACAAAATCAGTCAACAGTGCAGCTTTTGTTTCTGAGTCACGTGTACATTCTGATTTGTTTCTTTTAATCTGCAATATCTATTTAGATTTGGCTTTTTGGGTTATTTTATAGACACAATAAGGGTGATCTCTGATATTTCTCACATTTTTCTAGGCATGTTTGACCTCCCATTATGATGTTATAAAGTAATGCATACAGTCTGTCCACTATTCACTGCATGTCATTTTTTTGACTTTCACACTTTGATGCAACACTCTCTTGTATCTAGATGAACCCGTATCCCATGAACATGTTCTTTACCACTTTTATCATGCTATATCATATCATGTATCATCTATCCTCTCATATATCATACTCCCATAGATTCTTAAGTTTGGTTTCCAAATAAAACCATGTTTTGGAAATACTTGAGAAGTTCTTGAAATGAGTTAGGAATTGATATTCCAAGTGGTTAGAATATTCATCTAAGTTCTGGAAGTATACTTTCAAAACCCCCCATTTCAAAACCCCCATTTTAAACCCCTCATTTTGATTTCAAGAAATAAACTTGTTTTTCTCAAAACCCTCAAAACAGTGAGTCATTTAACTTCAAGGAATTATTTGAGTTCAACACTTAATGTATGAATGCAATACCACTTGAAAAGTCTTTCTAACTTATTACAGAACATCCATGATTTTTGGCTTGACTTGGAAGCACTTGAAAATGGTCCATTCTTGCCCAAACATTCTCTCCAGATATTCTATTTTTGCTGTCACAGCAGCTTGGTCTACTTTCAACTTGTTTTACAGAAAACTTTTCCAAAAGGGGTGGTCCAAAGTTATTTTTCCCTTAAACGTCAATGTCTTAGGGAACTCTCTGTATAAAATGGGCCTCTAGAACTTTCGTTTTCATTTTCTAAGATTTTCTAACATTTCATTCGACAGTACGGACTCTGTTTCTGAATAACCTCCATTGTTCATATGATTTCTCTCAATCTGTAATAGTTATTAAATATTGGATTTTTGGATTGTGTTCTAGACACAATAAGGAAGATCCCCATAAAAAATCATGCATTGAAAACATTCCTAACCCCTCTTTTCAATTTCCAAAAGATCATGCTACTGTTCTGTCCACTATTCACAGCAAGCATACTTTTACTTCCATCCTTTGATTTGATGCTTACATGCACTCCAAATTAGCTCATGTCTTAGGAAGTAGTTCATACTACATTTGTACATGTCTCATGATGATTTCATTCATCCATTCATACACATTCTAGACTTCTAAGTCATTCTAGGAATCCATGAACACAAAGCACACTACAACCTTGGCACATTCTAGATACATACATTGCATCCATGCAAGATTTGGGGCTTTTGTAACTCCTAATCTAAGAAGATTATAGGGAATGATCATGATCCCACGTTCATGATTCCCCTCGATCTAATCATCCTTTCTCATCCGTCCCGGAGATTGAGAGATCTTCTATTCTCAAAGATTAACATGCATCATCCTAGCTTGCTAAGCATCCTTGTTTTCTTTGACTATTTGTTTCAAGAACAATTCATGTCCCCTTTAGATTAAGGAAGCTTAATTACTTGATACATGATTAGACGATTTTTCCTAGGTTTATTTGTGTGATCTTTCACTTTACATTGCATGATATTTGACTTAGATCTTATGAATGATATTTTATCTTTAGATCTTCCATTCCAAATTTCTTATGTGATGTAATATACTATCATAGTATTAATTGTCGAACCATACATAGTATAAGATGATTATTTGGATGCTAATTGAGGCCCGTCAAAAGACGGGACGAGTTGAGGGTGTTTTGGTCGCGACAAAGGCTCCTTCATCTCTCATACCAAAACCCCGAACCAAGTTCTTTGGTTATGAAGGGCCGGTGCCCTTTATCCATTTGGGTGAGTCAAAATTAGGTTTCTTGGTTCTTTAAAGACCAAGTGGCGACTCTGTATCTGTTTTCAACAGACCTATTTTCTCTTTCTTTGATCCAAATCAAATTTCAAAACAAAAAGAGGTGGAAGCCCGCGTGTCCACAATTTGGCGACTCTGCTGGGGATAGTTTTATTTTCAAAACAAAATAATACAGAGGTTTGACTCATAAGAAGCATCCTTAAAATCATCTTTTTACTGTGTTTGGTTCACCGCATTGCACTCTTGCATTCCCCCCCCTCCGACTGTGTCTGAAACGCGGCGCTGACATTGTTCAGGTCTTGCTGTGTCAGGGCACAAGTCACCGTTGATACTGTACCTTCCAAGGTATATCGAAAAGAGTAAAAACCTCCGTACTGTCTCCCTGACAGTATATTAGAACTCTCGTCAACGGACCCTCTTTGACTAAACCCAGCCTTTGCATATAGATTCCTGTAGAACCTTTCATAGGACTGTTCAGTTATCTTTTCAGATAGGACAATGTGATATAACTGCTGTATGCCCTGACGGGATAACCTGTGCGGTGTAGACGCTTATGTGGCATAGAACAGAACCTCTTTCTTATGATTCCCAAGGCAATCACTCACATATGATCACATTGAGTTGACTTGCCTAGGCACCATGATAAGGATGTCTGCTCCATACTCACAAAGATATACACAGCAAACCTTGTTTGTTGGTCCTGAGACATAGGAGTATGAAAACTTGTTAGACAGTATGATCACTATCATCACATATTCTCGTCATATATCCCTATTTCTTCCAAAAACTCTACCCAACTTATCAGGATATCCCTGTTTCTCCTAGAAATTCTGTCCGAATCACCCAGATTTCGTAGAAATCCCTATTTCTCCCTAGATTACCCAGAAATCTCAATTTCTTCCAGAAACTCCGATATACTTATGCCCCCCAAGATATTCTTGCTTCCCCCAGAATACCCAGAAACCTCAATTTTTCTTAGAAACTTCGATATACTTGTTTCTCCCAGAAACTCTGTCCGACTTACCCAGTTATACCTGTTCTCCCAGAAGCTCTATCCAAATCTCTCAGATTACCCAGAAATCTCAATTTCTCCCAGAAACTCCGGTATACTTGTTTCTCCCAGAAACTCTGTCCAACTTACCCAAATTTTCATGTTTTCCCATAAGCTCTGCCCAAATCTCCCAGATTCTCCAAAAATCCCAGCACCTCTGCCCAAATTACCCAGAAATGTCCAGATATACTTGTTTCTCCTAGAAACTCTATCCATATTTCTCAGAAATACCCAAAATATAAGTTTCTCCTAGAAGCTCAGTCCAAATCAACCAGAAATCCCTATTCCTCCTAGAAACTCAAATGACTTCTAGAAATTTCTCCGAATCTTCCAAATCCCTGTTTCTCCCAGAAACTCTATTCCCGAAGTATCTCAGAAATCCCTGTTATCCCTTGGTGATCATACTGGAAAGTAAGGTTAGCACACTCTGTATGGCTAGGACCTTATTTGTTTAGCTGCTATCTGTTAGAAATAGGAGCATCATATAGATTAGGGCTTGCATCCGCATGCTTGTCTCACATGCACACACAATTCCTATCAGTCTGCATGCACGTACATCTCGTCAATCTCACATGTGTCAGTCCTACACATCAAATGCATATGTATCATCATATAGCAACCGTCCTTGGTTTGCATTATTAAATCCTTCAAAATTCTGATCATCTCCTCCCGCTAGGAGTCCATAAGAAGTATTTCGTGCCTCTGTTAATTTGGGCTTTTGCTTCTATTTGCAGAAAACACAGCCCCGGGTAAGGACACCTCTGTACCTTCCCAAATTCATTGTCTCAATTGTGGGCTAGCCCAGGCTATCATAAACCCGCCAATGGCCTACCAAGCTCTGGAGGGGAAAGTGGACAAACTACAAACCACTGTTGAACAACTAAGTTTAAGGATAAGCCGATTCGAGAAGATGGTGCAGAGCATCGATAAAGGGAAGTATGGGTTGCCCAACGCCATCTGTCCAAGCCCGTTTCCACATCCGAATCTCTACTTGTATCCAAACCCACACTTTAGCCTTGGTAATCCTAGTCCATATCCAAATCCAAGAGCCACTCCAAGGACCCACTTGAACTCAAAGTCTAACAAAACCCGCAACCCAAGAACCTTCACCAACTTGGGTATGCCATTTTCCGTTATCCTTGATAACCTCATCAAAAAGGGGCACCTCCGACTCCTTCAACCTCGTGCTGACATCCCTCCGCCTAGTTGTGACCTATCCAAAATTTGTGCCTACCACCAAGGCCCAGACCATGACACCGACAGCTGCATGCGCCTTCGCCATGATATCCAAGACCTCCTCGATCAAAAAATCATCGAGCCATCGCCCATCCAACCCTATGTCAACCAAAGTGTCAGCTTCATCGAACCTAAAGCCCCTGGCTTACCTGTTCAAATGATCCCCTTTCCCGAAACCAATGATTGTTGAAGCTACACGGTGGACTGATAGTGTTTAGAACTTCTGCTAAAAAATAGTAAGAATAAATGGGTCACAAAGACACTCCATTTGAGACCGGGTCGAGTCAAGTTGCGTCTGTTCTATGTTCCGAGTCCATTTCAATTCTAGTCTGGTGATCGAGTCTGTCTGGCATCGAGTTGTTAATAAGTCTGTAAACCTTCTCTATTGATGGAATGAAATCTCATTTTGCTTAATCTGATGTGCCTAGTCATAAATGCATGAATCACTAAACTAAAGTGTCACTTTTCAAATTACCGTGGATATTACTCTGCTAATAATTTTTCTACAACAAAACAAAAAAGAATCCTGAAAGGTTAAAGTCGATTTCACGCTGACACTGATGAAGAGCTGAGAATTGAATAGTCTTAATTTAAGAATTTAAAGATGCTCTTACCTCAATTTTGAAAAGACATACTTGAAACTAACTTGGGGCTTGCCCAACACCCTTTTTCCACCATTTCGAAGCCTTAAGCCCAATCCAATTGGGAGCCACGCAATCTGTCCAATTGAAAGCAATGCAAGCTTAGCCCTTGATGGTAGCCAAACATTTCAGTGAGTTTCATCTCCACTTTCAAAAAAAAAAAAACAAAAAAAAAAGAAGGAAAAAAAGAAAAGAAAAGAAAAGAAAAAGCTTGCTAGGTTGAAAACCCGAAAGGGCACCTAGGCAAAAGTTAGAGCTGAAAAAGGTGTTGATTTCCAAAATCTGACCCTAGCCAGTCAAAATGTTGGAGAAAATTTTGATGAAACAAATGAGAGAATCATACGCTTCAAGATACATCTTAAGAACGTGCCAAGATCACATTTCAAAAGGCACGGAATGACCACAAATAAATTCCGAGAGCTGACATGCACATTCTGGAATTCTGAGATTGTGATTGAAAGATCTCACAAGAATCGACTACATTAAAAAGCAAAATTGACTGGCTAGGTGAAAGTGAAAAGGACCAATCCTCAAAATAAAACAAAAAAAAAAAAGAAAAAGAAAAGAAAGGGAGATTGAAACCGAATCCTTTTATTCAAAGCTACCATAAGTGGCTCAAGTTTGAACTTCTTTGACGATTGGTTTGAAAAACCCTCATACCTCAAACCCCTTATTTCAAGCCTTGCCTTGAACTACGCTCGACCTGATTCCCACTCGGGAATACGTAGGCAACCACATCGGTTTGGTCGACGCCATCATAATCAAACCAATTTCTTTCAAGACCTTGCCTTGAACTACGCTCGACCTGATTCCCGCTCGGGGATACGTAGGCAACAACAATGGTTCGGTCACCCCACCTACCTAAAAATTAACCCGCTTCTTTCCAACCATGGCCCAAACTACGCTGGACCTGATCCCCGCTCGGGGGTACGTAGGCATACTTTCAAAAAGAAAAGAAGGATGGCTCGCTAGGTCGAAAATCCGAAAGGACGCCTAGGCAAGAATTAGAGCTAAATCCAAAGTGAGCAATAATAAAAGAGAGAAAAGAGCTCGTTAGGTCACCTCACTAGTGCCTAGGCAAAAGTTATGAGCATTTGAGAGATTAAAGTCATGGTCCTTGCCTCAAGCCAGAAATCGCCTTCCACACTAGGGGCAAACTTTGGCTACTCGCCTCGTTTACCTAAATTTTACTATCTACCCTGCATGCAAGGGGCAAACTTCGGTCACCTACCTCGTTTGCCCAAAACCTCCAATGAACCTTCCTCCAAACAAGGGGCAAACTTCGGTCATTTACCTCATTTGCCAACCGATCCCACTTCATGCCCTTCAAAGTAGGGGCAAACTTCGTTTGCCACCCGATCCCTATACACCAACGGTAAGCCTTCAAGTCACAAACATTGTCTTGAACAGATGGAAATGGAGCATCTTTTATTCCATAAGCTAAGGCACTAATTCAAAGCACATCTTGAGAGAAGCAAAGAAATTGATTAGATCAGTAGGGAGGAATTTTCAAAAATAAAATTCACCATCAAAGTGATGCCACGTTAAGGTGAGAAGTAAACACAAAAGAGAAATGGTACATCATTTATGACAAGAGCACATTAAGTTTTGGCAAGTCGAGCTTGTTTCATTTCAGTGTCGAATGTGTCACCCTCGCGTATCGATGTCTGTCAGTTTTGAGTCTGTCATAGTCTTTTTTAGGAAAAGAGTTGGTCGTAGTCTCAAATGTGTAAGTCAACAGTGACGAATAATGAAGTTATAAAGAGCATTCCAATGATAATGCAAGCAGGAGTACCAAACACTATTACTGCACCAGTCAAGGCGTCAGCATGAGAAGCGTCAAAACTTGGGAAAAATTTCATCCTTTTCCAAACCGACGAAAGTTGACCATCATCTTCCTTTCTAAGTCCACGAGTGGCTGTTGATCTTTCGTCTTTCTTCATGCAACATAAGTCCATGAGTGGCTGTTGATGATCTTCCTTTCTCCTAGCAACATAAATCCATGAGTGGCTGTTGATCTTTCGCCTTTCTTCATGCAACATAAGTCCATGAGTGGCTGTTGATCTTTCATCTTTATTCATGCAACATAAGTCCATGAGTGGCTGTTGATGATCTTTCTTTCTCCTAGCAACATAAGTCCATGAGTGGCTGTTGATCTTTCATCTTTCTTCATGCAATATGAGTCCATGAGTGGCTGTTGATGATCTTCCTTTCTCCTAGCAACATAAGTCCATGAGTGGCTGTTGATCTTTCATCTTTCTTTATGCAACATGAGTCCATGAGTGGCTGTTGATGATCTTCCTTTCTCCTAGCAACATAAATCCATGAGTGGCTGTTGATCTTTCATCTTCCTAAATGCAACATAAGTCTATAAGTGGCTGTTGCTCATCTTTCTTCATGCAACATAAGTCCATGAGTGGTTGTTGATCACCCTCCTCTTTTAATATCAAAACCTTAACTGCCGCAGACCATCTCCGTATCCCTCATCACAAATAGAATGATACCTTGACTCCCATTCAATGGGCATATTTCCTTCATCCTAGCAGAGTGCATTATCCATTCTAGTGGCCCATTTCAGTCAAGATTGACAAGGTTCCATCCCCAGCATGCATATTAATTCGTCAGTTCTTTTGATCACAGTTATTCCAGCCGTTGATTCAATCCTGACAGTCACAGTAGTTCACTGTCGACTCGTCATCTCGATTCGTACATCGTCACTGTAATCCATGACAGTTACAGTAGTTCACTATCAACTCGTCATCTCGATTCGTACATCGTCAGTGTAATCCATGACAGTTATAGTAGTTCACTATCGACTCGTCATCTAGATTCATACATCATCAGTTCAATCCATGACAGTCATAGTAGTTCACTATCGACTCGTCATCTCAATTCGTACATCATCAGTTCAATCCTGACAGTCACAGTAGTTCACTGTCGACTCGTCATCTCGATTCATACATCGTCAGTTCAATCCATGACAGTCACAGTAGTTCACTGTCGACTCGTCATCTCAATGCGTACATCGCCAGTCCTTCTGATCACGGTTAGTCCAACTGTTGATCTAATCTATGACAGTTATCGTTGTCAGCCCTCTAGATTGAGGCAAATCCTTCATCGCTAGCCCTCTAGATTGAGGCAAATCCTTCATCATCAGCCCTCTAGATTGAGGCAAATCCTTCATCATCAGCCCTCAAGATTGAGGCAAATCCTTCATCATCAGCCCTCTAGATTGAGGCAAATCCTTCATCGCTAGCCCTCTAGATTGAGGCAAATCCTTCATCACCAGCCCTCTAGATTGAGGCAAATCCTTCATTGTCAGCCCTCTGGATTGAGGCAAATCCTTCATCATCAGCCCTCTAGATTGAGGCAAATCCTTCATCGCTAGCCCTCTAGATTGAGGCAAATCCTTCATCATCAGCCCTCTAGATTGAGGCAAATCCTTCATCACCAGCCCTCTAGATTGAGGCAAATCCTTCATCATCAGCCCTCAAGATTGAGGCAAATCCTTCATCATCAGCCCTCTAGATTGAGGCAAATCCTTCATCGCTAGCCCTCTAGATTGAGGCAAATCCTTCATCATTAGCCCTCTAGATTGAGGCAAATCCTTCATCATCAGCCCTCTAGATTGAGGCAAATCCTTCATTATCAGCCCTCTAGATTGAGGCAAATCCTTCATCGCCAGCCCTCTAGATTGAGGCAAATCCTTCATTGTCAGTCCTCTGGATTGAGGCAAATCCTTCATCATCAGCCCTATAGATTGAGGCAAATCCTTTATCGCCAGCCCTCTAGATTGAGGCAAATCCTTCGTTAGCAGCCCTCCAGATTGAGGCAAATCTTTCATTATAAAACCTTTAGGTTAGGGTAGAACTTCCACATCTATCAATCATTTTAGAGGAATTCTCAGAGAGTCCCCTACCATCCCCAACAGAAGATAACAGAAGTCCGACCAATTCTCCGGACTTTGTCATTATAAGGATCGGCCAGCGATTGAAAACATCACCCGCAGTCAAATCACCCCGATTCCCAGGGCAAGCACTGTCTATTCATAATTCAAGGATCCGTGTCCAAACAAATATCATGAGCTTCCTCACCAACTCAACTATCGTGAGCTTCCTCACTCCTCTGTCCAAAATCATGAGCTTCCTCACCAAACAAATATCATGAGCTTCCTCACCAACTCAACTATCGTGAGCTTCCTCACTCCTCTGTCCAAAATCATGAGCTTCCTCACCAAACAAATATCATGAGCTTCCTTACCAACTCAATTATCGTGAGCTTCCTCACTCCTCTGTCCAAAATCATAAGCTTCCTCACCAAACAAATATCATGAGCTTCCTCACCAACTCAACTATCGTGAGCTTCCTCACTCCTCTGTCCAAAATCATGAGCTTCCTAACCAAACAAATATCATGAGCTTCCTAACCAACTCAACTATCGTGAGCTTTCTCACTTATCATGAGCTTCCTCACTCCTTCGTCTAAAATTATAAGCTTCCTCACTTGTCGTGAGCTTCCTCACTCCTCTGTCCAAAATTATGAGCTTCCTCACCACTCGTTTATCGTGAGCTTCCTCACTCCTTCCTCCGAAACCGTTAGCTTTCTTACTTATCGTAAGCTTCATCACTCATTTGTCCAAAATCGTGAGTCCCCCTCACCTACCTATTGATTATTGTGAGCTTTCTTGCATGTCGCTTATCGTGAGCTTCCTCACTCCTTTGTCCAAGATCATGAGCTTCTTCACTTATTATGAGCTTTCTCACGTGTCGCTCTTGAGCTTCATCACTCTGGTTTCCTTAAATTGTCAGTTATCGTGAGCTCCCTCACTTGTCGGTTATCTTTAGTTATCATCCTCGAGGACCCCACGTCCGATCCGTTTTGCTTACAAAGCACACTTCCCAAATTCCAAAAGTTTGCCCCTAGAGCCAGAGTCTTCTAAACCTTGATGTCCTTATCCGAGTCATCCACCATATCACAGTCACAAACACTAGCACAACACCAGCCCACTCGGAGTGGCACACCCCACAACACCTGCTCATACTAGGATCATAACACTAGACATGAAAGGACTCATGACACAATTCATATCACATCAATGCATTGCATATCATCCTCATAGCATAGCATCCGTATGTCTTGTTGTGCATGTGTGATTTGTTCCTTTGTGCCCTGAACTACGTCCTGGTCTGATTCCCCTTGGGATACGTAGGCAGCTCACGAAGAGCACGACCAGCACTGACCTCAGTATCATCCTTGCATCTTTTGCAGCGCTTTTATCCTAAATCTATAGCCTCCAAAAGACCTGTCTCTTCAAAGCTTTGGCACTCGCTTGCGACATGCGTTGCCTAGCAAGTTCATGCCAAAGAGGGACAAACTGTAGACACCCCATTTTTTCGAATATCAGATTTAGGAGACCCATAGCTTGGTGGTTCACGATGATCGAAAAATGACTCGAAAGGACTCCTAGAAGCCAATTCTATCTCTCAGAATGCTCAGAGTGACCAAAATGCCCCTGAAAGCCCAAAAGCTCCCAGATTTGGACCAAAAGCTCTGGAAACATGCTACGTCGTAAGAAAAATGATAAAATGAGTTTTTAAGTAAAATCGAATGAAATCGTCAGCTCCCAGAGACCCCCGGAAGTCCCGGAAATTCCCGGAAAGTCCCCGTTGACCGGTTTGACTAGGTTTGACCCAAGTTTGACCAAGTTTGACCGAAATCGTCCGAATTCGCCAGAATTATTCTAGATCATGAGAAAAGTATTAAAATGAGTTTCAAAAGAAAATCGAGCGAAAACGTCAGCTCTTGGGAACTCCCGGAGATTTCCAAAACTTCCCGGGAATCCCAGGTTTGACCAGTTTGACCAAAATTTGACTTTGGAATCGGGACACCAAAACCATTTTCAAATATTTTTCATGGATACTAGAGGTCGATAGCTTTCCAACGGTTTATCGCACGCAATTTTCAAATTTAAAACGAGTTTATTATGAATTTCTGAAGGCGAAAAAGGCGATCAAATCGGCTTTTATCGCAAATACCGCAACAATTTTCAAAGTGACCTATCCCCAAACTATTTTTTATGTAAAGTAGACTCCATTACCTTTCCAATAGTATATCACAACCTCAATTTGGAGTTCGTATGCATTTTCTGTGAATTTCGAACGAAATAGGGCCTTTTCGCGAATACCGAAACCTCTGGGGGCCTAAACAGCATTATCTGGACGAAGGAAGAGCAGTGCCGCCGTGGCACTGGCCCACTGCCACCGCGACACAGGCCCAATGCCGCCGCGACACTCTCCCCCAGAACAGTCCACTTTTGTAATATCTTTTGGGGGTCCAATTTGATATATTAGAAATCAAAACGACGTAGTTTTGGTTCCTAGCTTATTTTGGACCAATGGGAGACCATTTTAAACTTTTTAAAACTCCATTTACCACCCCTCCTTTTCCTATAAAAGAAGCCATTTACTTCTATTTAGAGGAGAGACATGGAAGCTTAGAGAGAGCTTAGGAAGAAACTCTAGAGAAATATAGAGAGATAAAGAGAAGAAGTAGTCTTCTTCTTCCATTTTTTTTCAATCAAAGTGAGTTCTAATCTTGTTTCCTCCACCATTCTTCTATAGACTTCATCATCAATATACCCAATCACCATTTCTCTAAGCATTTTTGAGTTAGGAAGCTACTTCCATGTCCAAATGTCTATATCTATGAGTGAAACACCAAGCTACAAGTCCAATATCACATTGATTATCATCTATTGATTTGTTCATTTGCTTGCTTATATACAATGATCATCTCTTCTTACCTCATTTCTTTTTTATTTTCTTTATTTACTTACTAGTTCATCATCATCTAGATGATGACATGAAGTTTGAGGTGAGTGAATCCTTATGGATAGTAGCTCTTGACCTCAAAAGCATGTTTGATAGATGATGATTATAACTTCAATACCTCCAAGGTATCCTTGAAGTTATGTTCAAAATAAAAATGAATCTCTCCAATAATATTGGGAGTTCTTTGATGGTTCAAGGTTGGATGAGGTTCTAAGTGGTCACATGGTCATCTCAAGAGTTTAAGTTCATGCTTTAAACATCTATTTCAAAACCCCCAATCAAGAACTCAAACTCTATTTCAAAACCCAAATCCATTTTTTTCAAGAATGATCCAAAACAGTGAGCTGTTCATATTCAAAGATTTGTTTTGAATTAAATACTTGAGTTATGTTGATGAGACCACTTGGAAAATCTTCCTAAGACATCATAGGTTGTCTCCAAATTTTCCCATCAATTATAGAGATGTGAAAGTATTATTTTTGGATGTGAGAAGTTCATATTCATAATCTGCCTCTATTCTCACAGAATGTTTACCTGACTTCTTGCACTTATTATGGATATTTTCGTCACTGTACATATATCTTTTCTATTTGTTTTATGAAACTTGGGTGTCTTAGGAAACTTTTGGTATATAATGGGTCATCATAAACCATTTCTTTGATTTATGAAAAATCATACAAAATCAGTCAACAGTGCAGCTTTTGTTTCTGAGTCATGTGTACATTCTGATTTGTTTCCAAATAAAACCATGTTTTGCAAGTACTTGGGAAGTTCTTGAAATGAGTTAGGAATTGATATTCCAAGTGGTTAGAATTTTCATCCAAGTTCTGGAAGTATACTTTCAAAACCCCCCATTTCAAAACCCCCATTTTAAACCCCTCATTTTGATTTCAAGAAATAAACTTGTTTTTTCTCAAAACCCTCAAAACAGTGAGTCATTTAACTTCAAGGAATTATTTGAGTTCAACACTTAATGTATGAATGCAAGACCACTTGAAAAGTCTTTCTAACTTATTACAGAACATCCATGATTTTTGGCTTGACTTAGAAGCACTTGAAAATGGTCCATTCTTGCCCAAACATTCTCTCCAGATATTCTGTTTTTGCTGTCACAGCAGCTTGGTCTACTTTCAACTTGTTTTACAGAAAACTTTTCCAAAAGGGGTGGTCCAAACTTATTTTTTCCTTAAACTTCAATGTCTTAGGGAACTCTCTGTATAAAATGGGCCTCTAGATCTTTCGTTTTCATTTTCTAAGATTTTCTAACATTTCAGTCAACAGTACGGACTCTGTTTCTGAATAACCTCCATTGTTCATATGATTTCTCTCAATCTGTAATAGTTATTAAATATTGGCTTTTTGGGTTGTGTTCTAGACACAATAAGGAAGATCCCCATAAAAAATCATGCATTGAAAACATTCCTAACCCCTCTTTTCAATTTCCAAAAAATCATGCTACTGTTCTGTCTACTATTCACAGCAAGCATACTTTTACTTCCATCCTTTGATTTGATGCTTACATGCACTCCAAATTAGCTCATGTCTTAGGAAGTAGTTCATACTACATTTTTACATGTCTCATGATGATTTCATTCATCCATTCATACACATTCTAGACTTCTAAGTCATTCTAGGAATCCATGAACACAAAGCACACTACAACCTTGGCACATTCTAGATACATACATTGCATCCATGCAAGATTTGGGGCTTTTGTAACTCCTAATCTAAGAAGATTATAGGGAATGATCATGATCACACGTTCATGATTCCCCTCGATCTAATCATCCTTTCTCATCCGTCCCGGGGATTGAGAGATCTTCTATTCTCAAAGATTAACATGCATCATCCTAGCTTGCTAAGCATCCTTGTTTTCTTTGACTATTTGTTTCAAGAACAATTCATGTCCCCTTTAGATTAAGGAAACTTAATTACTTGATACATGATTAGACGATTTTTCCTAGGTTTATTTGTGTGATCTTTCACTTTACATTGCATGATATTTGACTTAGATCTTATGAATGACATTTTATCTTTAGATCTTCCATTTCAAGTTTCTTATGTGATGTAATATACTATCATAGTATTAATTGTCGAACCATACATAGTATAAGATGATTATTTGGATGCTAATTGAGGCCCGCAGTCAAAAGACGGGGCGAGTTGAGGGTGTTTTAGTCGCGACAAAGGCTCCTTTCTCTCTCGTACCAAAACCCCGAACCAAGTTCTTTGGTTATGAAGGGCCGGTGCCCTTTATCCATTTGGGTGAGTCAAAATTAGGTTTCTTGGTTCCTTAAAGACCAAGTGGCGACTCTATATCTGTTTTCAACAGACCTATTTTCTCTTTCTTTGATCCAAATCAAATTTCAAAACAAAAAGAGGTGGAAGCCCGCGTGTCCACAACCTCACATCCCTATCATTGTGAACAACCCTCACAGAAAACCCCAGTGATTAATATTTCTTTCACCCTAGACCATGCAGCCCCCTGAGGGGAGACCCCCAACTTGGTACACCAAGGGCTTCTCTAAATTCTTAAGCAACATCTCTATATATCGAGTTTATGACCCATTACTTGTTGGACAAGTAATACATCTCTATTAAGGAAACCAAATCACAATCCCTAAATTAATGGGATTGTCCCACATGTGATATAATCCCAACATATATCACATGTGTCTGCTAACGTAATACTAACTCCTACTCCGGTCCCAACTCCCATGGGGTATCACTAGGATTTGAGTATACACCGAAAGGCTAATCCTTACGTTCTTGAGGTCAATAAAACAATGTCTAGATACACATGAAATAGACCAACAAGCCGGGCATAAGGCTTAAAATAATGAATAGTCGGGTCATCCACGTAGTCGTCGTCTAATCATACAAGAAGGGTCATCCATAAAGTCGCCGCCTAAACTCATAAGGAACAGTGGTGAACACTAAAAGATTTACTAATAACTTCTATTAGAAAAATCTTTACACAGATGGTCTCACATTCACAAATTTATGAAACCCAAGATTAGATGAAAATGCTTACATCTCAACGTAATTCCACGTTTTATCATAATAACGAATACGAGTTCATACAGATACATAAACCGACTTAAGACAATCGATTAGCACGTTTTAATCTTATAAAACTACTATTGTAAATTAAATTTTTACAGTCCAAACAGTGCAGAATCAGAAAAAACTCAAAACATGAAAAGTGTGCAGAATTACATTTTACATAGGACATGCAGACAGAATGTAAAAATTCTAATCCATGATTTAATAATATTTTTCTGAAGTTTCAGCGACTGTTAGAATAAAAAAAAAATGAATTTCGCATAAACTCCGGATTAATTATTCTTTTCAATCCCTTAGCTATTTCAATGAATTCACATACAAAGTTATCAAAATATAAACGTAACAATTATGAATGCACCAAGATTTTGATCACGAAGTCCACGAAAAACAAGATTTTATATTCAATTTATGATGACATATGATGCAAATATTAAACACCAAACAACAATGTGCAAGGATTCGATTCATTCGGATATACATATATACAAAGGCGTATATATATCCATCTGGATACACATATATTTAACTCACCGAATTTTCGCACTAAATCCCACGAAGATTTGGTGACTGACTAGATCACGACGAACGAACCCTACGCGAGCCCATGATCCCTTCTTCTTGTCCTCTCTCTCTCTCTCTCTCTCTCTCTCTCTCTCTATATATATATATATATATATGTTTGTAAGTCTGTTCTCTCTTTTCTTTTATTCTCTTCCCTTTTTTTTTGGTTAAATGGGGGCTAGGGTTTAATATATGTATATGTATATATATACTACACACACAAACATGTAAATCCCATTTTTTGTCTTACGAGCTCACAAAAAGGGTACATATAGGCCCGAAATATATTCTAAAGTACTAAAATGAGTAGCCCAATGGGTGTACATGACCCGGGTACTTAATTTAAATGTTAAAAATATAATTTAACACATTCACGGGCCTCTAAGCACTGCTCAAAAATAAACACATCAACTCTTCAATAACTTGTTCAACTTAAACTTTTACAATTTAACTCCACCACTTAGCTCTACAAAATTTCACACAGTAATTAATAACAATAAAAATAAATAAATACCAACATATTAATAAATAACCATAAAAATATAAATGCACGCAGCCAATCAATAACACATAAAAATTCAGATTGCTTACTTAACATCTTTAAAAATGAATATTTATATCAGAAAAATACAAGGTATTATAGGCTTAAAAATGAGCCCAATGCAGCCGCTTGAAGGCATAGGCCCAAGTCCGGCCCTGATTTGGGATACTAAATTTGAGAAGCGTAACATTACACTCAATGATAAGAGGAATGCTATACTTCCCAAATGTGATTCCTAACATATATGGAAGTGTGTCCATCGTTATTGTAGATGGTCCCACAATCACATGTGTCGGAACTAGGTTTGGGATACAGAATTTGAAAACCATACTATTACGCAAAAATTCCTAACCCAAAGCTGCACTATTAAACAAAAAAATAAGTAGAAAAATGAACTTCCCATTCACATTGTAATAGTCTCAGGTAGATCACATCCATAATCCATCAAAACTTTTAGCCTACAGTAGTTTATAAGAGCATCTCTAGTGTTGTTAGTTTGGTAGGGTAAGTTAGGTTAATTTACCATACACTACGGTGTGTTGGTAGGGTAAGTAACTTAAGTAGATGGTAGAGAAACTCAACTTAACAATTCGACTTAATTTCTTTACCATACAGGCAAGCGGCAGAAGGAAAGCCAGCTAGTCACCAGCCAGCAAAGGGCTGGTCGGCCCCTCTCAGCCGACTAACACATAGCCGACCCACACCTTTTTTTTTTCCTCTTTTTTAATTGGTAGGCTCTAGCCGGCATTGGCATTACTGAGTCACCACTCGTCGGCAATGCCTCTGTCGATTGGGGCAATGTTTGTATTTTTTTTTAAATGTCAATTTTATTAAAATAATAATAATAAAATGACCAAACGGTAAAAAATAAAAAATAAATAAAAAAAATACTTGCCCACCCTAGCTGGTGCTTCCTTTGCCGGTTAGGCTTTTACACTATTGTGAGAATTCTCTCATCGATACAGCAACTTATCTTAAATTTACCCTATTTTGTGATACACCATTGGAGATGCTGTTATAGCCAAGTTGACTAAACTTCTCAAAATTCTACCAGTTATATAGCAAGTTAAACCTCACACTAAAGTTGTTTAAATTATTCTATGAGAATTGGTTGTGCGGTTCAACAAGAATCGGTTCAAAATAATTGATTGTTTGTATAGCTGCTTTATGGTTATATAGGAATTCATGTCTGACTTAAAAATACTTCCAAGATCAACGGGGACTTATGCAAACTAACTTATAGTATATGATTTTCATAAAAGCTCGACTATCTACTAATTTTTTTAAACCCCTCTTGAAGTTTTACAAAGAGTAAGGTCATGCTTCTCAAATTTGATTTTCTAATATTTTGTTAATCGGATAACATGCAATGGTATTATCAACCATTGTCTCAACATGCTCTAGTATTTGAGAACCAAGTTCGATATTTAAATTTAGAAAGTGTAAAATTATTATTTTCAAAAATGTCTCTGTGGGGTTAATTTTAACCCTTAAACTCTCCTACGTGAAACTAATTTTAGAGTTTACTGTTTATGCGGGGTTGTCCCCAGAAACTGCAATCTCTGCATCCCAAAGATCAATTTCCAAATCCCAGATAAGCCATATAAAGCTAAAACAAAGAACAAATAAAAAAATGGTAAAGCGGTCTATCAACAAGGAATACTTCATCTGTCCCTATTATTAAGAGTCTTTTTCAAGAAATTCTACATTTTTAATGGAACATCTTTTAGATTAATGTGATATTTTATAACTTTTCATTATTGCCCTTTCTAAATTTTAAAATTCTATTGTCACATCAATGGAAAAAGTGGTAGAATTTTATAATAAACGGTAAAATTGGAAAGTGTAGTTAAAGTAGAATGAGTTTTCAAATTTGGTTTCCATCACATGTCAAAGTAGGATCACATTCAATAATAATAGAACCACATGACTTTCATTGAAGTTGTGAAATTTTGACAAATAATATTGCCATGGTTTCTACATTTGTACCTCAAATATAGAGAAACCTGTGATACTACCAGTCGTATCCTATGGCCAATTTTTGTTTCTTCGGGAGCAACTTTTTGTTATTTAGGGAATATATATATAGATATATTTTTATCCCGGGTATAAAATTTTGATAACAAATTCAGACCACATTTTTTGTAACCATTGTTTGCTACCCAACGTAACAAAATGTTGTTCCCGGTGTAAAATTCTAGAAACAAATTTTGGTATGACCTCCATCCCATTTTATATGTCCCTCTTTGGGAGTTCAATGTTTTGAGATATAATGATTACCATTCACATAGCATGAAATTAATGCAAATGTTTGAAAATGTCCTTACTTGTTTTTTTCCTTTTAGTTTTTGTTTAGTAATTTCAAAATTGGTAAGAGTAATTCTGGAAAGTAACTAAAAGTTTATCATAGAACATTCTACGTGGACAATAATTTTTGGGATGGTAAAAAAGGAAAAATAGTATATAAAATATGACCGAGGAAGTAACATTTTTGTTAATAATTTTTTGTACTCGAGATAGCAAAACGTTATTCTCCAAGTAATAAAAGTTGTTCCTGAAAACATAAAATAATAATAATAGTAATAATAATAATAAAATTGTATTAAAGAATAGCACTCAAAAATGATTCCCAACACACGCCCAATACTAGTCAAACTATGTGATTTACAATTACAACGGGAAAGTATATGAATTTTGAAAGTGATCTTATATTTAGGCCCAAATAAAAAAGGCCTCAAGTGGTGTTCGTCTTATGCATGGCAATAAGGTTACAAACACGTGGCAATAATTCCACAGTTGACAATAATAAAAGAATAATGTCAGGGGTACAAATATTTTTTACAATTCATTTGCAACCATCTCTATCTCTTTCATAAGTGGCAGTCTGGAGTCAAGTTAAATTTTAATGGGTCTCAGTACCACTTAGAAGAGAGAAATTGGTTTTAAATTTTAATGGGTTCCAGTGACATATTGTGGGTTTTATAGATTGTGTTTCTGAGATATGTTTATGCCCAAGACTTAGGGTGTTTGATAACCCAATTGTGCTGAAAATAAAAACTTTCAGCACTTATTTTATTTCAGTATGTTTGATAATGTATCCCTTAATTGAAAAAACAGTAAAAAAATCACTGAAAAATTTCTACTAAAAATAATCACTGGATGCAGTCTATTCCAGTACTTGAAATAGTACTTTTAGTATTGCAAGCTCAATCACTTAAAATTTTCAGTACTTAATTTTCAGTTTTAACAAACAGAAAATTACTCAAGAAATAAAGGCTCAGAGGAAAACGTTGATTCAGGATTTGAAGAGGCAGAACTCACAAGGGTTTGTAGATTAGAGGTAAAAAAGAGGATATGAGATAAAACGTAGGTTTTTTTTTTTTTTTTTTTCAAAAAGGAAAAATGCACAGTAGGCCACGTGGCATTGTTCGTAGGAGGGAAATAATCCAATTTTTAATTATAATAATAGATAGATATTAGCATAGATTATACTAAGCGATAACTCATGCTATGCACGGACTGTTTATATTGCATACCGGTTCATTTGGTCAAATGTCGTGTCAACCAATTAAATTTCATTTCTAACTATTATATTCTAATTGTAAACAATTTATTTATATGTCGTGATTATAAAACTGCATTGTGTCTAAATTGCGAGTATTTTGTTAAAATGCCATCAAATCTAAGGTTATTAATATAACCTAGACTTCTCAATTTATCTATATATATATATACATATATATATATATATATATAACCTATAACACTGAAAGAATTCATCATCCTATCAAACTATATATATATATATATATATATTCATGCTCAGTGATGATACACTCGATATGTGCTGACCCAACCCTCCTAATCTTTGTCCCCCCCAAAAAATACACATAAATCCTAATCAAAGTCAAACTCAACCTTAAACCTTGTTGGCTCGAAATTTAAATCGACAATCCAGTTCAAGACATAGTTTTTTTCCTCCTACAGATCGAATTGAAAGCTCACATTTTTTAAAATACCAAATCAACAAACTCAAATTAAAAATCCAACCAATTAGCACAAAGCCAATCCGTATTAGAATCTAAAATAAAATAAAACTATACACACCCACACACACATATAAATATATATATATATATTTCTTACCAATAATTATTGGCATCCAAATAAACTTCCTGGCTAATACTAACACATGCATTGAAGCTTTACAATTCATATTAGTAACCTCTAACTGCTTGACGGATTAAAATAATAAATAATCCAAGTACATGTTCTGAAAACAAAAATCAGTGAAAATTTACATTAGACAACAACCCAAACCATTAAAAGAAAAATTACATTAGGCAATACCCAGGGTGAATTAAAATACAGGCATAAATTAGTTGATCATACTTGTAATGTGTCAAGCAAACATATCTGTAAATACAGCAGTACAAATTGAAGTGAAACTTTTTGCCCAGTAGTATATGCCATCTGCATAGAATTGAAACATACATAGTCAATATCATGAAGGAGGAAAAAATAAAAATGAGAGAGAGAGAGAGAACGGGGGGGGGGGGGGGGGGCGGGGTTGGGGAAGAAAGTGCTTTGTGAAATAGTGCAATTGTGTGATATAGTGTGTGTTGCTTTGTAATTAGAGCTTGAACATGTACATGTGTGTACCAATCAATGCAGTTGGAATGTACCAATAAATTTGGGGATACCCAAGTAACTTCTGGGGGTAACAATAAATTTGGACACATAGGTCTAGGTACATGTATGTGTATAAATATATACCCTATTAAATTGTAATCTTTAACCATATATATATAATCGTATATATATCGGTGAGGCTTGAACATGATTGAGTGAACATACTCAGTGAACATGTTTTTTAGCCTAAAAGAACCCGTGGGTCAGCAGGGGCAACCCGCGGGTTTTTTTAGGCTAAAAAACATGTTCACTCAACTATGTTTACTTAAGAGCCTGACCGTATACATATATATATATATAGAGAGAGAGAGAGCATACAAAATATGGATTTATTTATTTATTTATTTTGATGAAATACAAAATAAGAATATATGGATATGCAAGTGTTTGTATTTATATTTGCTTTAATCATTTTGTGGTTTCCAATAAGATGGTTAGATGATGAATCTATTATATCTATCTATCTATAATATATATTATATTATATATATCAAAACCTTATATATATATACAAGAATCTAGCAGCTGAAACCTGACTTAGTCAATTACCATACTGTCCTTCTGCATCTTCTCAAGACCATAATATCCCTTTATTATACCTTAATTACGTGTATATCGTGGTACTCATTATAATGATACATTCATTTGTGTGGGTAATTATGTCATTTGCGATTATTATTACATTCAGGTTAGCTTTTGAAATTTTATTTAATATAATAATGAGGTTTCAATCAACAATCTTGTGTCTAATTACATCTGGGTCAACAAGTTTTGGGATATTTATTATTCACTTAAAAAAAAGTCAAAAATTGCGGCAATTTTGGCTACTATTTAGGAATTGGTCACTAATATTTACAATTTGGTCAACTTCTTCTCTCAAATTTGGGATTTATATATTGTAATATGTATAATTGCATTTGGGTGAGCAAGTTTTGGGATATTTATTATTCACTTCAAAAAAAGTCCAAAAAATGTAGCTATTTTAATGGCTATTTACGAATTGGTCACTAATATTTACATTTTGGTCAACTTCTTCTCTAAAATTTATATATTTAGGATTGGTTATTAATATACCAAAATTAATTTATATCTTATACTCAAATGCATATAAATAAAATAAACTTATACCCATATCTTATACTCAAATGCATACAAATAATAAACTCATATCCTTTTAAATACCAAATGATGAAAACAAAAAAAAAAATACTCAAATGCATAGAAATAAAATAAACTTATACCCATATCTTATACTCAAATGCATACAAATAATAAACTCATATTCTTTAAAATACCAAATGATGAAAACAAAAAAAGACAAAACAGCTAATAAGAGAGGATTGACACGTGCATTGCACGGGCCGGGACCCTAGTATATATATATATATATATATATAAGAATCTAGCAGCTGAAACCTGACTTAGTCAATTATCATACTGTCCTTCTGCATCTTTTCAAGACCATAATACCCTTTCACTATACCTTAATTACATGTATATCGCGGTACTCATCATAATGAGTACCAAAAGACCATAATACCATAATACCCTTTCACTATACCAAAAGAATTTTATATATAGTCTAGGGTCATTATGTAATTTTCACAAAATAAGGGGAGCAAAACTGTAAATTAAATTCTATTATCGGATATTTTCTGGCGGATTCGGATTGGATATACCAAATCCGAATCCGATCCATTTGCTAACAAAATATTCGAACTCGGACTTGGATTCAGATTCGGATATTATTATCGGATATTTTCTGGTGGATTCGGATCGGATCGGATCGGATCGGATCGGATCGGATCGGATCGGATCGGATCGGATCGGATCGGATCCAAACCCAATCCATTTACAGGCCTAAATTGTGGATTAATTAGAAGTTGGGTGAGTATCTGTCAGAGCCTTTGGATCATTGGCATAACTGTTGTGGATTTCTTCTGGCTAAGTTGGTTGTATTTGTGAAATTGCGATAGCCGGCTGAGCTCCAACATTTGCCTTGAATTTCCTCAGGTTCGATCATGGATTCGAGACAAGACATGAATAACCTTGTTCTCAACCCCCTTTCGTGTAGGTTATAACATCATCCAATCCCATAAGTTTGGACTCGAGATCCCATATTTGCTGCAAAGTAGTAGTGTTATTTGCTCCAATAGAAATTTCAGGCTTTTGTTATGGTTAGTTGTGATAAAGAATTGTCTCCCTTTTCAAGTAAGGCCTACACTTATTGATTGATTGCACAATAGCTAACAGCTCCTTCTCATATGTGGACAATCCCAAGCATTTAGCTATTAATCCCTTGCTGAAATTGGCTAGAGGTCTTGTTTCCCTCATTAAACTGCTCCAATCCCTAGATAAGATGCATTAGATTATGTAGTATAAAAGGTTGGGAAATTTTGGTAAAAGCCAATACTAGGCATTCACCCTCAGCTTATGGCCTCCAATTGAACCTGCCCTTCTTTAGTAATTCAGTTAAGGGCTTGACAATGGTTAATAAGTCTACCTCAGAGTTATGCACTGCGCCAATCCCTTGACAGGAATGCACCCCTCAGCTTTGGGCCTCCATTTTCCCAAAAAATTTAACATTTTGTTCACTTTCGGTGTGTGCATAGAATAAAAAAAAAATCAGGGGCCTAGTTTTATCATAGGATTAACTAGTTGAAAATCCATACTATGCACGGGATTTAAGTTTTTTGAACAAAATACCAAATAGTAGAACTTCTCTCCACTTAACATATAAATTCTATAAATCTAACCGTGATTTTCTCCATTAAAAAAAACTGTTCAATGAAACCCCTGAAGTGAATAACCTAGACTATTTGGCAAGAGCATGCGGTTTGTGAGAAGTACGTAAACAGACTTTAAGACTTACAAATTCTAATACGATTAAAAGTTGGAACTAATCAACAATCTTCTAATTAAGAGGACATTTATTAATTAGGCTGGCGATAAATGCATCTCCATTTTTTAATTAGGGTACGGCAATTTTTTTTACCTTTTACTTTAATTAGTAAGGGCACCTTACTTATTTTTACTATATATTATAGGCTTAATATATTTTACACCCTCTTAGTTTGCCCTTTATTTCAATTTGGTCCCTGTAGTTTAGAAAGTGTCATTTTAGTCCCTGTAGTTTCATAAGTGTGTCATTTTAGTCCCTCATACACTTTTTGTGACAATTTTTTTACTTTCAGTGACAAATTATTCATAACTAAAGGACTTATTGAACTTATTTGACACACTTAAGAAAATACAGGGACTAAAGTGACACTTTCTAAATTAAAAGGACCAAACTACAGGGACAAGCACACACACATAATTAGGTATTACATATTTTCATAAATATTATAAAATTAAAAGATATTCAAAGAATAATAATAATAAATTTGGTACTTGCAGCAGTGTTACTTGTAATCATAGAGTTTTATAACAGCTGAACTGACTAGTAATCCTTCTTTCAATGCAAGACGCTTTGCAGTTTCTATGGCTTCGTCAGTTGATATTTGGATATCATAAGACCATTAGAGTATACAAAAGGAAAAACGATGTGGCTGCTAAATTGCGACATGTATAAATCTGGAATAAATACGACTCATGCCAAACACACACACAGACACGCAAACGTAATTTCACCATAAAGTGTAATAAATTGATGATGCAAAGAAACAACCTCGAAACCTGATTTGAGCAACTTCATATTATTATATAAATTATGCTCAGGAGGATCATGTGACACCTATCGAGTAGAGAGAAGAATCACAATTAGTAAAAACAAAAAAACTTACAAGAGAAAAAGTCAAATCGAAGAAGACGCTGAATACAGATTAAGAGTTAATAACAAAAGAAATCAGAAGTAGCCAAGGATTTGAAAATAAACAAGGAGAGAGACACAAAGAGATAATAGATAGTAAAATAAGTGAGGTGCCCTTGAGAGACACAAAGAGATAATAGATAGTAAAATAAGTGAGGTGCCCTTACTAGTTGAAGTAAAAGGTAAAAAAAAAAAAAAAAAAAAAAACTGATTTTTGAACTTAAATTTAGGTGTCCTAATTAAAAAATGAAGGTGCGTTTATCGCCAGCCATTAATTAATGGGTGTTGTGTGTGAGAAAGAGAAAGGAATTGCAAAAATTATGGTCATTGTGGTTAGATTCAAAAGCTTATTTATGTAGGGAAATAAATGCATGAAATCAGGAAATATGTTGAAATGAACTGGAGTGGCGGTTGAAAACTTGGAAATTAACAGCTTTTTGGAAATTCAAAGTACCATGACTTTAAAAAGAATGAGATTGACCCATATATAAATTGAATTTCTTCTATGACATATAACTAAAAAAAATTTAGGTTCCGATGAATTATGTGTTGCTGCAACTCAGATCAATGATGGCAAAAAAGATGCTTACTAAAAATGTGTGTATCAATTCTTCCTGCAATTTCAGCCTTTAACCAAATAATTTTAAAACACACGAAGAATGAAGGTAATTAGATTAGATGGTAAAGCTAAAAAGTAGAGTCAAGATATGAAAAAGGCAAAGTTTTCTAGAGAACACAGGAATTTGCTAAACGTACTGATCGAACAAGAGTGTGTTTAATTGATCACCATACTCCATTCCATTTAAAACTCATTAATTTCACCACAAATAGCTCTTCTAGAGCCCAAACTCTCAAGAAATACCTAACACGCCATTTTATACTAAATAATACTATATGTGAGCATGAATGGTACACACTGCTTTACCAATATAACATACAACTCTTTAAGTTCTTGATCCTCTAATTGATTCTAGCTCAAAAATGAAGTTGTGACTAACTATTCTCATGAGCTATAGCTATTATTTCTCTCTTGTTTTGAATCTAAGTTCTGCCACAAACATAGAAGATAGTAGTAATGAACTCAAAACTGTCTTACATTTTGTCCGCGGAGGAAAGATTGATACATAGTTGCAAACCCTTTTGGGTTCCTTCTCTTGGACGAAGCATTTGTGAATGTATTATTTATTCCTCTTCATGCTGTCATCCACTACACATTAATTCAGTACCAAAAGTTTTATATACTATTCTCAGCCAGTGATATGATCATTCTGCTAAACTTTGAGCCTAAAATTCTTCCAGATTTAAAACCAAAGAATCATAAGACTATGACAATGAGAAGGAAAAATGAAAGGGAATGAAAACTACTCTTTAACAATTCCAGAGCATCATTCTTCCTCCTGTGGCTGCTCTAACATCTTTAAATTTTATACCAATTACATCCTGCAATCAAATTGACCCAAACAAATGGAATTGCATAAATAAATAATTCTATCAACATGCATACTGGACGGATATAATGCTGAGAAAGTAACCACATCCCCATAGATAATTGGATGCTAGAAAACCAAAATCAAATGAAAAATGTATTATCAATTATCAAACAAAACCTGAGATTAATGTGAGATCGATGTTGAGTACTATTGCTTGGAATTCCCAAAATTTCCATAACTTGGATGGCATAAAATTGACTATTACTAATATGCGCGCGCAGCGAACGGGAGCAAGAGTTGAAGAAAGAAGTCGCTGAAAAAAAGGTATGTTTGTGTTTGCTATATTTTCGGTTCGGGCGTGCCAGAGCCTTTTGAGGTAGACCCAAACTTATTAAACACAAAATTTCCTAAAACTACTTGAGTAATATACAAGGTTTCATGAATCTAACTTCTAATAGAGCGATTGTGTAAGGTGAGTAGGAAAGTACCATCACCTAAGATCCCTAGACAGTGTTGAAGCACACAAGTCTAACAAGCAATGAAAGAGAAATAAAGAAAGAATTAAATCAAATAGGCTTTTATTTAATTAATGGAAAAGAAATTACAATAATGTCATTGAAAGCTAAGAAAGCCTAAAGAACTAAGAATGCTGTTTGTGATGCTTTTTTCGAGGTGATGCTGAGTGATTTGAATGGTTGGTCAGCCTGCTTATTAATAACGGCCCGAACTGTTAAAGATAAGGCAAGTAATATTCTCCATAATTATCTAGTATAAAATACTAGATTTATCTCCCAAAATCTGCTAAAACCTTCCATATCTTGAAATACATAAATATATATATATATATACGTGTGTGCGCGTATATATCTTGAATCTAGTCTTAATTGGGTCTTAGACTCCCCCTCCAAGTAAGAGATAACTTCCACAATATGTTGATATTATCTTCCCCTATGTGATAATATTACTTTCCAAATCTTGATAATACTTCCATAATATTGATACTGTAGAAAAATCAGACTCACACAAGCGAGTCGGGTTTAGGTTCATTATCTAGCGGAATAACCCGACGGATCGCCGAACGGTATTGTTACGAGCCCGGCGTCTTCACCCATGAACTGCTGCTCCTTGGAGCCTCCGTGTACTCTCTTATACTTTGCATAGGTCGTGAAAATCACTACTAGAGCGGTCCTCGTACGTATCACGCGCTAAATCCCATGGCACTATGGTGATGGCCTAGAGCTGAGAGAAAACCGTAGGGAAAGGGAGAGAGAGAGAGGGAAGCTGCTGAATATTTCCAAGGAGAGAGTCATATGTGTGTTATATGTCATATATATACACACACATTCACCAAACTCTAGGGCTCCAAGAGCCAAGGACCATTGGACCCGGTCTAATGTATGTAGGTGCTCGTATGGCCCACATATTTCTTACATCTCCCACTCACCCACATAGGGCTAGTACTAAAACCAATCTCTAGAAATAGAACTTCTCATCTCTTCATACAGGGAAATAGAACGTGCGACCTTACAAAAAGAAAGTACAGCAACAGGAGTGTAATGCCAAATCATCACCATAACCAGCAAGACACATCACTCGGAAACTTCTCGTGTATGCCTTAGACGATTCAACCACACCGGACATAGCATTCTCAATCCCTCGGTGAAAAGAATTGCTGCACCACCTCAATGTAATGTACTCATGACATATCAGTAACAAAATACGATTGTCGCAGGCCTGCTAATGAGTCACAAAAACATGGTGTGTTATTGAATGGTCTTCCATGAGCCCACATGTCAATCCGACTAACTTGACCGCTTGCCCAGACACGTCCCATAGAACGGAATTGTCTCATCATCCTAGGATAGAATGCTAAAGTAGCTGCCATCAAGCGTCCTCTTCATAACATAGTCTCAGGTCGTGAAGGCAACCGTTTTGTAGGATAACCAATGTCTTGGATATGCTACATGGCTCACACAGCAATGAAGAGGAATCCATTCATTGCTCCACTATCGATCGCAAAAGCACATACAGTATGAAATGTATGCTATGACGTTCTTCCATAAAAATGGGCATGTCACTCTGTGTTTGGAAAAACAAGTAACGCTATACGAATCTTAGTCTAGACGTTACACAAAACGTCTAACCTGAGTTTTCCAGCATAGTCGCCCCTCTTGGCGCCAGTCTAAAAACTCACATTCGGCTATAAACATGCTACATAGAGTCGTGGGATCTCTCTATGTTCGACCAGATATAAAGTCTCATCTTAGCTCCATATAAGGCGATATATAGGAATAATAAGGTTTTATATCTAGCTCGCTGTTCTTACACTACGTAGATATAAGTGTTCAAGCTCGCTTTCTAAGCGCTATGGACACACATATCCTAGCTGGCTATCTAAGCGATATGAACACAAATGTCTCATAATTCTCGCCATCTAAGCGCCATGGACACGCATGTCCTAGTTCGCTATCTCGATGCCAAGGTGAATCACCTGTGTCACCAGGTCAATTCAAGCCCGGTGACATATTAGATATGTGCATCCGTTCTACTTATAACAAATATATATATATATATATATATGGAAACCAGCTAGTTTATAAAAGCTTGAATAATAATGTCAATGCCACAATAAAATATCTAAGCACATCAAATCCCCAAGTGGAGATGTGCCTCAAGACAACCTCCCTTTGCGCAAACCACGTCTCAAATGTGACAAAAAAATGAATGTCTACATGCTAGAATGGTTTTTGAAATATTTTGCATATGCTCAGGTTTACGTGCTATCACCGTAGATGAGCACAACCTCATCACTTATGAGGTGAAGTGCCTAGCCTATGCAAAAACTCTTCAGCCAAAAATAGCTCCTCAAATAGTTGCAGAGCACACCACATATTATGCTTCCATCATGGACAGCATAAGGCAAGGTCCACAGCCCTGCGAATATATCGCAAGATACTCTTCACTGCTCTCTAGTGACAGACCAGGGTTGTTATCACAACGACTAATTAAACCAACCGTATAGCAAACATTTGACCGAGTACACTACATAGCATACTTCAGATTCCCTATTGCGGATGCATATGGCAAACTGGACATTTGTTTCCTCTTCTCATTATTCTTAAGACATTGATCTAAGGTCAAGGTGAGTCCCAAAGAAAAATGGGATGTCAATGGGTTTACAACTTTTCATGTAAAAAAAATGTTCAAGAACCCTCGAGAGAAGCTTCTATAAGAATGATCTCTCACAATCTAAACTCCCAACTCATAGTTGGCATCACCCATATCCTCAATTTCAAACTGAGAGGATAACCACTCACCAAGTGGTGACAATGGAACTCATCTCATTCCCAGCTAGAAGGATGTCATCAGTATATAAAGAATTAGAACACTTTTCGTGGACCATTCAATGTACACACATTGTACCACTGCCTAGACGATTGTTAACTTGAGATAATAAACGGATCGTTTGAGACGGTACACTTTTGTGCTCATTCCCTTCGGTTACAACACTAATGGAATGATCCATATTTATCTCGTCGTCTTGTTCTCCATTGAGAAAAAAACAATTTAAACATTCAACTAAAAAAGTTCCAAAACTAAATATGCGGCAATTGCAAGGATAGGGCGAATGGAGTCAGATCTCACCCTTTGGGAGAACATGTTTTCATGGTCTATACCCTCTCTAGGTACAAACTATCGCCACAAGGCGCGCCTAATACTTGTCAATTAAACCATCTGCCTTGCATTAGATTTTTTTAAAACACACTTGTCTCCAATAGTCTTACGCACAAGCGGATTGTCAACTAACTCCCAGACCTTATTCGCGTCCATAGAGCTCATCTCATCTGGCATAACAACTATCCACTCAGTTTTAGCAGATGAAGAAAAATGCTGCAACAAAAGAAGCAAGCTCATCCTCATCCACTTGTGCACACATTTGCACACATATGAAAATGTCTTCCTCAATTTTAAAACAACGATAGGGAACTTTTTCCTCATCACCATACATCGTACTTCCTAAGAATCTTGAGTGCCTAGTGGTGCACTCCCACTATCTGGTACACTCCCACTAGCGTCTAGCGGTGTACTCCCACTCGGCTAGAGACTAGTACCATTTTTCAGCAATTACTGGATGTAGAATCTTAATCTCCCTACCCTGGCTTTAAAGATGGTATGTTGTCTTTAACATCCTCTATACCATAGAGGTCAAGATATCTCTTAGTAATACAAATCAAGAGAAGACATTCTCAATATCATGTGGCTCCATTTCTGTCATTCCTATACCCGTTTGTTCATTATACGTAACATAGGCTATCGAACTATTAGAATTCCTTATAAAGGTATGCTTTCTAGCTCTCGAGCGTAGTTTTTCACACTTATACGAGGTATAGTGAACATAACCTCTTGAGCTCTACTGGAACAAATGCTCCAAAATGAGCTTTTCGCCTTTCCAGATCTCATAAGGGGGTAAAAGGAGCTGATTGAGAAGAGGCACTCGAGTATGTAGGCAACAATCAATAGTACATCCCCACAAAACAACATTGGGGGGTTGTCTTGCGCCATCATAGTCCTAGCCATATCTAGGAATGTCATACTTCTTCTTTCTGCAACACCATATTGCTGCGGAGTTTCCGGAATAGGAAGTTGTCTGCGTTTCTGCTTTTTCCTCACACAGTTCCCTGAACTAATTAGATAAATACTCGTCATCCTCATATCGCGCGAAACTATCTATAAAAAGTAAGAAAATAACAGGCTCCATGACGTGCCTTTACAACCATAGGTCCACAGATATGTGAGTGAACTAGCTCTAATGCTTGAGTAGCTCTAAATAGCCTCTCTAAAAGGCTTTCAACATGCTTTGCCAACTAAGCAAGACTCACACATAGGCAGGTCAACCTCAGCGAGTGGGCCCAAAAGGGCTTCTCGAGCTAATCAAGTCATCCTATCACATCCTATGCGTTCAAGTTCAACATGCCATGTCTCAGAATAAATGAATAACAGAGGAAACTATAATTATATAAAACAACTCTTAATTAGTTATCCCTAGATAACCATGTCCTAGTAACACTACCACTAAAAAGTATCATTCCTATTAATACCGAATTGAAAAACGCCCTCGAATGCGCTCTTCCACCTTGCTAGCCTTGGGCGCAAACTTGCTAGCACCACCCTGCCTCTAAGCGGGTTTACCCTTACCATTGCGTTTAGGCCCACTGGCCTTGTGCTTACTTCCACTTATGGAAGTAGTGGTCAAGAGTATAACTATATGGTTTGCCTTACCCTTTTGGCGCTCCGTATTCAGCTCAACATGTCAGAAAATGTCAAAAACCAAAAATTTAGCATTTTCGTTGTGGATCATGATTTGTTTTCTATGGACCCGCGAATCAGGCAAAGAACTACTCATAGCCTAAAACTGCAGTTCGCAGTAAAGATGTTCTGAGTAATCTGAAATCACGAATCATACCTGTCATCGACCTTAAATGTCCAGTCATCGTGTACTTGGAACATTTCCTTTACTTTCCCGAACTTCATAACTAGATGCTTAATCTAGTAGTGAATGTGCCATTGAAAACAAGTTCGAGCTGATCTCACAATTCTTTGGCTATTGGGTAGTACATATACTTCCTAACAAGATCATGGTGCTGCTGCTTATTACAAAGCGTGTGCTATGATCTTTTTGAGCCAAGTATTATAGGCTATTAAGGTTATAATGATATTGGGCCAGAGACCCATTATTCGGTTTAATGGGTTGGACTATAGAATAAATCTAAAGCCCACAAGCTCTTACTTACTCTGTAGGTGTGTTACTTTGCAGTACCATATTACAAAAATTAGTCCCTTTTAAACTTGTTACTTTTATAAAGATCGACAAAGTGTGGTTTGGAAAACATTTGGTTTTGTGAATACAAAAAATTTGAAGAAATTATTTGAGAACATGCGCAAGGGATTGACATTATTATTTGCACATTTCGTAAAGTTTGTTTTAAAATCCAATTACAAATGGGTTTTCCCCTTTTTTTACAATTTAAGACCAAAAAATTCGCTATTGCTCATTAATCAAATCTTAATTTTGTAAATCAAGAAAAACCTTCTATAATTGATTTTTCTAAACAAAGATCAATTAGATGGTACAATTACCTATCTAAGATCATCCACAATAATACTAAGTGCGCCATACAACAAAATGCGCATGGACCCCCATGTGGGTCCGAATTGACAACTTAGAGCTCATGCTAAGGTAATTCAAGTGTATGATGTATGAACAAAGAAAACCATCCCTTTACAAGTAGGCTTTTTCCAATACAAGAAATAAATCCCTCATCCTCACATTACATTTATAGCCTATTAAAAAATAGGGATGCTTTGTTAATAAACATATACAAGAACAACCTTAAACATACATCGTGAGGACACAAGCTCCACAAATTGTCAATTAATCGTCCAATCATTTTATTAATGCATTAATCACATACACCAAGCACTCATGCGGTCTATTTAAAATATGAATGGACTAATCCATCATTCCATTTAAGGAGGAGGATTAGAGGTCTCAAGTCATCCAATCACAAACAACAATAATTTAAAGCATGACCAACAATGCACTGAGCCTCTGGAAATAATAAAATGTGCAATAAAAAGATTATTGCACAGCCCGGATAGCTCCCATAAGCTAAGTAAAATCAATGAAAAAATCCTGGATTTTTCATTAGTTTTAACCCAATTTTAGGTTTTAAAACCAATTGATTAATGGCTTTTAATTTAATACCTCATGGAAAAAATTAAAAAAACTGAAAAACTGATTTTTCATTATAAAGAATTTTCCAAAAGTTTATCAAGGCCCAAAAACGTTTTTGAATCAATTTAATAGAATGAATTGATCTAGTTAAACAAAATTAACTCTGAGCAACTAAATTTCCAAAAATAAAAAAATTCTAAGGAAATTGTTCTCCAAGGATTTTAAGTGGTCTAATATGGTGTTCTAAACACCCATATTAATTTTAAAAATTAATAGTCTATTTTTGACTATTTTAAGCAATTAAATAAATGTCCATAAGCATAAATTTTATGCTCCAAAATACCAAAACAAAAAAATGAGATAATTTACAAAATTTTCTCAAGTCTCCAAACAGTGTACAAAAACACCATTCATTAAGTTCAAGAATTAACAACTTGATTGTTATATTTTAAGCAATTAATATTGCGTACTCAAACACAATATATGCTCTAAAATATATCCCAAAGAGCGAGTAAATTCACTAAAAAAAATTCAAGCCTCCACTAGTATTCTAAACACATGGTGTTAATTCCTTGAATAATAATCAATACAAATATTTTAAGCAATTTAATACGTGTACAAAAACACATGATTGTTTGCTCTAAAATATCAATATGATTTAGATAATTTACCAAAAATTATCTATGACTCCCACAAAATTTTATATGGTCTCAAAACAGTGTCCCTTATGTCCCATATTAATTACAAAAATTAATAGTGTATTTTGGCTATTTTAAGTAATTAAATAAATGCCCAAAAGCATAAATAGCATGCTCTAAAATATTAAAAATACATGGCAATTTACACAAAAATTATCTCAGAGTCCATTACAGTGTACTAAACACTACACTTTAATTTCAAAAATTAATATGCATTTTTGGATATTTTAATCAATTAAAAACACATTTAAAGCATATCTTTTATGCTCTAAAATTCCAAAAAAAAATGAAATAATTTACCATAAAATTATTTATGATCTCACTCAGTATCCATAATATTAGAAAAATTAAATATTTATTTTTCATTTTTTTCCAGAATTTTAAAGCAATTAAAACAGTTTAAAATATTAAAAACTATTTAATTTAATAGCAGAAACTGTTTTAATTACAAAATAATTAAATATTTTTCTAATAAAAATATATCAAATATATATTATGGACCGGGGCCTAGAGACACACCACCACTCTCTGGACCTATGGTCGCCGGACCAACGTCGGCCGACGAGTGGGCCCCACTCTCCTCAGCGAGAGTAAGCGTGGCCAATCTCTAGTTCATCTTCCCCAAAACAAAGAGTAAAACTTCAGGCACACTCATTTTCACAACCTCATCCCCCACAACCTGATGTGTCAACCATGTAGTGGGATATCTGAGGTTGTGTTAAATGGTGGGTCCCATCCCATTACATGGTTAACACATCAGGTTGTGGGGGATGGAGGTTGTGAAAATGAGTGTGCCTGAAGTTTTACTCCAAAACAAGACCTATCTGGGTTTTGGGGGCTGCTCAACCCTCCAACTTTGCAAGCTCATATCTCACTCATTTTTCGTCAAAAACTTACAAATTTTATATCGTTGGAAAGTTCTCACGGAGTACTACAAGATCATGCCAAAAAATTGATTGATTAAACAAAAAAATCTTCCAAAAACAGATAGCAAAGTTCTGAAAAAATTTCGTTTTCAACCCAAAACCTAATCTTAGGTTTGTGATTTCTCCCACATGGGAGATAATCAGCCCATGAGACTTCATGGGGGGACTGTGGGACAATAAGGAACACAACCATGTAAAAAATTTGGACCCTTATTGGTGTTTTGTATTAGACCCACTTGAAAATCAATTTTTCAAAGTTTTTGTAAAAAAGCTTGAAATCCATCAATGGTGGATTCATTTTTGGGCACAATATATATGCGAACAACAACCTATAGACTTTGATACCAATGTAGAAAAATCAGACCCACACAAGCAAACGAGTCGGGTTTAGGTTCATTGCCTAGCGGAATAACCCGACTGATCGTCGAACGGTGTTGTTACGAGCCCGGCGTCTTCACCCATGAACTGCTACTCCTTGTAGCCTTGTAGCCTCCGTGTACTCTCTTATACTTTGCATAGGTCGTGAAGATCAGGGGTAAGTGCGCCCAAGAAAGCCACCATGTCCTCCGGTGCGGCATCGATGGGAACCTCTATTCCTGCCAAGGCATTCAACACAGCTTGCCTATGCTTGTAGGATGTTACCATGATGTCCCACATCGAGAGGTGTGCTTGGGTTTTCTTCAACTACTTAATCAACTCGTTGTCTTCCTCGATGACCTCGTCCATTTTTCCCTTTCCCTTGTCTTGGATCGGACTTTTTTCGGTTGCTTCAGTGGTAGGCTGCAGAGGTTGATAATGACGGCCAGACCTACTCAAGTGATCAATCTCGGCGGGGGTAGGCCCTTCTACAGTCCCATCTTCTTTGAACCAGTCACAATCTGTTCCCACAAATGGCTTTTCCGGCTCGCTCCAAATAGAAGCATCGCTTTCATTGTTGGGATCGTACCATTTGAGGTCCACTACCCCTTGATCATGTTCTTCCAGGAAGAATAGGTCTTGTTCATCAACTAGCTGTTGCTGCCACTCGTCATTCTCCCCTTCAATCAGATGAATTCCCACAGAGACCGGGATGTTAATGAGGGGTAAGGGTTGTCCTAGGGGGGTGATATGGGTAGCAGAGTTGAAGGATATGGGGTTGGACTCGATGAGGCTGACATTTTGGTGGTTTGGTAAAGGATTTTGAGTGATATGGGGTTGCTTCGGAGGCGGCTCAATGATATTCTGGTCAATGAGGTCTTGCATATCATGACGGAGGCGCATGCAATCATTGGTGTTGTGGCCAGTGGCTTGGTGGTAGGTACATCGTTTGGACATATCGCAGTTAGGCGGGGCCGGGGTATTTCGAGGCTGGAGTAGTTGGAGATGGCCCTTTTTTGAGGAGGCGGTCTAAGGCTGAGGAGAGAGAGATTTCTAACTTGGCAAAGTTGCGAGGGGGCTTTTTCTGGAAAGGGCGATTGGAGGAATTTACTTGGTTGGAGGGTTGGTATGGCCTAGGAGGGTACACCATGGGTTGGCTGCTAAGGGCATTGACATCCAGGGGATTCCGGGAGTAGTTGGGCCTTCTTGACTGACTCGGAGACTCTTCCTTTTTGATCTTCCCTTCCCTGATAGCGTCTTCAATTCGAGTTCCAACTTCAAACAGCTCCTCAAAGGTGGAGATGGACTGGTAGAACAATTTCTCATGGTAGAGCGGCTGCAGATTTCAGATTAGCATGTTCCTTCTCAATCGGCCGGTGGGTCATTTGGGTTACCTTGTTCCTCCATCTGCTTAGAAATGCAGCAAAGGATTCATTATTGTTCTGCCGGGTTGTTTCCAAATCCCTGATAGTGACATCCAGCTCTTGATTGTAGGAGTAATGATCGACGAAGACTCGAACAATGTCTTCCCATGCCCGGGTTTTGGAGGCTTCCAAGGTTAGGAACCATGATAGTGCAGACTTTGCAAGAGTTTGCGGGAACAACATCGCAATGTGCTCGTGGGTACAATCCATGGACTGGAAGATACTCATACATAGCTTCACATGACTTTTCGGATTCCCAGTTCTGTCAAAACGGTCGATGGCAGGCATCTTGAAATTCTCTGGCAGTTTCAGCTTAACAGGCTCAAAGAGGCCTTCCAGGTCTAGCATGTAATCATCGACCCCCTTGCTTTTCCTCAGTACGCTTTCCAACTTGTCAACCTTATCCATTTTCTCTTGAACCTTCTTCTCATACGCAAACGGTGGGACCCCTTGAAACCAATCTTCCTCCCCATTATTCTCAGGTGGGGGTGGTTCAAACCCTGGTGGTGGAAACCCGGACGGAGGTTGCAGCCGCTGCTGCTTCAATTCTTCCATGAACTTCAGAACTTGGGCTAGGCTGTCGGACTGCTGGCTTATGGTTGCTCCCAACTCGGTAACCTTGTTTTCCAACTCTTCTCGATTCATGCTGAAGTAAGCTGTCGGACTGATTCTGACCAAGCGGTTATCTGAACTTCTGACCCAAGACGAGGATCCTAGCTGCTGACTCCGAGAATCTATATTGACCTGACAGATTTTGAGAGGACTAGATCAGATTTTGACAGTGATGGCTTTAGACAGACAAAGACAGTGATGTTTAACAAACGTGGACTGACTTGTGTAAGAATGGTCGAGACAGTACGTGCAGAATGATGGGAATGGTGTATGCAAATGAGACAAGCACGCGGATGTAAGCCCTAATCTATATGATGCTCCTATTTCTAACAGATAGCAGTTAAACAAATAAGGTCCTAGCCATACAGAGTGTGCTAACCTTTCTGGCAGCAAAGGAATACGGTAGAAGATCGTGAGCTGTTATCGAGCCCGTGTTCTCGATTCGTCTACTACAGCAATCCGTTTTTGCAGTTCAAGGTAACCCTAGTTCCGCCCTTGTAGGGTTATTGTAGTTTTCACGTAATTATTTTGCAGTACCAACTTATACGCGCCGTCAATGGATTCTGGGAACTCAGTTTCCTAACAGTGGTATCAGAGCAACGTTGATTCTGCGTATGGGTTGGACGCAACCATGTTGTCCAATAAAACAGATCTTATGCGTGTTTTGATGGATGGATAGAACGTAGAACTGTGCTAACCCTTGTTTTGCAGCGTTCTTATTCCACTATTATGGTCACTGATTTTGTGTGATTGGATCCCATGATGTTTTTATCCGTGGTTAATTTTGCTGTTTTAATATAGCATGTGAACTCCTTTATGGAGGCATAGGATTTGTGTGTATTGGATCCCACGCTTGATTGATGTGTGGTTAATTTACTGCAAAGAAATAGCATGTGAACTCCTTCATGGAGGCATAGAGTTTGTGTAATATATCTCAAGTAAATCCGTGAAGACAGTTTACAAGCAGTTTCAGAAAGCAATCTGGAGGCATAGAGCTAATCAGGTTCAATGAAGATTTCTTCACAAGAGTTGCAGCTTGACCATAATAGTGGGATTCCTATTTTATTGTGGTTTCCTTATTTATGTGTGATTGAATGATTATTATTGTTTCATGTTTAATGAATAGGACAACATGGATAATTGTTCCTAGACCTATTTCAGATGTCTAGCTGCATGTTTAATTTATATTAATTTAAAATGATGGACAACTACATGTGTATTTAGAAATAAAACTAATTCCATAATTTGAAAACATAAGTACTTATTTTCTAAAATCATGAGAATCGAATAATTTTATTATCTACACATGTGGGTTTCACAAGTAAGGATGAATTAATCCTTGTCAAGTATTCCATTATTTTTTATTAATTAAATTAAAAGTTTTTCTAAAAAAATTATAACCCTCAAATTTTTTTTAAAATTCTAATTGGGAGAGGGAATTTATTAAGTATAAATCCCATGGTCTCCATCACTGGTTTGTAGATGATATGATTAATTTTGTGTGATGGCTCTAGTGTCATCCTCCCCATCGGATGTAGTTGATCATGGAATCATCAGTACAAACTTCTTTAAAAGAATGTTTTGGGTGATTGTTGGTGTGGGTCACCTCTCCATCAGAGGTGTTCCTCATGGAACTCTTGACCTAGAATTAAGTGATGGTATAGACTTAGCTATAAATAATAATATCCTCTCCATCTGAGTCACTGTTATTATTTATAGGACCAAAGCAAGTCAGCAGTTTAATTTTATTAAGCAAAGTACATTGCCTGGATAGTAAAATTAAAAGGCAATTGTCTATCTGAACAAATGATGGATAGTATAAGACTTCCCATCGAGTCATACTATTCGCGGTGTATCAGGTTGCTGGCGGATTCCTTTCAAATATGGTAGAGGGAACCAATATTTTTAACTCGAATCCATAGTAATTTTTACCCAAACGTAATTATTTATGTTATGTGATTCTCAGGCTTTTAAATGGGTACTTTCAATCCACTTGCTGCTATACTTAAAGAAAACAAACTTACTGGACCAAACTATATAGACTGGAAAAGGAATTTGGATATTGTGTTAACTGCTGAAGAATACAAGTTTGTGCTTACTGAAGAATGTCCTGAGCAACCTGGTGAGGGGGCAACCGCTGAGGAAACCCAGGCTCACAAGAAATGGGTCAAGGTTGATGAGATGGCATGGTGTTACATTTTGGCATCCATGTCAAATGTGCTGCAACATCAGCATCAGTCAATGGCCAGTGCCTATGACATGATGGAGAGCCTCCGAGAGATGTTCGGGGATCAAAGTCGTGCTGCTAGGCAGGTTGCCATGAAAGACTTGATGAACACAACCATGGCTGAGGGGACGCTTGTAAGGGATCATGTTCTTAAAATGATATCTCTTCTTAATGAACTAGAGATCCTTGGAGCTACAATCGACGGGGAAACCCAGGTCGATATCGTACTCCAGTCACTGCCAGAGTCTTTTAAGCAATTCCGCCTCAATTACAACATGAATAAATTTAAATATACTTTGGCGGAGCTGCTTAAAGAACTCCAGGCAGCTGAGGGTCTCAACAGAAAGTTAGGGAGTGCTCTTGTGTTTGAGAAAGGTTCTACTTCAAAGCCGAAAGGCAAGAAGAAAATGAAAAAGGCTCAAAAGAAGGCCGCGGGTCCTCCGCCAATCCAAAGGCCACGAGGACAACCGGGAAAGCCTAAAGGCAAATGTTTTGTTTGCAAGCAGCCAGGACACTGGAAGAAGCAATGTCCAGTTTATCTCGCCAGACAAAACAATCAAGGTAAATCTCATTTGCTAGTTGTTGAATTGTGTTTAGCGGTCCGATCTACCGGTACCTGGTGTGTAGATACGGGAGCCACTGATCATGTATGCAATTCTTTGCAGGGGTTCCAGGGAACCAGGCAGCTCAGTGATGGAGAGATTTATCTATATATGGGAAATGCTACGAGAGTAGTAGCAGTTGCAGTAGGAGATCTACATCTTAGTTTTGGTAGAGATAGGATTTTAATATTAAGAAATTACTTTTATGTACCTTCTATTAGAAGGAATTTAGTTTCAGTTTCTAGTTTAGTAAAGAATGGATATTCAGTTCATTTTAATAAAGTAGGAGTTATTAAAGAAAATAAACGTTTAATTTGTTCTGGTCAATTGGTGGATAATCTTTATATTATAAATCATATCTCTCCTATACTGCAACTTAATGAATTGAATAACACAAATAGTTTGCCATTTAAGAGAAAAGAACCTTTGAGGATGAACCAAACGCATCTTTGGCACTTACGCCTTGGTCATATTAATTTGAAAATGATTCAAAGACTGGTTCAAAATGGGCCATTAGGCTCATTGGAAGTGGAGGCACTTCCAGTTTGTGAATCCTGCTTGGAAGGTAAAATGACCAAGAGGCCATTCTCGGCCAAGGGCTATAGAGCAAAAGAGCCGTTGGAACTGGTTCACTCTGATTTATGTGGTCCTATGACTGTCCAAGCAAGAGGGGGATTTGAGTACTTTGTCACTTTCATCGATGATTACTCAAGGTATGCGTACATTTATTTGATGCGGCGTAAGTCTGAATGCTTTGAGAAATTCAAAGACTTCAAGGCTGAAATGGAGAAGCGTCTAGGTAAATGTATCAAGACACTATGATCTGATCGTGGTGGAGAGTACCTCTTGGGAGAGTTTAGGGAATACTTATTGGAGCAAGGGATTACATCCCAATTGTCTGCACCCCGTATGCCTCAGCAGAATGGTGTAGCAGAAAGAAGGAACAGGACTCTCATGGACATGGTAAGATCTATGATGAGTTACTCGGATTTACCAATTTCCTTTTGGGGACACGCATTAGAGACAACTGCATACATTCTAAACTTGGTACCATCTAAGTCAGTACCTACTACTCCCACGGAATTATGGACTGGGCGAAAGCCTAGTCTGCGGCATGTTCGGATCTGGGGCAGTCCAGCACATGTGCTGAAAGGGAACGCAGAAAAGTTAGAATCAAGAACAGAAGTATGTTTCTTTGTTGGGTATCCAAGAGGAACTAAAGGTGGTCTGTTTTATAGTCCTAAGGATCAGAAGGTTATTGTTAGCACTAATGCCACATTCTTAGAAGAGGACTATGTTATGGACCACAAGCCCAGAAGTCGTATTGTTCTAGAGGAAATGAGAGGAGAGACACCGAGACACACTTCTTCGATACCAACGGTACGAGAAGAAATACCACAAGAAAGAGTTATCGATATTCCATTACCACGTCGTAGTGGGAGGATTATCGAAACTCGTGTCGATCCCGAACCAACCATTAACACGCAGGTTCCTAAACCAGTACAACATGTAGATAATGGTGTATTAAGTTTAGAATCTTCACAACGAAATATCAGTGATACACAGACACGGGTTCTGCCTCGTCGTAGTGGGAGGGTTATTATTCAACCTGACCGGTATATGTTCTTGGGAGAGTCTTATGACCGGGTCCCTGATGAACAAGGTATCGACCCCTGTAACTACAATGAAGCACTCCAAGATAAAGATGCAGATCTTTGGCAAAAGGCTATGAAGTCTGAAATGGAGTCCATGTACTCCAATCAAGTCTAGGATCTTATAGAACCACCCAATGAAATAAAACCCATTGGATGTAAGTGGATCTATAAGAAGAAGAGAGGAGCAGACGGTAAGGTGGAAACCTTTAAAGCAAGGCTTGTTGCAAAAGGGTTCGCTCAAAAAGAGGGAATCGATTATGAGGAAACCTTTTCGCCGGTGGCCATGCTAAAGTCTATCCGGATTCTCTTATCCATTGCTGCACATTTCGATTATGAAATTTGGCAAATGGATGTCAAGACAACATTTCTAAATGGGAATCTTGACGAGTGCATCTATATGATGCAACCAGACGGGTTCATTACGAAAGGCCAAGAACACATGTTGTGCAAGCTTAAGAAGTCCATTTATGGACTTAAGCAGGCATCTAGGTCTTGGAATATCCGCTTTGATCAAGCAATCAAGCCTTTTGGTTTTGATCAATGTGCGGATGAATCTTGTGTGTACAAGAAACATGATGGAAGAGTGGTGGTGTTCTTAGTACTGTATGTGGATGATATCTTGCTAATCGGAAATGATGTGGGGGTATTATCTTCTGTAAGGGTATGGTTATCCAGTCAATTCGATATGAAGGACTTGGGAGAAGCCAGTCACATCCTAGGGATCAAGCTTATGCGAGATCGCAAGAATAGGATGTTAGGCTTGTCACAAGGCACTTATATTGACAATATTCTTGCAAGGTTTAGCATGCAAGATTCTAAGAAGGGATTCCTTCCCTTCAGACACGGAATTACTCTATCTAAGGATCAGTGTCCTAAGACACCTGATGAGATAGAGAAGATGAAGGCAGTTCCTTATGCCTCGGTAGTAGAAAGCCTAATGTATGATATGCTATGTACTAGACCTGACATCTGCTTTGCTGTTGGCATGGTTAGTAGATATCAGTCTAATCCAGGGCAAGAACATTGAACTGCGGTGAAAAATATTCTCAAGTACCTGAAAAGGAATCGAGACTATTTGTTAGTTTACCAAGCAGACAGTCTTGTATCCATTGGGTACACAGATTCTGATTTCATGTCAGATAGGGATTCCAAAAAGTCTACCTCAGGATATGTGTTTACCCTAGGAGGTAGAGCCATAGTTGGAGTGAGGTGTGTCACTTCATGGCTTTGAGTCTAAGTGGGAGATTGTTAGGGATGTATACTAAAAGCCATGCTTTATGTAGTTAATTTATTATTTTACTAAAATCAGCTATTCCATTTTTTATGAGAATCTGTGTGGTCAATGTTTGTATTATATTATTTATTTAATATTATGCATGTGTGTCTCTCATTCTACATAGTAGGTGGTTTGGTGTGTAGAGTTCGGCTTACACACGAAAGATCAGACCACCAGATATTGTAGAATGTAAGATTTTGGTTTACTGTCTTAGATGGGATTGGACATACCATCGGTAGGACTGCAGCATGGTGTTGTAGTAGGTTTGTCTTGACTGCGGGAAACGGTACAGTTTCAACTCACTATGCTGGTACACTTTGTGTATTAAACAGGACCGACTTGGGGTAATTATCTTTATACTGACTTATAAGATAATCAATACCTCATGGCTATTATGAGTGCTTATGCTCTAAATCCTAAGTTAATTTGTAGACACGTACATTTGATATTTACACTTTGATCCCTAAAAGGGTGAGATCCTTAAATGGGTCAATATCTCATTGGATTGGGTGGCAATATTAATTGTGTGGTGGATATTAATTAATGATGGAATCCATGTCTCAATTTTGGGATTGATGATATCCCCTTGAGAAAGCTTATAAGTTTTGATTATGTCAAACCCAGCAGGTGGATTTTGTATCCGACATATCAGATAAGTTAAGCAGAGGATCTCAAGGAATTTTAAGAGATTAATTAGATATGATTGTCAGTAATTATATTTAATTAATGGATATCTGTAATCTTAACATGGGGAGATAATAAGCATTTAATAACATGGAGCTCGAAATATATTTTTGAGATAAGAGTAGGAGTGCAATTATAATTCTTTAATGGTATGAATTATAATTTATGGAAATAGGAATCTGATTCAGTTCGAATTAGGGTTTCCTAATTCCATAAGGAAGCCTATTCCTTATTAACTTCTTATGGTCCCTATCGTAGCCTATATATATATATATATGCTGCCTTGGCTCTTCTCTCAGGTTGCATGATTTCACATTCTAAGCTTCCCTTGACCTCCTAGCTTTCTTTTAGAAGGGATTCCACCAAACCCTAGTCTCTATGAGCATTCAAGAGACATAGGAGTGAAGATCGCTAGCGTCGGACAACGCTCACTAAAAGAGCTTCAGACTGCTCGATACTGATCGAAAGTTGCTGAATTTTTTACACAACGTTCCTGACGTCGAGACGGAGCTGCTGTTAAAAATTCAAGTAAATCGGAGATCGTTTAGTCCTCCTGACGAACACATCTTTGTCGGATCAATGTGATCGGGATTGAATCGTCACAGCAATCAAAGAGAGTGTTATAACTGGGAATAGAAAATAGAACATAAAGAGGGAAGAGCAGAAAACATAAAGGATTTCGAAAGAGCCCACACTCAGTTCGATATTCTGGCAGCAAAAGAATACGGTAGAAGATCATGAGCTGTTATCGAGCCCGTGTTCTCGATTCGTCTACTACAGCAATCCGTTTTTGCAGTTCAAGGTAACCCTAGTTCCGCCCTTGTAGGGTTATTGTAGTTTTCACGTAATTTTTTTTGCAGTACCAACTTATACGCGCCGTCAATGGATTCTGGGAACGCAGTTTCCTAACAAACCTTACTTTCCAGTATGACCACCAAGGGATAACAGGGATTTCCGGGATACTTCGGGAATTTTGGACAGAGTTTCTGGGAGAAACAGGGACTTTGGGTATTTTTAGGAAATTTGGATAAAGTTTCTGGGAGAAACTGGTATATCTGGGAAATCTGGGAGATTTAGACAGAGTTTTTGGGAAAAACTGATATATCTGGGGAATCTGGGAGATTTAGACAGAGTTTCTTGGAGAAACTGGTTAATATGGTTATATCTGGGATATCTGACAGAGTTTTCGGGAGAAAACGGGTTAGTACGATTATATCTGGATATCTGGACAGAGTTTTCGGGCGAAAACGGGTTAGTACGATTATATCTGAGGAATCTGGGCAGAGTTTCTGGGAAAAACTGGTTAGTATGGTTATAATGATCATACTGTCTAGCAGGTTTTCATACTCCTATGTCTTAGGACCGACAAACAAGGCTTGCAGTGTATATCTTTGTGAGCATGGAGCAGACATCTTTGTCATGGTGCCTAGGCAGGTCAACTCAATGTGATCACATGTGAGCGATTGCCTTGGGGATCATAAGAAAGAGGTTCTGTTCTATGCCACATAAGCGTCTACACAGCTCAGGTAATCCCATCAGGGCATACAGCAGTTATATCATATTGTCTTATCTGAAAAGATAAATGAACAGTCCTATGAAAGGTTCTAAAGGAATCTATATGCAAAGGCTGGGTTTAGTCAAAGAGGGTCCGTTGACGAGAGTTCCAATATACCGTCAGGGAGACAGTACGGAGGTTTTTACTCTTTTTGATATACCTTGGAAGGTATAGTATCAACGGTGACTTGTGCCCTGGCACAGCAAGACCTGAACAATGTCAGCGCCGCGTTTCAGACACAGTCGAAGGGGAAATGCAAAAGTGCAATGCGATGAACCAAACACAGTAAAAAGATGATTTTAAGGATGCTTCTTATGAGTCAAACCTCTGTATTATTTTGTTTTAAAATAAAATATCCCCAGCAGAGTCGCCAGATTGTGGACACGCGGCGTTCCACCTCTTGTTTCTTGTTTTGAAATTGTTTTGGATCAAAGGAAATAGAAAAAGGTCTGTTGAAAACAGATACAGAGTCGCCACTTGGTCTTTAAGGAACCAAGAAACCTAATTTTAACTCACCCAAATGGATAAAGGGCACCGGCCCTTCATAACCAAAGAACTTGGCTCGGGGTTTTGGTACGAGAGAGGAAGGAGCCTTTGTTGCGACTAAAACACCCTCAACTCGCCCCGTCTTTCGACGGGCCTCAATTAGCATCCAAATAATCATCTTATACTATGTATGGTTCAACAATTAATACTATGATAGTATATTACATCACATAAGAAAATTTGAAATGGAAGATCCAAAGATAAGATATCATTCATAAGATCTAAGCCAAATATCACACAATGTAAAATGAAAGATCACACAAATAAACCTAGGAAAAATCGTCTAATCATGTATCAAATAATCAAGACTTCCTAATCTAAAGGGGGACATGAATTGTTATTGAAACAAATAAACAAAGAAATCAAAATATGCTTAGCAAACTAGAATGATGCATGCTAATCTTTGAGAGGAGAAGATCTCTCAATCCCCGGGACGGATGAGAAAAGATGATTAGATCGAGGGGAAGCACGAACGTGTGATCATGATCATTCCTTATAATCTTCTTAGATTAGGAGTTACAGAAACCCCAAATCTTTGCATGGATGCAATGTATGTATCTAGAATGTGTAAAGGTTGTAGTGTGCTTTGTGTTCATGGATTCCTAGAATGACTTAGAAGTCTAGAATATATATGAATGCATGAAGGAAATCATCATGGGATATGTACAAATGTAGTATGAACTACTTCCTAAGACATGAGCTAATTTGGAGTGCACAGAAGCATCAAATCAAAGGGGGAAGTAAAAGTGTGCTTGTTGTGAATAGTGGACAGAACAGTAACATGATCTTGTGAAAATTGAAAAGAGGGGTTAGAAATGTTTTCAATGCATGATTTTTTTATGGAGATCTTCCTTATTGTGTCTAGAACATAACCCAAAAAACCAATCTTTAATAACTATCACAGATTGATAGAAATCATATAAACAATAGAGGTCACTCAGAAACAGAGTCCGTACTGTCGACTGAAATGTTGAAAAATCTTAGAAAATGAAAACAAATGATCTAGAGGCCCATTTTATATAGAAAGTTCCCTACGCCATTGATGTTTAAGGGAAAAATAAGTTAGGACCACCCCTTTTGGAAAAAGTTTCTGAAAAAGAAGTTGGAAGTCAGACAAGCTGCTGTGACAGCAGAGGCAGAATGTCTGGAAGGAATGTTTGGATCCAAATGGACCACTTTCAAATATTTCCAAGTCAAACCAAAAATCATAGGTGTTCCCTAATGAGTTAGGAAGACTTTCCAAGTGGCCTTGCATCCATACATTGAGTATTGAGTTCTAGAAAAATCTTTGAACTCAGATCACTCACTGTTTTGACTCACTGTTTTGAAGATTTTGGGGAAAACTTGAGTTTTCTTTCTTGAGATCAAAATGAAGGTTTTAAGAGGGGTTTTGAAGTAGAGGTTTTGAAAGCATATTTTCAATACTCAATAAAGATTATAGCCACTTAAAATGTCAACATCAAACTCATCATCAAGAACCTCCATGATTGTTGGAGAGATTTATTTTTATTTGAACATAACTTCAAGGATACCTTGGAGGTATTGAAGTTATGATCATCATCTATCAAACATGTTTTTAAGGTTAAGAGCTACTATCCATAAGGATTCACTCACCTCAAACTTCATGTCATCATCTAGATGATGATGAACTAGTAAGTAAATAAAGATAATAAAAAAGAAATGAGGTAAGAAGAGATGAATATTATATAAACAAGCAAGCAAATAGATAGCAATCAATAGATGATATTCATGATGTACTGAACTTGTAGTTTGGTGTTTCACTCATATGTGATGACATTGGACATAGAAGAAGCTTCCACTCTCTTAAATGCTCACTAAAATAGTGGTTGGGTGTATTGAATGTTGAAGTAAATAGGAGTAATGAAGTAAAAACAAAGTTTAGAACTCACTTTTGTTTTGAAAATCAAAGAAGAAAGCTTCTTTTCTCTCTATTCTAACCTTATCTCTACAACTTTCTCTCCCAAACTTTTCAAAGCTTACATTTGACACCCCCAAAATGAGAAGTCAAGGGGGGTTTATATAGGCCAACTTGGGGTGGTTTTGGGGTTTTAGAAGTATTCCCATTGGCTCCAAACATCTGAAAACATAGAACCACGTCGTTTTGATTTTTAATTAATCAAAATGGAACCCCAAAAATATTTGCAAAAACACACTGTTCTAGAGGAGGATGCCGCGGCGGCACTCAATCATCTGGATAATCCCATTTAGGCCCCCATAAGTTCCGGTATTTGCGAAAAGGCCCTATTTCGTCCGAAATTCATAGAAAATGCGTACGAACTCCAAATTGAGGTTGTGATATACCGTTGGAAAGGTAATGGAGTTTAATTTACATAAAAAATAATTTAGGGATAGGTACATTTGAAAATTTTTGCGGTATTTGTGGTAAAAGACGATTTGATCGCCTTTTTCGCCTTCGGAAATTCACAATAAACTCGTTTTAAATCCAGAAATTATGTGTGATATACCGTTAGAAAGCTATTGACCTCTAGTATCCATGAAAAAATTTTGAAAATTGTTATGGCGCCCCGGTTCTAAAGTCAAATTCTGGTCAAACTGGTCAAACCTGAGATTCCCGGGAAGTTTTGGAAACTTCTGGGAGCTCCCAAGAGCCGACGTTTTCACTCGATTTTCTTTTAAAACTCATTTTAATACTTTTCACCTAGTCTAGGATGATCCCGGTGAATTTGGACGATTTTGGTTAAACTTGGTCAAACCTTGGTCAAACCTGGTCAAACCTTGGTCAAACCGGTCAACGGGGACTTTTCCGGGAACTTCCTGGACTTTCGGGGGTCTCTGGGAGCTGACGATTTCATCTAATTTTACTAAAAAACTCATTTATCACTTTTCTTACGACGTAGCATGTTTCTAAAACTTTCGGTCCAAATCTGGGAGCTTTTGGGCTTTCAGGGGCATTTTGGTCATTCTGAGCATTCTGAGAGATAGAATTGGCTTCTAAGAGTCCTTTCGAGTCTTTTACGATTATTGTGAACCACCAAGTTATGGGTCTCCAAAATTTGATAGCCGACAAAATGGGGTGTCTACAGTGCCCTTAGCTCTTTCCAAAAGGCGTCTGAATATCACATTGATGGCCAAGTGAAGAACTTGTTAAATGGAAATCGGGCTCCACCAATATTCATCCCTTGATTGACATAATTTTGGCTTAGGCCTATACAATTTGATTGGGTCATGAAGGGCAGCCCATTGATGGAATTGCAATGGCATATATATGGAAGCCCAATTTAGTGATGCCTGATGGAATAATTGACTGGGACACGGCCTTGAACAAAGTTAAACCACACACATCATTAACTTATACCATCAGTCTGTACGTCTGAACAAAAATCTCAATCGGCTTTAAGTAAATTTTGACACTAAAAAATGTATTTTTTAGGTGCAAACAGTTTGTTAATTTTGATTTAATGTCTCGTTATGGTTAAATGTCTCATTTTAATGGAAATTAAATATACAGAGCTTCAGGCTTCTTTTCCAAATTTTGGTGAAAAAGTAAAGGTAATCATCAATGTCTTAAAATCATACTATTTTTTTCACTATGTTGAATTGGGGCCAGGTGATCAAGCCTCTGTTGTTTTTACAGGCCGACCCACCATGCTGATAAGTGAAGGTTGCTACCCCATATAAGATGCATCAAATTTCAATCCATATGCTAATCACACAACAATAGGGTTTTCATTTTTTTTTTATTAATAGAACTACATTTTTTTGAACATTTTTTTTTTATCTATAGGTAGAGCACAAGCAAACAGAGGTGGGACAACATCATACATGATACTAGGTGGGTTTCCCAAGTTGAACCCACTAAAAAAAAACAAAACAAAAAAAAAAGTAGGCGTGTCAAATTTGTAGTTTGATGAGTTCTAACAGACTTGCTATATTTCACAATCAATTTAAGTATTAACCAAATAGGTACGTTTAGTGCACCCACATTTTTTAGACCACATTTTTGTTATGATTGAGCCTCTCATCAAATTACATCATAGTATAATCATACTTAATTAATGATGTGGTTTTAGGTTATGAAATGAAACCACTGAAAAACATTCCTGGTGCCACTGCTTGAGCTGGCAATTTACTTTGCCCCGTTGGTACGCCGCCCCACTCCGCTCGTAATGGTAAAGAGTTGGAGTCTACCAAAATTGTAAAGGAGTAGAGTTGGGTAAGAGATACAAAACTCCTTTAGGAGTAGGAGTGAAGTTGGGAATACATCTCTAACTACTACTCCGACCCGATTATATTGCATATTTACTCAAATACCCTCATTAGCATAAGTAATTTACTTATTACCTATGATATGTAAAGAGGATGTTAGGGTTACAAATCACAATTAGTCATTCTCAAGTCTCAACATTGCCTAAGTGAAATGTTGGAGGCTAATTTTTGTATTTTTTTTTTGTATCAGTTACTTTGAACATTATGTTGATTTACTTGAAATTAAAGAATGTCTAAATTGATAAATGGAGTAGGAGTGAGATGGACTAGAGTAGGAGTATGCAGTATTAAATGTTATAGGAGTTGGTATGCTTCGTGGGTAGGAGTGGAGTAGGAGTAGCCATATATATTAGCATAATGGAGTAGGAGTGTGGCAACCCCTACCCTACTCCACCCCGTTGCCATTCCTGACCCACTGCAAACAAATTATAATATTTTTAGACCCCTAATCCCATAAAATCCTTTATTGAAACTTTTTCAAAAGCAATAAGGGCTTGAATTCACATCCATATAAATTAGGAATGTAATACCCGTACTCGGGAAATGAAAGTAATATTTATTTTGACATGCATTAATTAATATAAATAATTGCATGTGATGATTAGGATAAGTTTCAGTTATCCCATGTGATAAGTGCTTGATAAAGGGCATAGTTGGACAAATGTGAAATGGGACCCATAGGAGGTCCAGATTGGATAAATTGCATTTAATTGCATTTCTGTTATTAAATGGTAGACATGTAAATGTAAATGTGTACATTATAATACATGTTGATGTCATATGATTATTTAATTAATAAAATATTAAGTGCTTTAATATTCGATTATTGTTCATGATTATATAGGGCACCAGTTTGGGTTAGGGGTGGCAATTCGAGTTCTCGTGTCATAATTGTATCATTAATCGGGTTGTGTGCTTTGTGTTTGAATTATAGTTTTGAGTGTTAGTCATCTATAATACAAACTATTTTAAATTAATCGTGTCATGTTGTGTCGTGTTTGGGTTGTCTCAATAAAATGAGTTGTCGTGTCAATAATTGCCACCCCTAGTTTGGGTACCCTTGTGAGGGTGTCTTGGACACATGATATAATTGGTAGGATAATTAGTGCCTTCATATAATATTTGGAACCACGTTTGGGACTCATATGTGACATATATATAGACCCACTTAGCCATTGGGTAGTTAATATCAAGTTTAAGGGACTTTATAATAAAATCTACAAAATAGTTGGGGATCTAAATACAAATATAAGTTAGTGTATATGGATCGAGAAACACCATATCGTTTCTCATGCCCATCTTGTATTTTTTTTTAAGAAAAAGAAAAAAAAATCACGAATGTGTGTGGTTGTGTTAGGCAGCGGCATATATTATATATATATATATATTAGTTACGGAGTGAATCACAAAACAAGAAAGGAAAGAAACAAAAAAAAAAAAAAAATAGGCGCAGAGAGAGAGAGAGAGCTTCGAGAGAAGAAGAGAAAAGTGAGGGTTTTGACCTTCTTGATGCCATAGCTTCAGCGTATGTTGCCCAAATCGTGATATAAAGTCATATTTGGACTCGTAGGGGTAAGCCTAACTTTATGGTATAATTAATTTTTAGTTTTATCGATAGATTTTTCGTGACTCAAATGGGTTGGTAACTTATGGTTTACCAATATTGTGTACAATTAGCTGCATGTTCATACTTGGGCTGGATCTAGAAAATATTTTGGATTTTTAGACTTATTTGGTAATTCTAGAGGTGAGTGTCCTAACCCCAAAATTGGATATTTAATGTTTATTTATTTGTTAGTGAATGCTTAAATTGCTTAATTGTGATTAAGTAGAAAAGCATGTGATTAATTATTATTTAATATGTCCAAAAATATTGAAATTGTCATGTTGACATATTGAGTTGTTTATGTGCTTATTTGGGTCAAAGGGTCTCAAGTGATAATCCCCATTATTTAACCCGTATATAAGAGACGCCATTTCTCCGAGAAAAGGGGGATAATGATGAAATTCTCAGAGAAAATGGGATAGTGGTGACGACCGCAACGAATTGACTAGGATCACGAGAGAATGAGTATGATTTCGCTATATGCGACAGAAAAAGTGAGAATGACCCGGAATCAAGAGTCCAGAACAATGGTGATTAATTAATTGACACGCCTATGACCATTTATTGTTGTGAATGTTTAATTGGTATTATGAATCATTAAATACTCCATTTGCATGATTAGTACCACGTACTCACTGAGCGAAAGCTTATTCGATTTTTGTGGCTAATGACCACGGAGGTTCAGATGAATACCACAGTGAGAAATGATCGAGACTACGGGGCTGGGTCTAGCTTGCTTATATGTTTATATTTGAGGAATTGGATAAGTTTGAAGTTTATGCTTTAAAACTAGCATGTAACCTGTGAGATGCACGGGAGAATATTGTCCAAATTCAATGCGTTAGAAAGTGATAAGAGTATTTGACTATTGAGTTAGTTGAAACAGATGTGTTCTTGAATTGAAATTGTGCAAAAAGTGTATGCTTACATCATTCAAATTTGCAGCCCATGTGGAAAATGTAGTAAACGTTTATAATATGAAAAAACCCTTGCAATAGGAAAGAGTTACAAAATAATTTAATCTACTGCTACTATATATTCAACCTTCATCGAAATAATTCACTGAAAAAAGTATTTTATACAAAGTGAATGTCTTATATATAGTGAATCACAATTCTTACCAATAGAGAGGTCCAACTTAGAATGGTTATCCTCTACACCAAATCCAGAGAATCAGATCTAACATACAAGAGATTAAAAAAAAATTCTTTTGCATGAAGAAGAGGTAGAGAGAGAAAGCGATAAGAATTTTGTATTATGGAGTTTGTTGAAACGGATGCGTTCTTGAATTGAAATTGTGCAAAAAATTTATGCTTACATCATTCAAATTTGCAGCCCATGTGAAAACTATAGTAAACATTTAGAATGTGAAAAAACCATTGCAGAAGGAAAAAGTTACAAAATTATTTAATCTACTGCTACTATATATTCAACCTTCATCGAAATAATTCACTGAAAAAGTATTTTATACAAAATGAATGTCTTATATATAGTGAATCACAATTCTTACCAATAGAGAGGTCAAATTTGTAATGGTTATCCTCTACACCAAATCCAGAGAGTCGGATCTAACATATAAGAATTTAAAAAAAAAAACGAATTTCTTTGCATGGAGAAGAGGTAGAGAGAGCAACCAGCGGACAAGGTTTTGTAGATTATGGATGATTTAGTTGGCTCTTCTTAAAAGTCATTACTCCAATTATGATTAATTACGTTTTGTAAAAACGTACAGAGAGAGAGAGAGAGAGAGAGAGAGAGAGAGAGAGAAGGAGAGCATAAATTATGCTATTACAATAAACGCATATAGAGGGAGGAGATGAAGAGTGAAAAAATTATAAATATTTAAAGCCAAATAATAAATGCATATAATTTAAATAAATGTAATACTCCAATGTATTTATTTGTGCAAGGTTATTGGCACAAATGGTGGGGTTTGCACATACTCACTTTACTTTTAGCTTTAAATGGATGAAATGCTTATAGTTTGACATGTGACATAAGTCTTCCATATTATATAATAAGAATAGATCTGTTTCGAAATAAATTCTAGAATGATCAGTTTATAATATTTACACTTAATTGCTAGTTAGAAATGTTTTGGAAGTTATTGTATATTAGTTATGGAGTTTATGTAAAATGTAATAGAAAATATGTTTAATTCTTTAGTATGTTAGAATTAATTTATATATTTTAGTTGGGTTTTTTTTGTTTGATTTGAAATATTTAATGAAAGAAAATGCTACAGGGGTTGAAGTGTTTTAACTTATGAAAACAGGGTAAATGATGCTATAATAGGGGAAACTCTGCCCAAATACCATTCGACGGTTTAAAACTTATATTATTTCTTTTAATTATTTTATTTGATAAAATGATATACTACCCCTGATATTTCAATCAAAATGTTATTTTTTTGGGAACATTAAAAAAAATAATTGTTGGACTTTGTTGGCTTTATTACACGTGTCCTACCCCGTGGGGGCGGATTGGGGTGTGACAAGGACAAATCTGATACAAGAGGTAAATGTACGCACATAATGAAAAAGTGTTGAAGCATATATATGCCATAATCAATTTTCGAACTCAAGACTATTCCTCTGCATTGACACTAAAATCGAAGGTGACAATGTTAAAATCAAAACACTGAGCCGTAAGGATGCGTCCAAGATCCAAAAGATAATAATTTTCAACTAAATAATGCAAAATAAGAACTTAGTTATCAGGAGAATGCACTATGAATGGATCAATCTTCATCTACGTTTAGCTATTAATCGGAGAACACTCATTCATATAAAACCTGTCTTTGCTTCAAGTAATGGCCCCACCAGCATATTAATCAGAGTAGCATAACAAAAAAATACTATAAAAAATAAATAATACTGTAATAAAAAAAAAAGAGGTCACAACACAGAATCTAAAGAATATATGAGAAACAACAACTCAGAAGAAAGAAATGGCTATGAATAGAAAAATGAAATAAAGAAAAAAAATCAATACTACGGTACTGGAAAATGCCATTAATCTGATCGCTTGACTATCAGATGTATGTTCAATCGAACAAATGAAATCCGTAGAAATAAAATATCACTATGGGATTAATAGGTTCATTAACCTTAGTTGAAGTTACAAAAATCCATGTAATGAGAGATTGGCCGATTTCTCACACACACACACAAAAATGATATGGTAAACTAATCTATGGCAAATAAAATACTCAATTTCAACTTGAAAACAAAAGAACCAAAAATAGAACTCAAATCTCCATGGCCAACCTGAAATAGAGAAAATAGAAGAAGAGGAAAAGAAGATGATACTTTTAGAACCCTCACCTATGGATGAATATCCATGGCCGACCAGCATGTTTATCTACTAAAGAATACAAAACAATTACATTAGTCTATATCTTAGGCACAAACTGCCTTATTCAAATCTATCATAAAGTCTATTACAACTCCAAAATAAAAGACATAAGAAATATAAATTAGTCCTCCTGGAAAGTCTCCTGCCTCTAACTAGCATAGTCAAAATGCTCTGACTGCTCTTAACCTGGAAAATATGGACATATAGTCCAGGACGCATCAACGTCGTCAGCTTATGCAAGCTGATGAGTAAAATAAACATATACTTGTGGATATCGCATTTTTTTATTCTTATCCACAGCTTTTTTTTTTTAAATCTTTTTCAATTTCAAAACACAAAACACGAGTCGCCACTTAATTTTTTTAAAGGAAAATTAAGAACCATTTTAAAGGAAACTGATCTTTTGGAAACCAGAGATTAACTAGGTGCGGGGATTATGGAATGAGAGAAAAAGGAGTCCAACAGACTAAAACACATTTTCTCGTCCTATCTCACGATAGGCCTCTACTCAACATCCTTTTAATCAAATTATTAATCTAATTGTACCATCAACTAATACATATGTGTAAATATACATTACAAAAGCATGTCTAAAGGGTGTAAGATTGCAAATGGTAAAATATCATTCAAAACCACATAATTCCAAATAGCAAATAAGATGATGTGCAAATAGGGGACTAGAAAACTTACCCAGGATCCAGCCACGAATATAAAACGTGTAATGCATACAAATGAAAATGAAAATAAAACCTAAGAAATGGTCTCTAATCACATATATTCACATAAGGCAAGACATAATTCTAAGGTGTCATACATGGAGTTGAAAATCAATAAAATCAATAGATTAAATAAACTAAAGAGGGGTTTACGAAATCATACCTTGATTGCGCTACAAAATAAAGGGGTTAGTCCACACGATATACAAGATATAATATGAAATTCTAAATTATATTCTTAAACTTCTAGCTTAAATATGAAAGAATTGATATGATTATGAATTCCTTTTAATGAGCTGGAAATGCATCACTTCTATAGATATAAAAGTCTCAATTAGGAGCCAATGCAATGTCCACATAAAGATGATGTAGTCCCAACATGGTCACAAGGAACTCACAATTATGTTTGATTAAATTTAATCCTTAAACAAAATGAATTCTAAATATTACAAGCATCAATATACATGAATGAATGTATAGGAATACATGAATGTGAACAAGAGTAAGCTATGAATTAGTCATTGATTTGGATCATTTAACCTCTGGATTTAAGTTCAACCAATCATTATTGAAATATGGTTTAAGCCTTAGGTCATAGAAGAGCCATTTGAACTATTATTTACAAAGTTTACCAAATCTGTCCCAAAATTCTGAAAATTACAGAGAGCAAATCAAAACTTCAAAATTTGGAAAAGCATGGTTCCCATGGTTTGATGTCAGTGAATTTTGGACACAAGATGCCTCTGTAAGTCTAGTTTCTAACCCAAAAATAAAAGTCAAAGATCAACGGTTCAATCTCTGGGAATTAGACAAACACTAGACATCACTCAGAAATTTACAACTCTCTGTCCAGAGTTCTTGTATGATTTTCTAAAAATAGTAAACAAATCTAAAAGACTCTAATCTTTTTAAGGGATCTTATTAACACATTAAACTTCATAGAAAAATTTATTTGAAGCCAGGATTACTTGATTAAAGTTCTGATTTACTCATTTCAAATGGGTGTTACTGTTCTGAAACTCTAGACAGATTATAGTTGTTTCACAAAACTCATGACCAAACCACTTTAAACATCAAATCTCATTAAAACAAAAATCACAGTGGTAAAACTTTGTGTTATTGACACTCCACAATTGGTTTCATTCAGTTCCAATAGTTCGTTATTTAACTAAAAATCTTTGATCAAAAGGGGTGGTGAACTCACTGCACCCTTGTCAAGTCCACCCCTTCTTGTTAACTTTAGCTATCAAGCCACTAAGTTTGGCTTATCCTAAACTACTTCTCCTCCCACTTGGTGGTCCTTGGAGATTAATGACACTTATACTTATAGACCTCAATGAAGTATGAAGGAACTTCATGAAATCCCAAAATAATGAACCTAAACCATAGAGGTAGGTTTAGATTTATTGACCAAACATACTAATATCAACCTTAATCCTCTTATGAATAATGAGTTCACAAGAAGATTAAGGGATTTCAAGTCTAAGGGCTCAAGAAAGACATTGAAAGTCTTATGAGTCCTAAGAGATGATTATAACCAAAGAAAAGAAAAGGCAAAACTCAAATAATATCTAAGTTGGCTTTATGATTTATTCAACCTTAAATATTAAGCCACTTTGATCCAACCCAATGAAATAAAAGCTTAATCACAATATTAAAGGTGTATGATGAAATGAGGTAGTAGAGAAGCTTTCAAAGAATGTGTGCAAGACCCTAAAGAACTCTATGCATATTTGATTAAACTTGGGATTAGAGACTTAATTAACTAGAGATTACCTCTAACTATCGTCAACTCTCAAGTCTTTGGAAGTCTTTCAAAGGTGATTCAAACTCTTCTCCTTCTAACTCATGCAACTTCTTCCTTAAACTCCTCTAAAACTTACTCCTAATGGTGTTTTGAGAATTTTAAGAGGTTTAAAACAAAGTTATTCAAGATAAGGTTCTAAGATTCAAAAACTCAAGTCAAGATGCCAAAAGATCAAGATCCTTTGCAATGGGATATTCATCCCCTATACACAGTCAAATTCTAGAGGAAGTATTTCAGTAAATTCATAGTAAAAACCCTAATCATGGATGTCCTTTTGAAGGTACAAGCGTACTATTTCAAAGCTGGCAGCCACAAAAATGCGGCACTCAAAGGAGATGGAAGCAGCACTCAATAAATGCTGGAACGGCACTCATTGAATGCCGCTGCAGCATTCATTGAATGTCGCTGCAGCATTCACTGAATGCTGATGCGGCACTCAATGAATGTCGTGGATAACTCCGCGGACTGTCGTCTTTTCCAGATTTCTGATTTTTGCGGTTTTGATGTATTTTTGCAGCTATCAGTGACTGCCGGTGCAACACTTGTTGACTGCCATACGGCAATCAGAGAGTACCGCAGCGGTAACCTGTGACTGCCGCAATCTGTGTCATGTGTCGTTCTCTTCTAATCTCTCTTTTTCGTCTTTCTTTCTTTTTTTGTTTGAATTGCGGAGCTTTTTGAAGAGCTTGAATCACTTTTGGAAGTTTAGATTAGTCAGACATTATCATCATTGGATTTGGAGGTAACACTCCCCTTAATTCGACGTTTGGTCAAAATTGGGGTGTCGACAATACTCGCAATGTATATACAAGCATGTATCACAACGTTACTGGTTAAACTTTAAAATAATAAATTTAAGGTTCCAACTTCAACATAAGTCACGTGGAGATGTAGTGAGCAATAAATATGAGACCGTACGCGAACAATGTTTCATCTCATCTTTTTGACTCTTTTATCTCAACAACATTGATTCAACCATCCCATTACCTCAAATGCCACGAATAATATCCACTCAGTACCTAGGTCGCACAACACATCGTCGCCTTGGATACCAGGAATAATATCCAATCGATATCCAAATCGCACACCATACCATCGCTTTGGATATCAGGAATAATATCCAATCAATATCCGAAACGAGCGTCTCAGATACCAGGAATAATTTCCGATTGATATCTAGGTCGATCACAACACCGTCGCCTCCAATACCAGGAATAATATCCGCTCAATATTGGGGTCGCACACCACGCTATCGCCTCAGATACCTCTCAGTATCTAGGTCAATCACAACCCTGTCGCCTCCAATATCAGTAATAATATCCGCTCAATATTGGGGTTACACAATACATCGCCGCCCTTTACTCATTTTACACCTTCTCACACACATGCATATCGACTCAATCTCGACCCAATTATGTATGTCAATGCTCATAAATCATAAAATCAGTTATTAATCACAATTCTGAATATCTGTACGGATGTAAATCTCAGTCTTAATAATTCTTATTAATCCACTTCTTATACGTAAGCCTATAAAGCAGTATATCTTTCAAAATAGTTCCTTAAAACTTTTAAAACCTTTTCCAAACAGTCCCTTATACAAAAATGGACAAAGTGCCAAAAATACCCCGTCGTGCGAGCGGGTCGTGCAAGCGATGGGTCGAGCGAGCGGGTCGTGCGCACAATCAGGCCCTTTTCTTGAAATCCATTAAAAATTATTTTCTGCCCAAAAATACATAGGTTGCTCGAGCGAGGGGTTGCATGAGCGAGCAGGCCGCGCGCACGAGTTGAAGCAGAAGCTTCATCTTCTTCGTTTTTCCCCTGTTTTTTATTTTCAAAACCAATATAAACCCATTTTTAGATTCTGTTTCAATCAAGACATGTATTATATCGATTTCTTCGATTTTCTGTGTAGATTAAGAATACGCGATTGGATTAAACTGATACGGATCGTATCTCTCAAAATTTGCAATTAAAGTAAGGATGTCAAAACTTTAAATCAACAATACGTCGCGATACGGATGAATTAAGCCGTAGTATTGAACCACAACTTATTGGGACTAAGATCTTTTATTTTCAATTCACGGAATTGATTTTGGTTGAGTTTCATAAAACTCCAATTTCAAAGCTTCAATGGTGATTCCATGTATATACATATATACATACATATATTTACTGAAATACACATATATAAACATTAGGAGTGAGTTTATATTACTCACAGAGGGATTGTACAGAAATTAGAGGCCGAGAATTTTCCGCCGAATAATCCGTCGTTTAGAATTCTTGTTCTTCCTCTCTCTTGAACTAAATAAATTTATATATATATATATATATTGTTGGCCCAAATGTGGAAACCTTAGAGGGGGGGTGAATAAGGTTTTAGCGGAAATTAACCTTTTTATAAACTTAATTGTAAATTAAACACAATCACATATAATAAAGTAAAGAGATAAGGGAAGAGACACTTGCAAACCGAGCTTTCAAGTGGTTCGGCAATCGCACCCCGCGGCCTACGTCCACCCCTCAAGAACACCTCTTGAGGATTCCTTTAATCCGATCTACTTCACGGGTGTAGACCAAACCGTTACAAGAGCCTTCAATCTCTCCCAAAGAATAAAACCTCTTCTTTGCACACAAGGGTTACTAACCCTCACTCTTTACAATTGAAATGGGTACAAATGATAACTCTCTCTCTATAGTGGATAATACAATTTGAAGCTCACTACAATTTACTCTCAAAGAAATACAAATAAAAAACTAGAGCAAATTGATAAACTCACACAACTAGGCTCAAATATGAATGATTAGAAATCAACAAGTTGTGTGATTAAAATAGATGTTTTCCAATAGATTGATCAACATAAAATGGGGTGGGAAAACATGTATTTATAGGCCAAGAAAGATTATAGCCGTTGGTGGCAAGTTTGGTAATTAAAACCCCCTTTAAAAACTAGCCGTTATGTGTATTCAGCGCAGTCCAGTCGACTGGATCAAAGGTTCAGTCGACTGGGAAGTTTAGAGCAGTGAAGAGGCCATTTCAAGGCTGTCCAGTCGACTAAAAAGTTCAATCAGTCGACTGATTCTTCAATCCAGTCGACTGAACCCTTAAAAAATCAGTCGACTGGTTTTAAGCAGATTTTGGCAGACTGACACCTCTTTAATAAAATGGCCATAACTCCTTCTACAAAACTCGTATTCGCGATCGCTTTGATGATTCGGAAACTAGATTCAAATACCTTTCCAACCATATAAAACTCAAGATCTAATTCCTTACCAATTAGATCAGGTTTTCATTTGAAGTTGACTTATCTGCGCAAAGGTACTTTCTTTTGACTTAGCCACTTGAAAGCTTTTGTGAAATGAATTTAATTGAGTGGTCTAAGTATGTTTAGGTCCTTGAAAGTAATTTAAAGTATAAGTGCGAGTTACTTTAAAGTATAAGTGCGAGTAAGGATCCTAAAGTTCAATTAAAGTTACTTGAGCCCCTATGAGTGATTGATCAAAATGCTTACATGTAAATCCTAGTCTTCAACAAAGGATGAAAAATCTTCAAGTCTTCAAGCTTGATCCTTGTTGAGCTCCCTCACTCTTGGACTTCACCACATGCTATCTCATGATCTCAAACAAAGTTAGAACATTTAAGTACATGAATCAAGAGATTAGCGTAACGAAAATGACATGATAATTGATTGAAATATAACCAATGAAAGTATGCAATTATCACTAGATTTGTCATCATCAAAACAAAACAAAAATAATGCCTTAAATAAATTCAAGGCTAACATATATATATCTATGTATGTGACTGTGTGTATGAGTATGTATATAATCTGTGTGTATATGTGTGTGTATGTGTGTATGTGTGTGTGTTTATGTTCTTGAGAGAACAAGAGAGAATGAGATAGAGATTGAGAGAATCAATGAGAGAACACTATAAGAGTTATACATATATAAACAATTAAAAATGTATAGGCTCCAAGCAAGATAAGGGAATCGCACGGTGTGGTTGACCTCACGTGCTCCCACACCCAAAAACACGGTATAAATGCAGATTAAAATAAAAACTGGTATTATCCAGTTGAAATAAAAATACAGAAACTTATATTAGCATAGGAAATAAATTTCGGGTTGTAAAAAAATTATGGTTACAGTTTTCAAATCCATAGAAAGTATTTTCTATACGTATAAAAATTATGGTTTGACCCCAAACAAATATTATAAATATAAATAAACTGAATTATTCATTTATTAATGAAAATAAAAATAACAGGGTGTTACAATATATAAGAAGGCCCAAAAAAATTTTGTCTCGGGGCCGCTGTCCCCACCCTTGTATAGCCTAGGCCCCCTGACTAATCCTGGCTCCGCCCCTGTCAGAGAGAGAGAGAAAGAGAAAAACTTGAAATAGCAGTTGTGTAGCAGATGAAGTGGTTGGGATGTGGTGGTGGTCGAGAAGAGAGTGAAAGAATACGAGAGAGAGAGAGAGAGAGAGAGTGAGTGACGTGAGATTTGAGAGTGATATAAATTACATTAGGTTTTATAGGGAGACTGATGCAAATAGATTGCAATAACATGAGGAATTTAGAGAAGAATTAAAGAACTAGGGTTTTGGGAAGTGAACCTCCTTTAAAAAGCTTAAAGCTCACTTACTTTACAAGTAATTCATTAATAAAATATTCTAAATTAATTACTCGCTACCCTAGCCTACTATTTATAAGCTATTAAACACATACTAAAGTTACATGCTTGTGACCAACACCAAATGACAACCAAAATAAATACCATAAAAGACACTACTAGTAAAACATAAAGTACTACTATGCAATTACTGCATCAGAGAGGAAGTATGCGTGATATAGAGAGAGAGTAACGTTATCCTGATGACAATCTATATAAACCGAACACATTAACAGAAACTAAAATAGAAAACAGGAAACTGAATTAAATTAAACTCACTGTTACAGAATGCAGAAATAATTAATTTGAGACAGAATCCGAGCCTAGCAAACTGTTTCCTTAAGATGAATTTGCCCCCTCTCAGTGCACAGGGTTAATGAACAATCGTCTCCCAAGATAGAATGGATTTTCAATTCTATAGAAGTTGCACTTCAATCTCCAGAATATAGCAAACACAAAATTGTATAATACCCGAACAACAATGATATGATATGCAGTGAGTAAGAGAGTGAGAGAGATTTTTAATTTTTTTGTTGTGATGAAATGAAACTAAAGGAGAATATATAGACAGTCTGGTGACTATTCGAACCAACGCATCCAAACAGAGCATTGCAACTGTTGGAGTGGTGATTGGACGAAACTAACACAACCAAACAGGGCCATATAATTCTTGTTGAATTAATTCTGTAATTTTGGAGGGGACATGACTGTTCGAACAAACTGGAGGGAAATTCAAATGAATTTTCTCCAAAAAAAATTAGTTATTAGCCCAAGCCCAAGACCACGGACCGCGCCCAAGCCCAACCCAGCCGGTCGGTCGGCAGTGGCGATGTGGGATGAATCCCACAGAGGCCTAGGTTCTCCCCCCTTAACAAAAGTGTACCCCAAAGGGACATGCCCCTTAGGAGACTTCCCTCTTAAATATACCCTTAAGTTCTTTATTGTTTTTCCAATGTAGGACAACCAAGGTTTCCCACATTTTCCTCCTTCACCAATGTTTCACATGGGCCACTTTGGATGATAATTTCTCATTCATCCCTTATTGGATTTCAACATGTAAATATACGACGTTCATCTCCTCACAGAGGAGAGCGCATTCCAATGTGGTCCTGCCCCAAAGGGCATGTGGGACCCACCTTAAATTGGAGCTAAAGTTTACATAAAACTAGTTTTATGAAATCCAAATTTCCAACAAGTAATATATCTATAGCATATAAAAATTTGAGAAAAATCACAAAATTGTCATGTGACAGGCTTCTTATTTCACTTTATATATATAAGGAGAGGATCTTAAGTGCATTGGGTGGAGTGCCCTGACCCAGTGCACTAGCTTTTAAGCCTAAAAATCCATGGGTCAGTAGGGCGGTAGGATGGGACGCGGGGCAGCTCGCGAATTTTTTTAGACTTAAAAGCCAGTGCACTCTACCCACTACACTTAAGATCCTCTATATGTGTATATATATATATATTAATAAATATATTAGATTAGATCTCTCATTTTAGTGAATTATCGTACAGGTCTTCAAGCTGGCTTGACAAAATGTGGCGAAAAAACTGAGGTGTGGCTTCACTAATATTTCTTAGTAACTCTCAGCACAATTAGTGAGTCGATTATAGATCTATGTGCTTACATTGTTTTTAACTTTTTTACAGGCCACACCATGTGCAAAGAATCACTACAAGTACAGGCTGCTCAATGAGAAAACATGTAGAGAGGGCGTACGTTCTCATGACTTCAAGTCCAAACAAATTGTTTCAAGTTCCAACTATGCAACTTGAGAGAACCACATTGTTCTTTGGCTAATACTCCAACAATTAGTAATTCTCATCTATCACCATCTCTACCCCATCTATCCAAGATCTTCCCCCCCCCCCCCCCCCCCCCTCCCTCCCTCCCTCTATAGATGTAAGAGTAACCATATTGATACACGTGCTATGAGAAAGGTCACTGCCGTGTTTAAGGAACTCTTCTGTGTAAAGTTGTTAATTAAGAGCATCTCCAATGCATTTTCTATTTCTCATGCTATACTCAACTTATATCATGGATGTTCAAAAACATCTCTCCAATGCACTTCTATTCCTCCTCTAAAAAAATGGCAATGCTATTCTTGCTCTCAAATTTGAGAGCAACAATAGCACTACTATAATTTGAAAAGAATGGTAGAAGGTGCATTGGAGAGGTATTCTTTTGGATTAATACTATAATTTAACTTTTGCACTCTTTCCAATAAAAAGTGTACAAAACACACAACTTAAAGTATAACCATAATATCCAATGTGCCACAAAATAGCATTTATTTTAGAATGTAACATTGGAGCCATGTAGCAATGGCAAAATATAGATTTAGCATGAGCAAAAGTGCAGAAGTTCTGGAGTTCAATTATGTTGGTTCCTAGATAGTTAGAATCTGTGTGTGTGTGTGTGTGTGTGTGTGTATGTGTGTGTGTGTGTGTGTGTATGTGTGTATAAATAATTGTTAACCAAAAAATATATGTACACACATATATATACAGTCCGGATCCTAAGCGGAACTTAAAAAATGAACCTAAAAGATAGACTATGTAAAAAGCGAGATTTTCTCACAAAAAGTGAGAAATTTCTCACATTTTGAAATTTCCCACTTCAGAAATTTCTCACTTTTTTGTGAGAAATTCTCACTTTTTACACATTTTGTCTTTTAGGCCCATTTTTTAACGTCCGCTTAAAATCCGGACCGTATATATATATATATACAATCGCCTCCCTCCTTGTGGTTGTACACATATACTAGTGTATTGGTTTCTATTGTGGCCACCAGTTCCAACTTAGTACTTATTTTGTGAAAAGTAAAATTGTATTAGAATGCATCTCTACAATAACTTTGATAAAAACACCATTACCAACATCACACATTAAATCTATCTGACCACTCATCCAAAGAAAGAACCAATTTCCAGGTCATAAGAGGATTCATCTGATGGGGGACACTGCTTACATCACCCCTAGTATGGAAAAGCTTCTACTTTTGTGACCCAAAATAAAATAAAAAGCTACCTAGTAGCTTTTAGCTTTTAACACAAATTTTTGTGCTTTGACTTGTATTCTTAATTTGCAATTAATACACAATTTGATTTGTTAGTATACCAATACTTTCAAAGAGAAACCTTCCATACATCTTCATAGAAACAATCTGAATTATTCTAAGATACATTATGTCCTGTGCGTTTATATAGGCAAATTTTACATGCGAACCAACCACACTTCAAATAGTACAGAATGTACTTTAAGTGTGTCCCCGAGTCTGTTCCTACTTCAAAAGAGTAATGATTCGTGCACATAAAAATCTAGGCTATTCATTTTGGTGGGTCTCATTTATTGATTATGGTCAAATTCTACCCCATGTGGTTGGGCTCATTTTCACTTCACCCTCGGTAATTCAAAAATGGACAATTAGCTTTCTGTGGTTTTGGACCAAAGTGAAACTGTTTAGATTACACACAAAATAGCCCCACAGGGGATTAAGTATGAAATTAACCCTACTAGGAGAGTGAAGTGTCAAAATTAACCCACATCGGCAGTTAGCTCCAAAATTAGTCTCACAAAGGGTTGAGTGTTAAAAATTAGCCCCCACATATGTAAACGCAAAATGCAAAAGTGATTTGAACTGTTTATGGTGGAGATTGTGGATCAATAAGAAGTTGGGTGATGATCTGTTGACGGATCCAAGAATTTGGCCCAGGAGGCTATCTTTTACAATAAAAGAGATACGAAGAAGAAGAGAAAGCAGATAAGTATGCACTTTTTACTACTCGATCAATAATTGCATAATTTTTCGAAGTGTATTCTCGAGAAACTTTATAATTCTTGAATAATTTTGATGAAGGTCACCCTACTTATAAATAATAGTTAGTACGATCAATGACCAGGATTTATATAAGGGGCGATCATCCAATGAAATAGAAACTCATTATAATATTTTAGAAGTTTTGGACCTCCTAATAAAGTAACTTTTCTAGAAGGTCACCACACTTATATTATTCTATACAAGTCTCCAAAAGACTCTAGAGAGATATACACATCTCTTGGGACGTTGTGTTTCAAAAGTTGTGTTTTTGGGTGTGTCCAGAGTATTACCCGTATATAAAGTTGCGATAGCCTAATCTCAATATTTGATGGAATTCCCTCAGGTTCATGGATTCGAGACAAGGCATCAAAGAAATAGACACATCTTTTATCACAGCCCGGATTCTACAATAGCATAACTGAAGCCCGTGGCACGCCACCGAGGCTAAACCAATTCATTAACGTTCCCAAAAAAAATTTAGTTTGAAGAACACACGCGATGGAAAACAAAACACATTTTAAAACCAGTGGTCCAATTGACTGGGTCAGGACCTCAGTCGACTGAAGTCCTGAAGCAGAGAGTTTTCAAAAGGTTAATAGCCCGTCAAGTCAACTGAGATAGGGGTCCAGTTGACTGGGGTCTCCATTTCTCAATCGACTGAATGACCCCGGTAGACTGAAGCTCAAGCACAAACAAAAACCATATTTTCCTTCAGGGGTCCAGTCGACTGAAACAGGGTCCTGTTGACTGGTTTTTCCATATTAAATAGCAGTAGCTAGCAAGGCATAAGGGTCCAGTCGACTGAACACTGGACCAGTCGACTGATCCCCTGGCAGTAGCCCATTCTGCAAAAATTCTAAGTTTAAAAGCTTTCTAACTTCAACCAAGGATCAAACACACACTTCCAAAAGTACTCCAAAGTAATCCTAACTGTATTAAAACATTACCAAGCATAAATTACAATATGTTACTAATTGTTACAACGTTTTAGATCCATTCTAACATACTAAGTTAAACATAAGTTAAAACATTCAAATCCTTATTACAACATTCTTATTGTCCAAAACTACAAGATCAATATTCAGGTTGCCTTTTAAGTGAACTCTCACTCCCACATGCTCATTTCTCTAATTCCTCACCGGCATTCACACCTGCAATGGTTATTTAAATAACCACACATTTTTTGATTTGTTTAAGTTAACGCTTAGTGAATAAAATAATATATGCACATGAATGATAAACATGCCCGCATTCACATATCTACAATTCATACTACGAGACCTCACGTGTACATCCCACACTCCTAATCCGCGACTCCTTGCCAATAAGTCCACGTGAAAGGGTAAGACCCATGATTCTTCTCTTCAATCGTGCGACCTTAATGCCTATATCGGCTCCACAAAATGGCTCAGTAACCACGTGCTCCTTTGACCCAAATAAGCAACTCAACATGCTCAAATACATATCACCATGCTCGCGGTAAACGAAACGTGTCACCATGCTATTGGGCGTACTTATCAATATAATTGCCCAATATGAACTACACAATATATCTCTATAACTAACACATGATTTTCATATCAACCATGAATACATGCCAAGGAATCATTTCAAAATACATAGTAGAATCACTCACCTCCGATTAACGTGCTTAAAGTTTGATCCAAAGATAACCAGAGCACAAAGAACGTGCAGAAGTCCGTCTAGTAAAATCCCTATGGATCAAAAGTCCGATTATCAACTTTTATGAAAAAATTCTAGAAAATAACTTTTCAAAAATACTTGGCCAAACAAGGCCTAATAGGTATCAAAACAAAGCTCTTACCTCAAGGAGCTCGAATATGAGATCTGGGAGAAAACAGACTGACAGAAGGTACGATAGATGCATTTATATGATTACATGAGTACTTGTTTAAATGCTTCCATATTATATGATGATATATGTGTTAGCATTTGGTAATAGCTTGGACATCCAAATAAGGGTATAAATGAAAATAATTCATAACTAGTAGGTACAATAGTAATTTCAAAAAATATTTGGGACCCACGTTGGGACCCATACGGAACTTAGACAAACACTCATTAGATAATTGGGTAGATAATGGAATGTTTAGGGGATTTCATACTAGGAACTTAAGAATTCCGGGGGTGTAAACGAAAAGTGAGAAAAATTGTGTGTTTGACAACACAACATGCATTGCATGTGTGTGTCAAGAGAGCATGAGCTCTCATTTACAGTAATTAAAGAAAAAGAAGAGAGAGAACTCGGGAGAGAAGACGGAGACGAGACACCGACGTCGTTTTTCCGTCGTCACCGTTCGTCCAATTTGCGAACCGAAGCCATTTTCGGACTCGTGGAGGTGAGACGATCATTTCTATACCATTAATTTACACTTAAATTGTCAGATTTTGGTAGCTCATACTAATCGGTGAGACACCGTCTACCGAGTTCATGTAGGATTCACTTGGGAGTAGGAATTGAGCTTTAATTTGGTGGAATTTTGCATTCTTGGGCTGATTTTGGGTAGAGCTTGTAGGAGGTGAGTATTCTAACTTACAGCTTTGATGTGGTACATGTTTTATGCTTCAATTGGTAGTTAAGAAATGATGAATCTTGAAGTTGTGGTTGAATTCATGTCAATTATTAGAACTTCATGTTAAATTGGTGTGAAATTATCATGTTTATGTGACTATGTGGTTATATGTTAAGTGGTCAATGAATAATTAAGAGTAATGGTTCATTATTGGGAGTAATATGGAAGGGAAGAGGAAGAATCCGATAAATATGAAAGTTCAAGGAATAGAAGTGACCCCGCGGCCAAGGAGTTGGTCTTCCGGTCTGAATGAACCATTAACTTATGAATTCTGCCATTACGTATGCTTACGTGCTTATATTGTTTCATAATACATGTTCATGATATCCATTGCATGTTAGTTAATTCACTAAGCGTAATGCTTAAGAAAATCATTTTCCTTTTCTGTTGTGTTAAATAACAACCACCGCAGGTTCGGAGCAATACCCGGAGAAGAAATGATGGGAGAGATGGGAGAGATGATAGAGATGGGGGAAATTTGAGACTTATGCATAAGAACTCACTTAAAACTTGTAAAATATTGTAAAATATGGTTTAATTTGGTAATGGTGGATTGGTACTTTAATGTAATTATAAGTCTTGAGTCTTGGGCTTGTCATTTGGGGGGTTTCAAAGTTAACTTGGGAAAACTTATGTAAATTGCTATGTAATAGTTGGTGAGTTGGAGTTTTACTTGTGAATTTCATGTATTTTCCTTAGATATTAACTATGTACACATCTAGTTGGTTCTGACAAGTTCGGATGTTAAGTGTTGCAAGTTTTGGACAAGTTCTACTTGGTTTGCAAATGCTAAATGTGGTTTGAAACCCTTGCGGGAAAGTTTTATGAGAATGCTTGCTTGGATTGAGTTGAAACTTGAGTTCAAGTGTTTAACTTGATTTAAAAGAATTCGAGCTCATGATTTAGATGCTTGGTTAATGCTTAAACATGTTTATGAATGTGTTTGAAATGTTTTCTTGAAGTCCCAAGAAGTTTGGTTTGGTTTGGATATGAGTTGGATAGGTTTTGATAGTGTTTTTAGCAGCAAAAACATGTTCTGCAGAACCCGGATCGATCCGGGTTAATGAAGGGATCGATTTGGTCTTTTAAAGGAACATTTTGCTTAAGAATCAGTAAAATGGATCGATCTGGGTTAATGAAGGGATCGATCCGCTTGTATTTTTCACAGCACGTCCACTTTTACGGAAACGTGTATAACTCTTTCTAGATAATTCGGATTCGCGCGCCATTTTTTGCGTTGGAACCAGGACTCAAAGAAATATCTTTTGGTATAAAATTTTGATATACTTTATTAGTAACCATTTCGCCCTTGGGGCCGTTTTGTCTCAGCAAACCCTTTTATGATGCTCCAAATCATGTTTTCCTTTAATAACTACCATGGTTTCTTGCTTTTTAGTGTATTTTGGGTACGTACAGTCTTGTTACACGTGTCCTAATCCGCCAGGGTGGATTGGGGTGTGACAGTTGCTAAAACGCAAATTTCTACATAACATTTCTGAAGTTGCTAGTTAGCCTATCAAATTAATAGCGTGTTAATTCGTCCTCACCAGGACACTAAAATTAACAACATAAATAAATTCTAAACTAGAAATAATACAGATAGTGAAATACACAGGTAAACATTTAATTTCAGATAAACATTTAAAGTATTCCACAGTGACAGTCTCATACTCGGAGAGACGTCCAACAACAAATCACTCAGCCACTACAGTCTCAAAGGGTTCTCAAACACAGATACCCAAATTGACTCGTGAGTCAAAACTCACTCAAATATGTGCCAAAATGCACAACACTTCACATTATCATGCATGACAATGCAATGAGAATGCAATAACACATATGCGGGTGTTATATCTTTTGGGTTGTGTCCTAAAGTTGTCTTTGGGTGTGTCCCAAGTGTTACCCGTTTGTAAAATTGCGATTGCCTAATCTCAACATTTGAAGGAATTCCCTCAGGTTCATGGATTCAAGACAAGGCATCACCAACCTTATTCTTAACCCCCTTTCCATGTAGGCCACTAATAAGTGTCGCCCATATATTCTGGCACGTTAAATGCGTTGTTGTGCACACTCTTTGTTTGATACAGAAATGGGTTACATTGCAAGCGAACCTAATGTGGGTGCACCAATGTTCGATGTGAACATACATCTCAAACCAACACAGAAAGCTACCTTGTGAAGAAGAAAACCAGGGCTACAAGGTCGCTGGAGAAAACAAAAACAAAAGCCGAGAAGAAACTACCAACAAATAAAAATAAAAAATAGAATACAAATAGAAACAACAAAAACTACCCGCCCCACTTCTATGAACACCATGTCCTCTCATTATAGCACTAGCTGGTCTCGTGTTTTAATTGTCAGAGGCATAGGACATCTTGCGCATGGTTGTTCTTATTCGGTTACTAGTGCGTTTAATTGTCGAGGCATAGAATATGACGGTGGAGCATGTGGCCCATGTGGATTAATTAGAAGTTGGGTGAGTATCTTTATTCTTGCTAAGTTGGTTGTATTTGTGAAATTGCGATAGCCGGCTGAGCTCCAACATTTGCCTTGAATTTCCTCAGGTTCATGGATTTGAGACAAGGCATGAATAACCTTGTTCTCAACCCCCTTTCGTGTATGTTATAACATCATCCAATCCCATAAGTTTGAACTCGAGATCCCATATGTGCGGCAAAGTAGTAGTGTTATTTGCTCCAACAGAAAATTTCAGGCTTTGATATGGTTAGGTGTGATAAAGAATTATCTCCCTTTTCAAGTAAGGCCTACACTTATTGATTGATTGCACAATCCCAAGTATTTAGCTATTAATCCCTTGCTGAAATTGGCTAGAGGTCTTGTTTCCCTCACTAAACTGCTCCAATCCCTAGATAAGATGCATTAGATTATGTAGTAAAAGGTTGGGAAATTTTGGTAAAGCCAATACTAGGCATTCACCCTCAACGTATGGCCTCCATTTGAACCTGTCATTCTTTAGTAATTCAGCTCACAGTTATGCACTGCTCTAATCCCTTGATAAGATGCATCATATTCTGTAGTACAAAGTAGCGAAAATTTGGTACGGCCGATATTGACTGGTGTAGAACCCATAGAGCTCTTTTCAATATTAGGAATGCACCCCTCAGCTTTGGGCCTCCATTTTTCCAAAAATTTTAACATTTTGTTCACTTTCAATGTATGCTTAGATTAAAAAAAAATCAGGGGCCCAGTTTTATCATAGGAGTAACTAGTTGAAAACCCATGCTATGCACGGGATTTAAGTTTTTTGAACAAAATACCAAATAGTAGAACTTCTGTCTAGTTAACAAACAAATTCTAAAAATCTAACCGTGATTTTTTCCATTTAAAAAACTATTTAATGAAACCCCTAAAGCGAATAACCTAGACTATTTGGCAAGAGCACGCGGTTTGTGAGAAGTACGTATACAGACTTTAAGAATTACAAATTCTAATACGATTAAAGGTTGGAACTAATCAACAATCTTCTAATTAAGAAGACATTTATTAATTAATGGGTGTTGTGTGTGAGAAAGAGAAAGGGATTGCAAAAATTATTGTTACTGTGGTTAGATTCAAAAGCTTATTCATGTAGGGAAATAAGTGCATGAAATCACGAAATACGTTGAAATGAACTGGAGTGGAGGTTGAAAACTTGGAATTAACAGCTTTTTGGAAATTCAAAGTACCGTGACTTTAAAACGAATGAGATTGACCCATAAATTGAAATTTCTTCAGTGATAGCTAAAAGAAATTTAGGTTCTGATGAATTATGTGTTTCTGCAACTCAGATCAATGATAGCAAAAAAGATGCTTATTAAAAATGTGTGTATCAAGTCTTCCTGCAGCTTCAACTTTTAACCAAATAATTTTAAAACACACGAAGAATGAAGGTTTAGATTAGATGGTAAAGATAAAAAGTAGAGTCAAGATATGAAAAAGCAAAGTTTTCTAGAGAACACGGGAATTTGCAAAACATACTGATCAGGAGTGTTTAATTCACCATATACTCCATTCCATTTAAAACTCATTTCACTACAAATAGCTCTTCTTTAGCCCAAACACTCAACAAATACCTAACACGCCATTTTATACTAAATAATATATGGGAACATGAATGGTACACACTGCTTTACCAATGTAACAGACAACTCTTTAAGTTCTTGATCCTCCTCTAATTGATTCTAGCTCAAAATTAAATGAAGTTGTGACTAACTATTCTCGTGAGCTATAGCAATTATTTCTCACTTGTTTTGAATCTAAGTTCTGCCACAAACATAGAAGATAACGTAATGAACTCAAAACAGTCTTACATTTTTGTCCGTGGAGGAAAGATTGATACATAGTTGCAAACCCTTTTGGGTTCCTTCTCTTGCAAGCATTTCTGAATGTATTATTCCTTCCTCTTCATGCTGTCATCCACTACACAATTCAGCACCAAAAGTTTTATATACTATTCTCAGCCAGTGATATGATCATTCTAAACTTTGAGCCTAAAATTATTCCTGATTTAGCCAAAGAATCATAACACTATGACAACGAGACGGAAAAAAGAAAGGGAATGTGTTGGATCGAAACAATCATATATACGTAAATAATATGTTGGGTGTGGCTTATATTGTAATGGGTCCGTTACACTAGTCGTGTGGGGGGTGCGGTGCAAGGGGCGTAGCCCCCGGTATAGTATGGGTATTTTAATTAGGGATTTTGTCATGTACCTATAGGAGATATATATATGATGTAACTCTAAATTGTTTTTGATAGTGGAAAATTTCTGGCTCTCCGATGTGGACGTAGGCACATTGCCGAACCACGTGATAATTCTTTGTGTCTCTTTAATCTTTTTGTTTTTTCATATATTGTTTGCATGTGATTGTTTCGATTCAACACAATATATGAAAAACATAAGGATTAAAGAGACACAGAGAATTTCTACGTGGTTCGGCAATGTGTCTACGTCCACACCAGAGAGCCAGAAGTTTCAACTATCAAAAACGATTTAGAATTAATTACATCATATATATCTCCTATAGGTACATGGCAAAATCTCCAAAATACCCATAACGTACAACGGGGGGTCCACCGGACTAGTCCATGCCTCACATAACTCTTGTCAGCATACGCTTTACTCTGCCATGGGCCACAGGGCCCTCCCCTTGACTTTTGAGTCTAATGTAACGGACTCATTACAATATGAGCCACACCCAACAGAATGAAAACTACTCTTTAACAATTCCAGAGCATCATTCCTCCTGTGAATATCAGTGGCTGCTCTTAACATCTTTAAATTTTATACCAATTATGTCCTGAAATCAAATTGACCCAAACAAATGGAATTTCGGAAATATATAATTCTATCAACATGCATACTGGACGGATAAAATGCTGAGAAATTAGTAATCACATCCCCATAGATAATTGGATGCTAGAAAACCAAAATCAAATGAAAATTGTATTATCAATAATCAAACAAAACCTGAGATTAATGTGAGATGTTGACTATTGCTTGGAATTCCCAAGAATTTCCATAAATTGGATGGCACAAAATTGAATATTACTAATAATGCGCGCGCAGCGAACAGGAGCAAGAGTTGAAGAAAGAACTCAGCTGAAAAAAGGTTTGTTTGTTAATTTTGATTTAATGTCTTGTTATGGTTAAATGTCTCATTCTAATGGAAATTAAATAGGGTGATTTAGTGATAAATCCCTAGATACTGCAATTAAATAGCTTTAGGTTCTTGAGTTAAAACATCTTCATAATTAAGTCTCTGAATTTTTTTAGGGACTAAAATACCCCTCATCAAGTTTGGTATTCTTAAAAATGGTAACCTCATCCATTAATGTTTTCAACCAAAATTTCTCCCCAAAAATTAAGAGAATAAAAAATTAAGGTGATCAAAATTTGAAAGTCATTATTACTCATAATGACAGCTATTTTCAACCACAATCATGTCCAATAACATGATTTGTGGAACACAATTTGAATTGAAAAGGCACAACATATTGTGAAAAAAATGAGAATGGAAGAGAGAGTCCCAACATGATTTGTGAATTTCACAGCATGTTCTGGAAAACGAAAATGAGAGAGAGAGAGAGAGAGAGAGAGAGAGTCAACATGATTTGTGAATTTCACAACATGATTTGGAAAAAATGGGAATGGAAGAGAGAGTCTCAGCATGATTTGTGAATTTCACAACTTGTTCTGGAACAGGAAAATGAAAGAGACAGAGTCACAACATGATTTGGAAAAATGGAAATAGAAGAGTCACAACATGATTTGTGAATTTCACAACATGATTCGGAAAAAAATGGGAATGAAAGAGTGTCCCAGCACGATTTGTGAATTTCACAACTTGTTCTGGAAAAGGAAAATGAAGGAGATAGAGTCACAACATGATTTGTGAATTTCACAATATGGTCTGGAGAACGAAAATCAAAGAGAGAGTCACGACATGATTTGTGAATTTTCACAACATGTTCTGAAAATGAAAATGGAAGAGAGATTCACAACATAATTTGTGAATCTCACAACATGTTTTGAAAAGAGAGAGAGAGAGAGAGAGAGAGAGAGAGAGAATACCATTGCATCCTAGCACCCACAACCACTGTTAACCATCATCATCACCAATTTCAAAAAAAAAAAAAAAAACCTTGAAACTATTTGGATTACAAGATCGGACGAAGTGTACTAATTGCTTCTTTTGCAATCTTGATTTGATATAGAAAACTCCAACCAATCTTGCCCTTTCTCCAGAAATGATTCCTCTAGTTGAATGCAACTCTTTCCGGGGATCATCCAAAACTGGCTTAAGAAAATCCATGTAGAATTAGAGAGAGGTAGAGGTATGAGACGTGTGTGTAATGTTGATATACATGTATTTGGTGTATCTCTTTGTTTCTTTTTCTCTAGCAAGGAAGATGAACAATCAATCCTATGGTAGTGATATTAGTCAACCTGTATTGAATAACATGTATGCAAATAAGGTATGTCTGACATCCTGTGAAATATAAGAAGAAAGAAGACCAAAATAACTCATTAAAAAACAAAAATGATCCGCATGAACACACAATCAAAGAGTCAAACATGGAGTAATTTGATAGATTTTTATGATGTAATCAATATGAATGATCAATCAGCATGTGTTAAGGGATGTAAATGGTAGAAATAATTCTAACATTCAAAACACAAACAAACATGACAATAGTGGTGAATAAATACAATTATTACTCCCAAATTCCAATTAATGACTAAATATATATTACATCTATATATATCCCAGAATATATAAAAGGGTAAAATGGGGACAATGAAATCATTAACCATGATTAGGTGTGTTAACTAGGATCCTAGGGATCTAGTATGAAATAAAAATATTGGGTGGCCTCCATCCACGAAAGTACATAAATGGGGGATTTAAGGGCAATTGTCTAAATTAAATATACAGAGCTTCGGGCTTCTTTCCAAATTCTGGTGAAAAAGTAAAGGTAATCATCGATGTCTTAAAATCATATTTTTTCACTATGTTGAATTGGGCCAGGTGATCAAGCCATGGCCTCTGATGTTTTTACAGGCCGACCCACCATGTTGATCAGTGAAGGTTGCTATACCCAATATAAGACGCATCAAACTTCAAGCCAAATGCTATTCACACAACAATAGGGTTTTCATTTTTTTTTTAATTTATTTATTAATAGAACTACATTTTTGTGAACATTTTTTTTGTTATCTATAGGTGCACAAGCAAACAGAGGTGGGACAACATCATACATGATACTAGGTGGTTTCCCAAGTTGAACCCACTAAAATAAAGAAAAAAAAAATAGGTGTGTCAAATTTGTAGTTTGACGAGTTCTAACAGACTTGCTATATTTCACAACCAATTTAAGTATTAACCAAATAGGTACGTATAGTGCACCCATATTTTAAGACCAGATTTTTGTTATGATTGAGCCTCATCAAAAATTACATCATAGTATAATCATACTTAATTAATGATGTGGTTTTAAGTTATAAAATGACACCAATGAAAAAAATTCCTAGCGCCACTGCTAGAGATGACAATTTACTTAGCGCCATTGGTACTCTGCCCGACTCCGCTCTTAATGGTAAAGAGTTGGAGTCAACCAAAATTGTAAAAGGGTAGAGTTGGGTTGGAGATACAAAACTCCTTTAGGAGTAGGAGTGGAGTTGGGAATACATTCCTAACTACTACTCCGACTCGATTATATTGCATATTTACTAAAATACCCTCAGTAGTATAAGTAATATATTTACTTAATACCTATGATATATAAAGAAGATGTTAGGGTTACAAATCACAATTAGTCATTCTCATGTCTCAACATTGCCTAAGTGAGATGTTGGAGGCTAATTTTTTTTTTTTTTTTTTTGTATTAGTTACTTTGAACATTATGTAGATTTACTTGAAATTAAATAAAGTCTAAATTGATAAATGGAGTAGGAGTGAGATGAAGTAGAGTAGGAGTATGCAGTATTAAATGTTATAGAGTTAGTATGTTTCGTGGGTAGGAGTAGAGTAGGCGTAGTCATATATATTAACAGAATGGAGTAGGAGTGTGGCGACCCCTACACTACTCCGCCCCGTTGCCATTCCTGACCCACTGCAAGCAAATTATAAAATTTTTAGACCCCTAATCCCATAAAAAAAAAAAAAAAAAAAAAAAAACCTTTATTGAAACTTTTTTCAAAAGCAATAAACAATTAAGCCTTCATTTTTCTAAATTTATTGGATAACAATGCAGGGATGACATTACTTTGGTTCCTTAGTACTGTCCTACATCAATCTATAGCATTCATTTTATGAGAGTGTGAAAGCATTGAAGTTAAATGGTCAAAACGTGTATTTATAACATTCTTGGAAGAAAACATATATATGATGTAATTTACTAAAGAAAAAGGAAGTTAATCAGGTTGGTAAAATCAAACAAGCAATGGTCAGGTATTCAAAGTTCATTCCCGGAAAGGAGAAAATTATATACGAAGTGAAAAACAAAAATTGCAGCAAGGTTCCCTAATGCATTTTGCATTATCTGCTTCGACCTGTAAATTCACACCCAGATAAATTAGGACAAATCTGATACAAGAGGTATATGTAAGCACATAATGAAAAGTGTTGAAGCATATATATGCCAGAATCAGTTCTCGAACTCAAGACTATTCCTCTGCATTGACACTAAAATCGAAGGTAATAATGTTAAAATCAAAACACCAAGACCGAAGGATGCATCCAAAGTCCAAAAGATAATAATTTTCAGCTAAAATATATAAGAACTTAGTTATCAGGAGAATGCACTAAAATGAATGGATCAATCTTCATCTACGCTTAGTTATTAATCGGAGAACACTCATTCATATAAAACCTGTCATTGCTTCAGCCTTCAAGTAATGGCCCTACCAGCATATTAATTAGAGTAGCATAACAAAAAAAAAAAATACTATAAAAAATAAATAACAAATAAAAAATGTCACAACACAGAATCTAAAGAATATATGAGAAACAACAACTCAGAAGAAAGAAATGGCTATGAATAGAAAAATGAAATAAAGAGAAAATCAATCCTACAGTATAGGAAAATGCCATTAAACTGATTGCTTGACTATCAGATGTATGTTCAATCGAACAAATGAAATCCGTAGAAATAAAATATCACGATGGGATTAATAGGTTCATTAACCTTAGTTGAAGTTACAAAAACCCATGTAATGAGAGATTGGCCGATTTCACACACACACACACACACAAATGATAAGGTAAACTAATCTAAGGCAAATAAAATACTCAATTTCAACCTGAAAACAAAAGAACCAGAAATACAACAACTCAAATCTCCATGGCCAACCTGAAATAGAGAAAATAGAAAAAGAGGAAAAGAAGATAATACTATTAGAACCCTCACCTATGGACGAATATGCATGGTGGGCCAGCATGTTTATCTGCTAAAGAATACAAAACTTTACAATATAAATCTACAATTTAGCAATCCTCTGACATCGATCACATCTCCGTACTAACTCCTGGGCATCCTGCTTCATACTAGCCTGTAATACCCCAATGTTAGAGCTTGGTGTGCCAAATACCTGGTCCCGAATTGGTTTCTACATGCTCCTTCCTGTATTTCTCTAGGAATCAAATGAACCGTATATCAAACTCCCCGATCTCTATAGACTACTTAGCTAGTCTCCCTGATGTTTCTGGCTTGTGGAGTACGGATCGGAGAGGGTGATCTATGGGTACTCTGATAGCTTGTGCTTGGAAGTAAGGCCTGAGCTTTCTAGCTAAGACAATTAGAGTATAGAGTAGTTTTTCAAGATTCGTGTACCTTTTCTCGGCATCCAGGAACGTTTTGCTGACATAGTAGACCGGTTTTTGGGTCTTCTGCACTTCTCAAATTAAAGGCGAGCTAACAGCATGGCCCGAGACTCCCAAGTAGAGGTATAAGGATTCTTTAGGCTCTGGGGTGGGTAACAGCTATGAACTCCCCAGTTAGGCTTTGAGTTCATGGAAGGTAGCTTCATACTCCAAAGTCCATTCCAAGGTTCCTCCTCCTCTCAGAGCCTTAAAGAAGGGGAGGCATCTGTCTGAAGCCTTTAAGATAAAACGATTCAATGCTGCCAATCTCCCATTTAGACATTAGATCTCCTTCTTAGTTCTGGGGGACCTCATCTCTATCAAAGATATGACCTGACTGGGGTCTACTTTTATTCCCCTCTGGGACACCAAGAAATGCAAGAATGTTCCTGCATAAGCTTCGAAGATACATTTGGAAGGATTCAGCTTTAGTTGAAACTTCTATAGAGTTTCGAAGGCCTTTCTCAAGTTGCTAATGTGTTCTTCCCCTTACTTTCCCTTAACTAGCATGTTATCAATGTAAATTTCCATCGATTTACCAATCTGATCCTGAAACATTGTGTTGACCAACCTTTGGTACGTGGCCCCTACGTTCTTCAGGTCAAATGGCATGACCTCGTAGTAGTAGAGACCTATGCTAGTGATAAAAGAGGTATTTTCCTGGTCTGAGGGATGCATCTTTATCTTATTGTACCCTGAGTATGCGTCCATAAAGGACAGGAGTTCGTTCCCCGCCATTGAATCCACTTGCTATCCTTTAGGCAAGCTTTGTTCAGTTCAATGTAGTATATGCAAACTCTCCAGTTTTCTCACTTCTTTGGCACCACCACAGTGTTGGTTAGCCAGCTTGGACAATGAACTTCCATTATGTGCCCTACCTCTAAAATTAAGTCAACTTCTGCATTGATGATCTTGTTTCGCTCCGGTACAAAAGTTCTTCTCTTTTGCCTTATGGGTGGATGAGATGGGTCCATAGAGAGGTGGTGTGTGATGACCTAAGGGTCCATTCCAACCTAATCGTGTACCGACCAAGCAAACACCGAGATGTGTTCCTCCAAAAATGAAATTATAGTTGATCTCTGTTGGGATTCATGGCGGGTTCCAATCTTGACAACCCTGTAGGGGTGCTGCTTGCTGATAGGGACTTCTTCTACTTCCTCATTCGACTCCAACACCAATGGTATTTCAACATCTACATCGACTTCAATTTGCTGGGCGTGCTGGCCCTAGGGTGTTTGCTCCACCGGACGAGGGATATGTGATTGCTATCTAAGGTTTGCAGTTTTGAAAGCGGTGCAGCCGCAATCCCTTGCTTTTTCTGATCACCTCTGACAGTGACCACTGCCTCTCGAATGATCAACTTCATACGTTGGTGGAAGGATGATGGTATAACCCCCAGGTCATTGAGCCATTGTCTCCCTATTATGCTATTGTAAGGAAAGAATGAATCCACAACATGAAATTTGTTTAAGGTATTGATGTGGTTAGATTCCTCCCCCACCGTAATGGGCAAGATGACACGTCCCTCTTGAACTTTAACTTCTCTATTGAACCCTGTCAAGTTAGACTTGGCAATCTCGATCCTCCTCACGTCAAACTCCATCTTCCTTAATGTAGAAAGGAAGATGACGTTAACCGAGCTCCCATTATTAATCTAGAATCCTTCTGATGTCAAAATTAGGCACCCTCAAAGTGACTACCAAGGTGCCCTCATGGGTAAATGAACCCCAATGAGGTCTTGATCCATGAATGTAATCTGACGTTCCACTCTAGCTCTACTTTCAAAACCAAAAAAATACTCATAGGGGATACCTGGCCTCTCTTGCTAGCCTCTTCTGAGCCTGATTCGAGTGCCCAGAATTCCTCAAGCTTCTATGGAAAGCAAGAATGATGTTAGATTGAGCTTACTGATCTTAGGTAGCTCGTTCCTGATTTATGTTTTCATATGTTATCTCTGCCATCATGCCTGTCTTCACGCTTACCAGTTTTGTCATCACTCCCTACAATGTACTGCTTGAGCCTTCCTCGCTTGATTAGTTCCTTGATCTCACGTTTAAGGACCTTACATTCATCAGTAGTATGACGATGATCCTTATGGAGGTCATAATATTTGGACATGTCTCTCTTTTATGGGTCTACTCTGAGGTGCTCCGACCATTTAAAGTGCTCTCTTCCCTTGGACTGATCCAAGATATGAGATAAAGAAGCAATCAAGGGCGTGTAGAACTCTGCACTCTTGAAATCTGACTTTCGGACTGATCTTTCAGGGGACCTCTGCCTCTTCTTCTTATCTTTGTATTCCTTCTTTGATGGCTCAAGGTTGATCATGTTCATTAACTCCTTCCTGGCCACGTTCATATCTTCCACCAAAATGTACCTATTTGCCTGAGCAAGAAGCTCTACATGATTCTTTAGCGGGTTCTTGGTGATTGACGTCAAGAACAGACCAGGATGGAGTCTTGCTTTCAGGGCTGAATTGGCAAAGCCCTGATCGTAGCCATCCATAGTGTTAAGCTCTGCGTTAAACCGTGATGTAATCCCTTAGACCTTCTCCTTTGGCATAACGTACATTTTTGCTATTAAATCTTTGATTGCTATCATATTTGTTTTCTTAATGATGTTTTTTATCATAGAAATATCCCAACAAAAACATCCAAACTGTGGTTAGGCCCCTTCTTAATATTCTTGCTTGTCAAGAATTTTTTTATAAACTTCACGCCTAGGTCAGAAAATGAGGTTACGGACTGAGGTAGAAGTCTGTTGAGCCAGGACAAAGCTGACCCAGTAAAGGTTTTACAAAAAGCTCAGCACATGAAAGCGTTGCTATGACTGTAGAGAGTCATTGCATGCTGATAGTGACCAAGGTGCTCTGCTGGGTCTGCCTTCCCATCATACATATTGAATTTTGGGAGGGTGACTTCAGAGGCGGCTCATCAGTGATTTTCTTGATGAATGGAGGGCTAGCCTACCCCAATAGTTGCTGCAGCTCTTGTTCTGCATTAAGCTCCAATGCCTCTAGTGAATCATCCTTTGGATTCTGTATTCTGCTCATCTCCTTTGTTTCGAAGCTCATTTACACTCTTAATTGCTGAGCTATGGCAGTCTTAGGAGGTTGATCACCATCCCTCTGATCCTTCAAAGGGTTGAATTGGCTTCTCACAAGCTGAGACATAGCTTGCTGCTACTGAACTAGGATTTGTACAGTGTCTGCTAAACTCTTGATCTACTCCATCATTGCTTCCATGGGAGTCAGTGGACGAGGCGGCGAATGACTGCCAATTGACTCCTCTGGCGTAGGAGGATTCGGATTATCCTGATGGGAAGGTCCGAGGTTAGGATTCTTCCCTTTAGGATGAGAATGAAGATGCCCTAGTAGAAACCTTACAGAGTAAGGAAAAATAGGTGGAAATGATCAAAGTTTCGTCGTTTCCCATGGACGGCGCAAAATGACATTGCCTGACTTGGACTGATCTAAGGTGAATGCTAAATTAAGCTATAGTGGATGGTTTTACGGAGCAATGGCATGCACACAAGACAAGAAAGAGCCTTCTCTATTGGCTAAGTTAGTCACACGGAAGAAGAAATTTACAGGAGTTTGAGAGGGAATGATTGTGTACCTTTTTGTGGATTCGGCTTGGATATAAATAGGGCTGCATTTCAACTGATTGTGCTCTTCTCAGTGCACTTTCCCACTCTTTAGTAGTGGACTGGACACATGTCCTTCCCGTTAGAAGGGTTTCTCTAGGGTCTGCCATGTGTCCGTACTCTTGCTAATGGGTTGCGTGCTCCATGCCCAGATGGGAACGTGGGTAGTTTGAAATATCTCGGGCTGCACAGTCAGTTGATTCCATCCTCATAGTACTTTGAAATGGGTCCGGGTTACCCATGTGCGCGGCACATACCTTTAAACTGTGTTGACACGTGTCGTGGTCCATTGGACCAACCAAACGATGGCATATCAAAGAGAAATAACAAATACTGATTGAAAGTTATTCATTATTGTTTTGTGCATTTAATTTCACTTTTGTTTTGTATTTTATAAATTTAACTGCATTTTTCTTGAATTTATCAATTCCAAATAATTACAGAACAACACCCCCCTTTTTAAAAAAAAAAATTTAATTTCTGTAATATGCATTTTTTAACTTGAAAATGTTCCAAATATCCTAATTAATTGACAAAGGTCTTGAGTATGTTACTACAAATTTTGATGTGTCACAATTCTTATGGACCTATTAGCATTTACTTTTTTTGGATCATATATTGTTCTTAAGCGATTGTGTGTTATTCTTGTAGATGTCTGCGGTACGTGAGCTTTTCGTAGGTTTTGGTTTACACTTATGAACTTCTATACCGCTAGACCAGGTATATTGGCCTTGGGTACTACTTTATCCGTGCGCGGGGGTGGAAGTGAACAAGGGCGGATCTATGTAGGGGCAAGAGCCCTAAGTTTAAAAAAATATATATATACCCTATAAAAGAAAATTACATTTAATTAAGCCCTCCTACAAATTTAATTAAGCCTCATATTCTGTTAGGCCTCGTTTGGCAGGTAGGATAAAGCTGGAAAATAGGCCAGGATGAGGCAGGATCGAATAGGATAGTAATTCTGTCTGATAGGCTGTTATGTTGTCTTGTGCTTCGAACGTGCCCGGATATAAGCTCTGAATAATAACTAAATTATTGCTTTTTAACACAAAAAAAAATTGCCAAATATATATATATATATATATCTGAAAATGAATATTATCATGTGATGTAGGTGGTTTTGCATTGACTTGTACATAATGCTCGGAACTTCCTAGACTTAAAGGGAATCATTGAATTCTCTATAGTCTTTTAGAGACTTGTACAGAATATTATAAGTAAGGTGACCATCTAGAAAGATTACTTTATTAGGAGGTCCAAAACTTCTAAAATATTATCACGAGTTTCTATTCCATTGGATAATTGCCCCTTATATAAATCATGGTCATTGATCGTACTAACTATTATTTATAAGTAGGGTGGCCTCCATCAAAATTATTCAAGAATTATAAAGTTTCTCGAGAAAAAAAACTATATTTCGAAGAATTATGCAAATTATTGACCGAGTAGTAAAAAGTGCATACTTATGTACTTTTTCTATTTCTTCATATCTCCTTTATCATCAACTATGAAAAATCTACTTAAGTCTTGTAATACGTAAAAGATAGCCCCTCTGGGCCAAATTCTTGAATCTACCTCTAGGAGTGAGGTGGGTGTAGACACCTGATTTTTGCTCATCCCAATAAAAAAAATGTCAATAACTTGCATCGAGTCCGACCAATGTGAAGAGCTTGTCAATACAAGGTCCCTGGACTTCGAATCAGCAAAATCTGAGCACAGATGAAGAAACGATCGCATTTTGAAGTTTCAAGAATCTGGCGTGATAGTGGGTTCTCACCGGGGAGGGGTGGTGGATGAACCTTGTATATTTCGTTATCGTCACGAGTGGGAAATGTGAGCAAGTGATTAAGGAATGTAGAAAGGATATCAACAATGGATTTTCTCTTTTGATCAGTGAATACAATAAACAGAGGTTTATATATTTATTAATTTATTGTTCATACTAATTTATGTCATTTAAGATTATGACCAATGATAATGAGGGTATTTTCATGCGGTTCACGTGAAGCAGCAATGGTAGACACAATTAAAGAACTCAGGTATTCGATCTCTATTCATTCTATTAAATGACATTTGAAATCGATGAAGCCCTAATAAGTTTGATTTCATGTGTGCAGGGAACGGGAGCAAGCATTGATTGATCAGCTCGCAGTAGAGAGGTGTATGTTAGATTGTGCATCCCAATCCATTTTGATTGAATGTCTGTATTAACTAAATTTTGAACTCGTGCAATGCACGATAGAGAATTATTAAGTTGAATTAAAGTTGAGTGAGGTTTAAAATGTTATCATTTGTTTAAATAATAAGGTATAAAAGTAGATATGTTCACTTAATCTGTTTGTTTAATCCAACTACCATTAAATTTAGTAACAATAGGATTTAGAGGTCTCATTACAGAAATCACTAATTCGTCCATCAAAAAAAAATTTAGAAAAATAAAATAAAAATTAAATTACTAATTCAATTCATCCAATTAGAGGTCCTTTATTTTTTATGAGAAAATTAGATATAAATCCCTTCATAGAGAGTTCTAGTGCTTAAAGGACAGCTAAATATTTACACTTTTGTTTAGGTCCCTCACTAGGGTAATTATATTTACTAAGGTCCATTAGTTGTGTATTATTCATATTTTATTATCAATATACCCATGTTCAAAGTGGTGAAATTTCACCAAGTTTTGAAAAGTGGTAAAATTTCACCAAGTTTTGAAATTTTTATCAATAATGCTTTTTTCCGTTTAAGACGATTATACCCCATTTCTAAGTGATGAAATTTCACCAAGTTTTGAAATTTTTATCACTAATGATTTTTTTCGCTTATGACAATTATACTATCATGCCCCGCAAAAATAAAGGGTATTTTATTGAAAAAAAAAATAAAATGAATTACATTTGAGTGCCCAAAATTACAATTAAATTCCTTTACACGGCTAAGACCCAAATAACTCGAACCCACACGGTACTCTATGGTGCTCCAATTTGACTGCTACCAATGGTACCTGCATCTAAAATAACACACGGGGAAGTATACAATATGACAGGAATAATAAAGGCTCAAAAGTACAATGAACAACCACGACGAATCAAATAAAATAGACCAATTACTCAACCCACCCGTTCACACAATTTACCCGCTCACCCACAAGAGCATCATATCAGGTTCCTCTTGGTCATATAGCAAAGAGTCACCTTACCTCACCTCACCCGTCTCCAATACGTCGGTCCCTGAGGCCTGTTGGACTATTGGTAGGTGCTCCTTACTCATGACTCTTTAGTCCCATAGCACTTAGCCAAAATAATGTTTTAATAATATTTAACCAAAAAGACGTAGATTCCAATAGAAAGACAACATAAATCAAAAAGAGTACAAATAGGGATGACAAGAAAAATACTCCGGAGATTTAAGAGCATATTGTACACAACCCAGTACCTTAAAAATAATGTTGAGAAATTGCCAAACTCTCTGAATATATATGGTTGTGTGAGTATATATGTAACTATATGTGTGTGTGTATATATCAATATGTGTGTGTGAATAAACAATGTATTGTGTGAGTATCTGAAACAGAGAGAGACAGTGGAGACAGTTAAGAGAGTTGAGAGACTGAGAGTTGATAAGAGTTGTTGTTTCATTTATAGAAATAAAAATACTTGGGCACCAAGCATAAACACACACACTCACACACACACAAATACACTGCCCAAACTAAAATTGGGCACCAAGTCTCCTATGGGAGATTATCCCATGTGGTTACTCACACCACCACGCACACACACAGATAAAATTTACACTATTAAAAATCTCAAACTGGTATATTTTCTAATGAAAATAAATATATGTTTTTTTTTAAATACATTTTAAATTTTCGGGTCACTACATATACCCTGTTCAAAGTGGTGAAATTTCATCAAGTTTTGAACAGTTTTGAAATTTCACCAAGTTTCAAAATTTTAATCATTAATGATTTTTTTTCGTTTATGACAATTATTCCCTTGTTCAAAGTGATGAAATTTCATCAAGTTTTGAAGAGTGGTGAAATTTTTATCAGTAATTATTTTTTTCCGTTCATGACGAGTATACCTATGTTCAAAATGGTGAAATTTCACCAAGTTTTAAAAAGTGATGAAGACACGTAGAGGAGAGAGAGAGAGAGAGAGAGAGAGAGAGAGAGAGAGAGAGTTGAAAACACAGAGGCGTACATAGATGTATGTGTATTTTAGAGAGAGAAGTGAGTATCTTCACTTGTGTGTTAGTGAGAGAGAGATTTTATTATGTGTATACACTAATATGATATAGGGTATTAGTGTAGGGATATTTATGTCCAATAAAGATTGAGGGACTTATTGATACATATTTTTTTAAGTTGTCTTTAAACTAACATAATTACTATAAATTGTCCTTATATCTAATTTCTTATTTTATTAGCAGTCAGAGAGCAGCGACGGATGTACAAAGGGTCCAGGGTGGGCCCAACTCCCCTGGACTCTTCATAATTATATTTTATCCTTAAAAAACTCCTTTATTTAGTATTCTGGACTTTGCATAATGACACTTTATCTTGAAAAATCTCTAGTATTTAGTTTTATACCCCCCTCAAACATTAGACCAAGGACCAATGCCCAAGTCATTCTTACAAGTTCTTTTATCAAACCAAAAAATCAGTCACATCCTGACATAAAATTGTATAATGCCTGAACAATCTCCAGAATACAACGAACACAAAATTGTATAATACCCGAACAATAATGATATGATATGCAGTGAGTGAGAGAGAGAGAGAGAGAGAGATTTTAATTTTTCACTGTGACGAAATGAAACTGAAGGAGAATATATGGACAGTCTGGTGACTGTTCAAACCAACGCATCCAAACAGAGCATTACAACTGTTGGAGTGGTGACTGGACAAAAATAACACAACCAAATAGGGCCTTATAATTCTTGTTGAATTAATTCTAGAATTCTGGAAGGACATGATTGTTCGAACAAACTGGAGGGAAATTCAAATGAATTTTCTCCAAAAAGATTAGTTATTAGCCCAAGCCCAAGACCACGAACCCACGGCCCGCCCAAGCCTAGCCAGTCAATCGATCGGCAGTGGCGCGCGTAGGATAAATCCTATAAAGGCCTAGGTCCTCCTCCCTTAACAAAAGTGGATACCCCAAATAGGCATGCCCCTTAGGAGACTTCCCTCTTAAATATACCCTTAAGTTCTTTATTGTTTTTCCAATATGGGACAACCAAGGTTTCCCACATTTTCCTCCTTCACCAATGTTTCACATTGGCCACTTTGGATGACAATTTCTCATTCATTCCTTATGGGATTTTGACATGTAAATATACGGCGTTCATCTCCTCATGGAGGAGAACGGACTCCAATGTGATCCCTCCCCAAAGGACGTATGGGACCCACCTTAAATTGGAGCTAAAGTTTACATAACAACTAGTTTTATGAAATCCAATTTTCCAACAATCCCCCACATGAATGAAATTGGCGACCTAACAATGTAAATGAAAATGCTGACACAGTTCGATTATCGACGAAGAATTACTACTTCAGACTAAGTAGCCTAGTGGCTTTGAACTTGCCTTAGTGTAAAACTATCAGATTTATTAACTAGTGAGTAGATTAGATTATCTTTGAACTCCTAGTCATTTGTGTAAACCTAGACAATAGAATTCACACAGTAATTCTTCTAACATATTTGGTTCTCACGTTTGTGTTCGTTTTGGCCTTGAACACCTCTTGGTTCCATGAGTGTTTTAGATAATCTAGCCTTCAAATTCTCATAGAAGCGGCCCCTTATTACTCACGTAGGTGGTATCTATGAAGAGTATCCTACAATACCCCACTTGGACATTATCCGAGGTATAGAGACCATTAAAAGCATATCTTATCATGTTGCTCGCATCAGATAGACAGTGACTCATCTTTGAAATGGGAGAAGGAAGATATAATTCTTCTCAGTGTATTCTGAGTACTACATAGTTCAGTTTTCCCATTGAACCTATATCTTGGGATCTCCAATCAACTAGGTTCGGTTGCCACCATAACGACTCTTGTTTAATGCATAGGCTTTAAACCCATTCCCCTCGATGAACTTTTCACTTGTTCTCTCGTTAGGCCTTTTGTAAGTGGACCCGCTATGTTTTCCTTTAACTTTACACAGCCAATGGATATGATCCCATTTGAGAGCAATTGTCGAACGGTATTATGTCGTCAACGAATATGATGAGACTTACCGTTATACATGTGACTCTGTGCTCTACCAATCGCATATTGGCTATCACAATGTATACATATAGTAGGCACAGGTCTTGACCAATTTAGAATATCCTCTAGGAAGTTACGAAACCATTCGGCTTCTTCCCCAACTTTATCTAAGGCACTGAATTCGAAATCCATTGTAGATATTTCAATACAAGTTTGTTTTGAGGATTTCCAAGATACTGTTGCACCTCCAAGTGTAAAGACATATCCACTTGTGGATTTTGAGTCTTTAGAATCAGATATCCAATTTGCATCACAGTATCCTTTGAGTATGTATGGATATCTTGAAAGTGCAATCCATAGTTTTGAGTATGCTTTAAGAAACCCAAAACTCTTAGTATAGCCTTCCAGTGAGTTTCTCCAAGATTACTTGTAAATTGACTTAATTTACTCACTGAGTATGCTATGTCTAGTCGAGTGCAGTTCATAATATACATTAGACTGCCTATGATACGTGAATATTCTAGTTAAGAGATGCTTATCCCTTTATTCTTTGCTAAATGGAGACTCACATCGACTGGCGTATTCTTAGGTTTGATCACATACTTCTTGATTTTTCAAGTACCTTGTCAATGTAATGAGATTGAGACAATACTAGTCCTTCAGATGTTTTAGAAATTTTTATTCCTAATATAACATCTGCGACACCCATGTCTTTCATGTCAAACCTACAAGATAAGAATTGTTTAGTATTTCATATCATCTCGGTATTGTTACCTATAATAAGCATATCATCAACGTAGAGACATAGAATGACATATCCTTTCGAAGTGTTCTTCACATACACACATTTGTCATACTCATTGATTTTGAATCTATTTGATAATATTGCATTATCAAATTTCTCATGCCATTGTTTCGGTGCTTTTTTTAGGCCGTACAAAGACTTAACAAGCTTGCACACTCTATTCTCTTGTCCAGGAGCCACAAACCCTTCGGGTTGTTCCATATATATTTCTTCTTCTAATTCGCCATTCAAGAATGTTGTCTTTACATCCATTTGGTGGATTTTAAGATTATTCAGTGATGATATAGCAATGAGCATCCGAATAGACGTTATTCTTGTAACGGGAGAATAAGTATCGAAATAATCCAGTCCTTTCTTTTGCCTATAGCCCTTGACTACAAGTCTAGCTTTATACTTATCTATTGATCCATCTGCTTTCATCTTCTTTTTGAAGATCCATTTATAACCCAGAGGTTTTGAGCCAGATGGAAGATCCACCAATTCCCAAGTATGGTTTTGTATAATAGATTCAATTTCACTATTGATAGCTTCTTTCCAATATGAAGCTTCCAGAGAGGACATTGCTTCCTTGAACGTTCGAGGTTCATCTTCAACCAGATTTGTTAGAAAATCAGGGCCAAAGGATGTTGCCACTCTTGGCCTCTTACTCCGTCTAGGTTCCAAGTCCGAAGGATCTTGATCTATTGAAGTATCATTAGTACTATCTAGAGGTCTTTTGGACACTCTCGACTCTGGTGCACTCTTATAAGGGAATATATCCTCAAAGAATGTGGCATCCCTTGATTCTATAAATGAATTGACATAAATATCGGGAATGTCAGATTTGTACACCAAAAAGCGATATGCACTACTGTTATTGTCATAACCAATGAATACACAGTCAATGGTTTTGGGTCCTATTTTCACCCTTTTAGGTTTAGGGACCGCCACTTTTGCTAAGCACCCCTACACTTTTAAGAATTTGCAACATGGTCTATGACCTTTCCATAATTCAGAAGGTGTCTTACAGGTTTTCTTGTGATCGAAGCACTTTGTTGAGAATATAATTTGTGGAGAGTATCGCCTCCCCCCACAAATTCTAGGGTAGTCCAGAACTTAACAACATAGCATTCATCATTTCTTTCAATATTTGGTTCTTGCGTTTAGCAATACCATTAGATTGACGTAAATAAGGAGCGGCAGTTTGGTGAATGATTCCATGTTCTCCACAGAACTCCTCAAAGGGTGATTCATATTCACCACCTCTCTCGCTTCTTATTGCCTTAATATTTTTGCCAAGTTGATTCTCAACTTCATTTTTATTATGTTTAAACATTTCTATTGTTTCATCTTTACTTCTTAACAAATATACATAACTATATCTACTGCAATCATCCACAAAAGTTATAAAGTACTTTTTACCCCCTCTAGTTTGTACAAACTTTAAGTCATAAATGTCACTATGTATTAAATCTAAAGGTTCAGTTTCACGATCAACAGAATTAAAAGGAGGTCTTGTCATTTTAGATTCAACACATATCTCACATTTATACAGTATCAAATTTTGGCAAGAAACCTAGATTACTTAATCTACGCAAAGTATCATAATTAACATGGCCTAACCTAGCATGCCAAATATTATAAGACTCAAGCAAGTAAGAAGAAGCATTATTATTATTAATTGCTTTAGGTACAATAGTCATTACATTCATCTTAAAGAGCCCATCACTAAGGTAGCCCTTTCCTACATACATCTCATTCTTAGTGAGTACAAACTTGTCAGAAACAAACACCAATTTAAAGCCATTCTTGCCAAGCAATGACCCCAAAACCAAATTCATGCGAATGTCGGGCACATGAAGTACATCATTGAGAGTTAGTTCTTTGCTCGATGACATTTTGAGAATCACTTTCCCATGTCCTTCCATCTTAGAGCTTGAAGCATTCACCATATCGAGTTATTCTTCGTGAGTCACAGGCTTGTAAGTAGAGAACATCCATTTGTTTGAACAAATGTAGTGCGTAGCCCCAATATCCATGCACCATTCTTTGGTATTACCAACTAGATTACATTCGGAAACAACCGTAGAAAAACATCATTGGAAAGTGTCTCCAACTCGGCCATATTAGCTTGTTGATTTGGCTTCTTTTTTGGCTTACGACAGTACTTTGCACGATGTCCAATTTTGCCACAGTTGTAGCACTTGCCTTCAAACTTCTTAGGACCATGAGTTCCTTGACTTGGACCTCCACCATCATGCTTCTTTTTCTTTGAACCTTGTTCCACAACATTGGCCTTTGCTCCAAAAGAGGAACTTACACTCTTCTTTTCGGAACCACGATTATCTTCTTCAATCTTAGTCTCACAATTAACTCTTCAAGTTCATCTCTTTGAATTTATGCTTGAGATAATTCTTGAAGTCTTTCCAAGTAGGCGGCAATTTTTCAATAATCGCAGCCACTTGGAAAGAGTCACTTAGAGACATCCCTTCGGCATGAATATCATGTAGGATTACTTGAAGATTTTGAATTTGGCTAATCACAGATTGTGCAACTATCATCTTATAGTCAAGAAATTTACCAACTATGAATTTCTTCATGCCGACATCCTCAGTTTTATATTTCTTTTCTAAAGAGTCCCACAGTGCTTTTGTTGATTCCATTTTACAATATACATTTTAAAGAGTGTTGTATAATCCATTTAAAATATAATTTCTACATAAGAAGTCAGAATTTTTCCATAAATCAACAACAGTACTATTGGTTCCTCCTTCTACGAGTTCTGGAGGATCCTCGCGTAGAAACTTAGCCAAATGCAATGTGGTTAGATAAAAGAGCATTTTTTGTTGCCAACGTTTGAAATTGGTTCCATTGAATTTTTCCAATTTTTCCCAATGAGACAGATTCACAGTACGAACAGGAATAGATAAAGTAGTTGCCATACTGTAATTATAAAATACAAAACAAATTTGATGTTTTTATTATCACAGAATTTTTTAATAAAACAATTTTATCAATATTTTGTGAAAATCACTACAAAACAGTTTTCAGTTTCAATTAATAAGATAGTTTTATTAAACAGTTTATAATCTATAAAACAATTTATAAAACAGACTTACAAACAGTTTTATAACACTGTTTTACAAAGCAGTTTTTAATAACACAGCAGTTTTAATAAACAGTAAACAGATTACAGTTTTCATAAACAGTAATAAAAAAAACTGTAATAAAGCAGTTTCAAAATAGATTATAAAATAGTATCGAAACAGTTTTAATAAACATTGTTTCAAAACATGTTTGTTATAGATTACCAAAAAGGAAAGAAATAAATTTCGTCTTAAGATTGTTCTAATGACAATCTGTATAAACTGAACACATTAACAGAAAATTAAATAGAAAACAGGAAACTGAATTAAATTAAACTCACTGTTACAGAATGCAAAAATAATTAATTTGAGACAGAATCCGAGTCCAGCGAACTGTTTCCTTAAGACGAATTTGCCCCCTCTCGGTGCACAAGGTTGATGAACAATCGTCTACCAAGATAGAACGGATTTTCAATTCTGTAGAAATTGCACTTCAATCTCCAGAATACAGCAAACACAAAATTGTATAGTACTCAAACAACAATGATATGATATATAGTGAGTAAGAGAGAGAGAGAGATTTTTAATTTTTCGCTGTGATGAAATGAAACTAAAGGAGAATATATAGACAGTCTGGTGACTGTTCGAACCAACGCATCCAAACAGAGCATTGCAACTGTTGGAGTGGTGACTAGACGAAAATAACACAACCAAATAGGGCCTTATAATTCTTGTTGAATTAATTCTGGAATTCTGGAGGGACATGACTGTTCAAACAAACTAGAGGAAAATTCAAATGAATTTTCTCCAAAAAGATTAGTTATTAGCCCAAGCCCAGGACCACAGACCACGCCCAAGCCCAACCCAGCCAGTCGGTCGGCGATGGCAACGTGGGATAAATCCCACAGAGCCTAGGTCCTCCCCCTTAACAAAAGTGGGTACCCCAAAGGGACATGCCCCTTAGGAGACTTCCCTCTTAAATATAACCTTAAGTTCTTTGTTGTTTTTCCAATGTAGGACAACCAAGGTTTCCCACATTTCCCTCATTCACCACTGTTTCACATGGGCCACTTTGGATGACAATTTCTTATTCATCCCTTATTGGATTTCAACATGTAAATTTACAGCATTCATCTCCTCACGGAGGAGAACGCATTCCAATGTGGTTCCGCCCCAAAGGACGTGTGGGACCCACCTTAAATTGGAGCTAAAGTTTACATAAAACTAGTTTAATGAAATCCAATTTTCCAACAAGTAATATATCTATAGCATATAAAAATTTGAGAAAAATCACAAAGTTGTCATGTGACAAGCTTCTTATTTCACTTTATATATGTATAGGGAGAGGATCTTAAGGGCATTGGGTAGAGTGCATTGACCCAGTGCACTAGCTTTTAAGCCTAAAAAATCCACGGGTCAGCAGGGCGGTAGGATAGGACGCGGGACAGCCCGTGGATTTTTTTAGACTTAAAAGTCAGTGCACTCTACCCAGTACACTTAAGATCCTCTATATGTATATGTATATATATATTAATAAATATATTAGATTAGATGTCTCATTTTAGTGAATTATTGTACAGGTCTTGAAGCTGGCTTGACAAAATGTGGCGAAAAAACTAAGGGTGTGTTTGATAAAACTGAAAATTAAATGCTGAATTTAAGTACTGAAAATTTTAAGTGATTTTTATTTACAATACTGAAAACAGTGTTTCAAGAACTAAAACAGATTGCATTCAGTGATTATTTTCAGTAGAAAATTTTCACTTAATATTTTCAGTGAATTTTTGGCTGCTTTTTCAATTAAGTGGTACATTATCAAACGCACTGAAAAAAATTAAATATTGAAAATTTTCATTTTCACCACTTAATTGGTTTATCAAACACACCCTAAGGTGTGGCTTCACTAATATTTCTTAGCAACTCTCAGCACAATTAGTGAGTCGATTATAGATCTCTGTACTTACATTGTTTTCAACTTTTTTACAGGCCACACCATGTGCTAAGAATCACTACAAGTGCAGGCTGCTCAATGAGAAAACATGTAGAGAGGGCATTCTCATGAGTTCTAAGTCCAAACAAATTGTTTCAAGTTCCAACTATGCAACTTGAGAGAACCACATGTTCTTTGGCTAATACTCCAACAATTAGTAATTCTCATCTCACCATCTCTACCCCATAAATCAAATATTTTTTTTCTTTTTTTCCCTCTCCATGGATGTAAAGTATCCATATTGATACACGTGCTATGAGAAAGGTCACTTCCGTGTTAAATGGAACTCTTCTGTGTGAAGTTGGTATCGGTATTTCCAATGCACTTTCTATTTCTCATGCTATAGGTGTTGGGGAAAAATGCGGAAATCCCCAATACTAGGAGCAACACTTCCTAACCTTGTCTAGTGTAAATTAAATTGGCACAAATAATATCCAAGCCACAATGGATAAATTCCTTTCACCACAATCAACTATAAACAATATAATAATAATGGCACCCATGCAAGAAATAAATTGACACCAAGATTTATGTGGAAAACCCTCCAATGGGGAGGGAAAAAACCACAGGGCAACTCCGAATGATTCCACTATATGAAATAAGGAATACAAATGTTCTCTCAAGTTTTGCCCTAAACTTGAGGTATTCAATCAACTAGAGAGTGAGTATAAGGGTTACCTCTTAGGGTTCACAATACCCAAAGGAATACAAGCAAAGCTACCTTCAAAACCCCAAAGATCTTGGTAAACAAACAGTCCCTTAAAGACCACCCAAATGGAGCCTTACTTTTCTTCTACTTCTTCAGCCGTCGCCAAGCACACACAAACCGAGACCCTTTTCACTCTCTGTTTTCTTCCAATATGCGCCGCCACTGCACAGTCCACACTTTTTCACAAAACCGAGACCTCTCTGTATCTCTAATTGTTATGTTACGCAGAACACTAAACAAAAACAAGGCTTCTGCCTTTTGAGATATTGATGTGCCATTAAATGGCCATTGGGCCCACAAAGCCCAAATGTCAACAAGTAGCAAATAAAAAAAAACTAGCCCACTAACAAGGGCATTGATCTCATGTGTGTGGACCACATGGTATACCCAACAATCTCCCCCTCCATACACATGAGAGGAGGGAACACCCAATCTTGACCCTCACTTAGAGTCCATTCCGGCTAGAGCTTTACAAAACTCAAGCTTTTCTCTTGTCACGACCTTAGTCATCATGTCAGACAGATTCTTGTCTGTATGAATTTTCTTCAACTTCATTTCTTGCTTTTCCATCACCTCACGAATCCAGTGGTAACGAACATCAATATGTTTCGTGCGAGAATGATATGTGGCATTCTTGCTCAAGTCCATAGCACTTTGACTATCGCAATGAACCACGTACTCATCTTGCTTCAAATGCAACTCTTGGAGAAACCGTTTCATCCATAGCATCTCTTTACCTGCTTCAGTAGCAGCAATATACTCAGCTTCAGTGGTAGACAAGGCAACACATTTTTTGCAACTTGGACTGCCACGAGACAGCTCCCCCCGCAAAAGTAAACAAGAAACCCGAAATAGACTTTCGGTCATTGATGTCCCCTGCCATATCTGAATTTGTAAACCCTTCCAAGACTGGTTTTGAACCCCCAAAACATAAACACAAACTCAAAGTACCCTTCAAGTAACGAAGAATCCACTTAACTGCTTCCCAATGATCTCTTCCGGGATTGGAAAGAAATCTGCTCACAACACCAACTGCATGAGCAATGTCTGGCCGTGTACAAACCATCGCATGCATAAGACTCCCTACTGCCGAGGAGTAAGGAACAACTGTCATTTCTTCTATTCCTTCTCGGGTAGAGGGACACAAGCTTTTACTTAGCTTAAAGTGACTCGCAAGAGGAGTGCTAACTGACTTAGCATCTCTCATGTTGAACTTTTTAAGCACCCGTTCAACGTATTTCTCCTGTGACAACCATATCTTCTTGGCTTTCCTGTCACGAACAATTTTCATACCCAAAATCTGACGGGCCGGGCCCAAGTCCTTCATATCAAAGGACTTGAACAACTCTCCTTTTAGCCTACGAATCATATTAACATCTTGTCCAATAACAAGCATATCATCAACATAAAGTAAAAGCATAATAAAGTTACCATACGGGAATTTCTGCACATAAACACATTGATCTGCAGCGGTTCTCTTGAACCCATGACCCACCATGAATGAGTCGAATTTCTTGTACCATTGTCTCGGAGCTTGCTTAAGGCCGTAGAGACTCTTCTTCAACTTGCAAACCAAGTGATCTTTCCCCTTAACTTCAAATCCCTCTGGTTGTACCATATAAATCTCTTCCTCTAAATCACCATGAAGGAAGGTAGTCTTCACATCTAGCTGCTCAAGCTCAAGATCCATACTAGCTACCAAACCCAAAGCAACTCGAATAGAACTCATCTTCACCACTGGTGAGAAAATCTCATCAAAATCAATGCCATGCTTCTGCCCGAAGCCCTTGACAACTAAACGAGCCTTGTACTTTAGTAACTTGTCACCATCCTTCTTTAACTTGAACACCCATTTGTTTCTCAATGCTTTTCTGCCCTTAGGAAGATCAACCAACTCATAAGTATTGTTCTTATGCAAGGAATTCATCTCGTCTTGCATAGCATGTACCCAACTGCCTCTATCTCTGTGAGTCTGAACTTCCTGAAAACTCTCTGGCTCCCCCTCATCTGTAAGCAAAATATACTCAGAACTGGAATACCTGACTGATGGCCTATGCTCTCTAGTCGATCTCCTGACTTGAGGTACTGCAATCTCTGGTTGAGGGGGCTGCTCCCCCTGCTCAAAACCATATGTATCTGGCACATCATCATCATCCCCAAATTCTGGAACATCTACAACTGGCTCATACTGTACTTCTCCCCCATCTGTGGCACCCTGTGATGTGGAAGGAACTGATGTGAGGTCTGGAGCACTACTCGCTCTAAGCTGTGCAGGTCTCTCAAAATCTGCCAAAGACTGATGCTCGTGAAAAATCACGTCTCTGCTTCTGATCACCTTTTTACTTTCTGGATCCCACAACCTGTACCCGAACTCTGCATCTCCATAACCAACAAAGATACATGGAGTAGCTTTGTCATCAAGCTTAGATCTCTGTTCCTTGGCAATATGTGCAAATGCCTTGCACCCAAACACCCTCAGATAAGAGTATAAAATATCACCACCGGTCCATACTTGCTCTGGAATCTCAAAATCCAAAGGAGCTGAAGGAGACCTATTAATCAAGTACAAGTTGTACGAACTGCTTCACCCTAGAATGACTTAGGCAGCTTAGCCATTCGTAACATGTATCTGACTCTCTCTACAATAGTGCGGTTCATCCTCTCGGCCACACCATTGTACTATGGGGTACGTGGAACTGTCCTCTCATGCCATATACCGTGATTTGCACAATATGCTTCAAACTCTTTTGAAGTGTACTCTCCCCCGTTATCAGTACGAAGGCACTTCAAAGGTTTTCCTGTCTCTTTTTTCACCATGGCATAGAACCTCTGAAAATGCTGAAAGACCTGGTCTTTTGTTTTCAGAAAATACACCCATACTTTAAGTGAAGCATCATCAATAAAAGTAAGAAAATACTTATTTCCGCCCAAAGACTCCACCTCAATGGGACCATAAACATCAGAATAAACCATATCAAGCAACTTGGTTTTTCTCTTGCTAGAAGCATGAAAGGAAACTCTATGGTGCTTACCAAATAAGCAATAATCACAAGGGTTAAGAGTTGTACCTTTGGCAAAGGGAATGAGGGACTTCTTTGCTAGAATCTGCAACCCTTTCTCACTCATGTGTGCCAACCTTCTGTGCCACAAATTTGGTGAAGACTCATCCTCAATTGCATTGAGCCCGCTTGAACACACCTTCACATGAGTCTTGTACAAAGTATAACAAAGTTCCCCTTTTGCAACAACTAGGGACCCTTTGGTGAGTTTCCACTTTCCGCTTCCAAAATGGTTATCATAACCCATCTTATCTAGTGCAACACCAGAAATCAAATTCAACCGTAAATCAGGAACATGCCGAACATCCTTCAATGTCAAAGTGCAACCCAGGCTAGTCCGAATACACACGTCACTTATCCCCTCAATCTTGGAATAGCTGGTATTACCCATCTTTACAGTACCTAAGTCACCGGTTTTGTATGAAGTGAAGAACTCTCTCCTAGGAGTAGCATGGTAGGAGGCGGCTGTATCAACAACCCACTCAACATCATTATCTGTAACATGTAGGCACTCCTCATCTCCAAATGAGAGTACCACCACATCCTCAGAAACTGTAGCCGTAGTATTCTTGTCTTCTGACTTCTTCTCAGTATTTCCCTGTTTCTGATCTCTCTTATGAATTCTATAATTTTTGCTTGTGTGGCCTTCCTTGTTACAATAATAGCATACAAAACCTCCTCTCGCTTGTGACTTGCTTCTGCTGTTCTTGGACTTACTACAATCTTTAGATCCTTTCCAAGACCCTCTGTTCGGATTCCTACCCCTGTTCTCCATGACAAGAGCCTGTGTCTGATCTGTACCCATACCCTTTCGCCTGGCTTCCTCGTTAAACATGCTATCTTTAACAATCTCCAAAGTCAGCTTACCATTGGGAGCTGAATTACTAAGAGACACAACCAACGTCTCCCAACTATCAGGCAAAGAACTCAATAAAAGCAAAGCTTGAAATTCATCATCTAAATTCATCTTCATCGTAGCTAACTGATTAACTATACTCTGAAAGTCACTCAAGTGCTCAGCAACGGAATTCCCATCTTTGAATTTCAAGTTCACAAGCCTTCAAATCAAGAAAGCTTTGTTCTGCGTGGTCTTCCTCTCATACATAGACTCTAACTTATTCCATAAACTTTGTGCATTAACTTCTTCGGCAACGTGGTGAAACACGGTGTGATCAACCCACTGTCTAATTTGACCCACTGTCTTCCGATTTGATTTTACCCAATCCGCATCGGACATAGTTGTAGGCTTGGCCGTATAACCCTCAATCGGATCATACAAATCCTTACAATAAAGGATATCCTCCATTCGCGGTTTCCAAATTGCATAATTTGAAGTCGTGAGCTTAATCATTGAATTTGATGATTCCTCCATTTAATTACACAAGACAATAAATAAATAATGAACCTAAGCTCTGATACCACTTGTTGGGGAAAAATGCGGAAATCCCCAATACTAGGAGCAACACTTCCTAACCTTGTCTAGTGTAAATTAAATTGGCACAAATAATATCCAAGCCACAATGGATAAATTCCTTTCACCACAATCAACTATAAACAATATAATAATAATGGCACCCAAGCAAGAAATAAATTGACACCAAGACTTATGTGGAAAACCCTCCAATGGGGAGGGAAAAAACCACAGGGCAACTCCGAATGATTCCACTATATAAAATAAGGAATACAAATGTTCTCTCAAGTTTTTGCCCTAAACTTGAGGTATTCAATCAACTAGAGAATGAGTATAAGGGTTACCTCTTAGGGTTCACAATACCCAAAGGAATACAAGCAAAGCTACCTTCAAAACCCCAAAGATCTTGGTAAACAAACAGTCCCTTAAAGACCACCCAAATGGAGCCTTACTTTTCTTCTACTTCTTCAGCCGCCGCCAAGCGCACACAAACCGAGACCCTTTTCACTCTCGGTTTTCTTCCAATATGCGCCGCCACTGCACAGTCCACACTTTTTCACAAAACCGAGACCTCTCTGTATCTCTAATTGTTATGTTGCGCAGAACACTAAACAAAAACAAGGCTTGTGCCTTTTGAGATATTGATATGCCATTAAATGGCCATTGGGCCCACAAAGCCCAAATGTCAACAAGTAGCAATTAAAAAAAAACTAGCCCACTAACAAGGGCATTGATCTCATGTGTGTGGACCACATGGTATACCCAACAATAGGTAAATTGTAGTATGGATGTTAAAAAAACATCTCTCATATACACTTTTATTCCTCCTCTCAAAAATGGCAATGATATTTTTGCTCTCAAATTTGAGAGCAAGAATAGCATTGATATAATTTGAGAAGAGTGGTAGAAGGTGCATTGGAGAGGTATTCTTTTAGATTAATGCTATAATTTAACTTTTGCACTCATTCCAATAAAAAAGTATACAAAACACACAACTTAAAGTACAACATTAATAGCCAATGTGCCACAGAATAACATTTATTTTAGAATATAGCATTGATGCAGAAATGTCAAGATATAGTATTTAAGCCATGTAGCAATGCCAAAATATAGATTTAGCATGGACAAAAGGGCAGAAGTTCTGGAGTTCAATTATGTTGGTTCTTGAATAGTTAGTATCTGTGTGTGTATACATCAACCCTTATATCTATACCCTTATATAGAAGAGGCTTAGCGCCCAAAGTTCACCCAAATCCCAAAGTTGAATTTCCATTTTATCCTTTCTTATCCCATCTATTCCCTTACCTTTTAGTCTTTTATCTGACTTTTATTCTAATTTGGATGGTTTTCCCGGTATATTTGCGTCAAAAAAGCATACGTTATCATCCAAGTTTTACAACCTTTTTTAAGGTCCATTTTGCCCCCCCCCCCTACTATACCATATGTAATCATGCATTTGTACCCCTCATAAGGATATATTGATTTGTGTGAGGGTAATTTGGTCATGTAAAAATAAGGCAATTAAGTTTAGGTCATCTTTTGCAATTTTATTTAATATAATAATGAGGTTTCAATCAACAACATTGCGTGTAATTACATTTGGGTCAACAAGTTTTGCTATATTTATAATCCGCTTCAAAAAAAAGTCAAAATAAGTCGCTATATTTACATTCTGGTTAACCTCTTTGATGTAATTACATTTGGATCAACATGTTTTAGGATATTTATAATTTGCTTCTAAAAAAGTCAAAAGAAGGAAAAAGTCAAAATAAGTGGCTATATTTACATTCTTGTCAACATCTTTGATGTAATTACATTTGGATATATATAGAAGAGGCTTAGCGCCCAAAGTTCACCCAAATCCCAAAGTTGAATTACCATTTTATCCTTTCTTATCCCATCTATTCCCTTACCTTTTAGTCTTTATCTGACTTTTGTTCTAATTTGGATGGTTTTCCCGGTATATTTGCGCCAAAAAAGCATACGTTATCATCCAAGTTTTACAACCTTTTTTAAGGTCCATTTTGCCCCCCCTACTATACCATATGTAATCATGCATTTGTACCCCTCATAAGGATATATTGATTTGTGTGAGGGTAATTTGGTCATGTCAAAATAAGGCAATTAGGTTTAGGTCAGCTTTTGCAATTTTATTTAATATAATAATGAGGTTTCAATCAACAATATTGCGTCTAATTACATTTGGGTCAACAAGTTTTGCGATATTTATAAACCGCTTAAAAAAGTCAAAATAAGTGGCTATATTTACATTCTGGTTAACTTCTTTGATGTAATTACATTTGGATCAACATGTTTTAGGATATTTACAATTTGCTTCTAAAAAAGTCAAAAGAAGGAAAAAGTCAAAATAAGTGGCTATATTTACATTCTTGTCAACATCTTCGATGTAATTACATTTGGATCAACAAGTTTTAGATTATTTACAATTTCCTTATAAAAAAGTCAAAATAAGTTGCTATTTTAGTGACTATTTACGAATTGGTCACAAATATTTACATTTTGCTCAACTTCTTCTCTCAAATTTAGGATTTATATATTGTAACATGTATAATTACATTTATGTGAAGATTCTGCGGTCAACTTTTGTCTTAAATTTTAGGATTAATATATTGTGGATTTTTTTTACACATAGTGTGACTTTTCACCCTTTCCCGAACTTTGAGTATATGGAGATTAAATTAACTCATAAAAAATTGAATAAATTTTTGTTTAGAATTCTATAACTAAATCCACACAAAATTCGCTTTTACTTAAATCTCATACCAAATTAAAACAATACTATTCAAATCTTTTTTTTTTACACATACTGTGACTTTTCACCATTTCCCGAACTTTGAATATATGTAGATTAAATTAACTCATAAAAAAATGAATACATTTTTTTCTTAGTAATTCTAGAGCTAAATCCACACCAAATTCGCTTTTACTTAAATCTCATACCAAATTAAAACAAAACGATTCATATTTTATACTAATATTTATATTTTGGTCAACTTCTTCTCTCAAATTTAGGATTTGTAGATTGTTAAATGTATAATTACATTTATGTGAAGATTCTGCGGTCAACTTTTCTCTCAAAATTCAGGATTCATATATTGTGGATTTTTTTTTACACATACTGCGACTTTTTAGCCTTTCCCGAATGTTGAATATATGGAGATTAAATTAACTCATAAAAAATGAATGTATTTTTGTTTAGTAATCATATAACTAAATCCACACAAAATTCGCTTTTACTTAAATCTCATACCAAATTAAAACAATACTATTCAAATCTTTTTTTTACCCATACTGTGACTTTTCACCATTTCCCAAACTTTGAATATATGTAGATTAAATTAACTCATAAAAAAAATGAATACCATTTTGCTTAGTAATTCTAGAACTAAATCCACACAAAATTCGCTTTTACTTAAATCTCATATATACCAAATTAAAACAATAGTATTCAAATCTTTTACTCAAATGCATAGAAATAATGAACTTATATCCTTCAAAAAAGAAAACAAAAAGACAAAGATGCTAATAAGAGGGGATAGACACGTGCGTAGCACGTGTCGATAACCTAGTATATATATAAGAGTCTAGCAGCTGAAACTTGATTTAGTCAATTACCATACTGCCCTTCTCCATCTTCTCAAGACCATAATACCCCTTCACTACACCTTAATTACGTGTATATCGTGATACTCATCGTAATGATATATTGATTTGTGTGAGGGTATTTATGTCATTTCAGATTATTATTACATTCAGGTCAGCTTTTAAAATTTTATTAAATATAATAATGATGTTTCAATCAACAATCTTGTGTCTAATTACATTTGGGTCAGCAATTTTTGGGATATTTATTATTCACTTCAAAAAAAGTCAAAAAAAAGTGGCTATTTTAGTGGTTATTTACGAATTGGTCACTAATATTTATATTTTGGTCAACTTCTTCTCTCAAATTTAGGATTCATATATTGTAATATGTGTAATTGCATTTGGGTGAGTAAGTTTTGGGATATTCATTATTCACTTCAAAAAAAGTCAAAAAAAAACAAAAAAAGGGTGGCTATTTTAGTGGCTATTTACGAATTGGTCACTAATATTTACATTTTGGTCAACTTCTTCTCTCAAAATTAGGATTCATATATTGTAATATGTGTAATTGCTTTTGGGTGAGCAAGTTTTGGGATATTTATTTTCACTTCAAAAAAAGTCAAAAAAAAGTGGTCTATTTTAGTGGCTATTTACGAATTGGTCACTAATATTTATATTTTGGTCAACTTCTTCTCTAAAATTTATATATTTAGGAATTGGTCACTAATATACCAAAATTCACTTGTACTCGAATCTTATGCCAAATTCATATCTTATACTCAAATGCATAGAAATAAAATAAACTTATATCCATATCTTATAGTACTCAAATGCATAGAAATAATAAACCCATATCCTTCAAAATGCCAAATGATGAAAATAAAAAAAGACAAAACAGCTAATAAGTGGGGATTGGCACGTGCATTGCATCTGCCGGGACCCTAGTATATATATAATTGTTAACCAAAAAATATACGTACAGACACATATATATATATACAGTCCGGATCTTAAGCGGAACTTAAAAAACGGACATAAAAGACGGACTGTGTAAAAAGTGAGATTTTCTCACAAAAAGTGAGAAATTTCTCACATTTTGAAATTTCACTTCTGAAGTTTCTCACTTTTTTGTCAGAAATTCTCACTTTTTACACAATCCGTTTTTTAGGTTCGTTTTTTAACGCCCGCTTAAAATCCAGACGTATTTATATATACAATCGCCTCCCTCCTTGTGGTTGTACACTTATACTAGTATATTGGTTTCGATTGTGGCTATTATACCACTTCCAACTTGGGACTAATTTTTGTGAAAAGTAAAATTATATTAGAATGCATCTCTACGATAACAGTGATAAAAACACCATTACTGACATCACACATTAAATATATCTGACTCCTCATCCAAAGAAAGAACCAATTTCCAGGTCATAAGAGGATTCATCTGATGGGGAAAACTGCTTACATCACCCCTAGTATGGGAAAGCTTCTACTTTTGTGACCCAAAATAAAAAAAAAAATAATAATAATAATAATAATAAAACAAAATAAATAGCTTGTAACACAAATTTATGTGATTTGACTCGTATTCATAATTTGCAATTAATACACAATTTGATTTGTTAGTATACCAAAACTTTCGAAGAGAAACCTTCCATACATCTTCTTAGATACATGTCTTGTCCTGTTGCTGTGCAAATTTTACATGCGAACCAACCACACTTCAAATAGCACAAAATGTACTTATAAAGTGTGTCCCCAAGTCTGTTCCTACTTCAAAAACCCAACAAATCCAGATGAGCTCATTCTGCCGTAGCCCTCAATAAAAATCAAATAATTTACAGATGAAATAGGTATTTCAATAAATGGTCAAAACACCATACACTAGGTAAGTACAAAAGGTGGAGTTTGCAAGTCAGAAGAGAAAGTGACAATGCCATTGTAAAAGACACACCACACACCTCTCAAGTTGCACAGCAACAGCACAAGACATCAATAGTAAAAAACACTTCAAAAAATGTTTGTTATAATATGAGTTCTCTGTCTCTCTCTCTCTCTCTCTCTCTCTCTCTCTCTCTCTCTCTCTCTCTTACCAGACAAGCAAATGAGGAAAGGAAAAATGCCGAAAAAAAAGAGGTATAGCAAAAAAGGCTTCTCAAATTACAGCAAATATCTCTACGTTGCTCAGAAACTCCTATACACAAATTCGATTCTCATAACCATCCAAAATTTTGAAGCTCCACCGGTTGCTTCTTTCTCTAACCGCCTTGGTACTTAATAAGCCATTAGACTGGGTAGTGCACTTAGCTTGGTACTTAGTATTAGGAGGGTTTTCAGAAGCACCAAAAAGTAAATTTTTTTCCCTTTCTGATTTTCTTGTTTTAAGTCAACCACCCTCTTTTTTAGGATACTAAAATTTCAAGTGGATTTAATTTAGATAATTATGTCATTGAAAATTTAGGTTAGTGCCCACAAAAACGAAGCGGCTTGCTCAATCCGAATCCTTTCCAGAGCCAGAAGATGAGTCTCCACAGGCAGATTCCTCTCCATTCGCCAAATTTGGACTTTCTTGATTACTTTCCTCACTTGTACCGGTTCTAGTCTTGCTTGGTATAGATTGAACATTAACTCCCATAGGGAAGGGTAACTGCATAAGAAAAGGCCAGCATAAGATCTCCTTCTTCTTCTTCTTTATATATATATATATCTTCTCATTTTTTTTGCTTGCCAATATAATCATTCCAAATGATCTGATTGGCATGGTCTCATCTCTGCCCTCATAAAATAGATTACGGAACAAGAAAAAGAATGAGAAGTAATATAAGAAATGTTAAAACATAGGAATAAAACCAATGTTTGCCAACATAAAAGTGATTCGAACTATGAATATCTACCAACAAAATTGGTGGGCTTCATGTTTAAGTTTGTACTATTCCTTTTATGCCAAAATAAACATGGTAAGCTTTAAAAACACGTAATAAAAGAGCCCACAACATGCGCCATAGAGTAATCTGCATACCTGATCTCCTGCATTAGGACCATCAGTGTGGAAGAGGATAGGACGGCATCGTTTCTCCTCATTCATCAAGCTCGAGTTCTGGAAGTGTGCAATCAGAGCAGCTTTTCCCTGTATGCGAGCATATGCAATCGATGCCACCTTTTGCTATTGAACTTTTCCCATTTCTTGCCATTAAATGCCTGCCAAAGATACATTTTCGGCCTATTAGATTTAGTAATCACCAAAAATGTACTGTATAGTATGTATTAGAAGAAACTTTGTCACCAAACACACACACACACACATTCACAGAAGGGAAAGGGGAATATCCTCTTGCAGCACCACTCAAACCAACTAGATAGAATGGGACAATCAAGGAAGGATCAGTCATGTTGATGAAGGCGTAACCCACATTGCATTTGTTCTGCAAAAATTTGAAGGAGAAATAAATACTAGTTGCCAAAATAGATAAAACAGACTTCCAAACCCATGTCCCTTGACATAGAGCAGCTTCTTCGGGTGACAAACCACTTGCCTTGAAGTTGATTGGTAAGTAAATAAAATCAAAAGTCCCTCGATGGTGGTCATCGATAGCAGCCAACAGCATCTTTGAAGTGTACCTAAAATTGACACCACGTGGAAAGAGAATCAATTAGTGCTAGGTAAAGGAGCTAGCAGAGAAAAAAAGAATTGTTAACTCCAGTGCTTTAAAAAATTTCTTCTAGATGAAGGGAAGACTGCATTACAAGGATAAAAAGTGTGATTGTCTCCTTAAAATAGAGTTTTTTGCCTAAATCAGCCCTGATTTTGATAGTCTAAACCCAATGAATCTGATGTCCCTAACTTGGACTTCAGATGCAAAACACAATTTACCAACAAAATGGCCCATATGATAAAAGATTTTCAACTTGCATAACAGATCCTCATTAGAAAAATGGGGCATGTGTGTGTGAGTTAGGCAAGATGTGTCTGGAATGAAGGCCTAAACATCCACATGATGTCTGTGTTATGCTTAAAATATGTCGCATCTTTACAGCACTCACCGATGCAACTAGTATCAAAGAATAGATACAAAATACGTCCTTTTTGTTGTCAATCATATTTCATTATAAATCCCTGAGCAAAGTGTGTTGCATAAGCCTAACCACAAGGAGGTTACATTAAAAAAATTTAAAATAAAATTTGTGCCCTTCGACACAAGATATTTAAACATTAAAGCACAAACAAAACAAGAAGAAAGAGTAAAAGAGAAATGTCCAGATCAAGAATGAACATGAAGGGCCTGAGATGGTACAAATTTGTGTGCAGGCACATCGGTGTTTCAGTATATGGAAAATAACACTAAAACATCTAACTAGAACTGCCTAGACAATGTCATCATTCCCATCTTTAAAAGATAAATTAGATAATCCCATGACCTTATTATATATTGATCTGTATATCCTTATATGCATAAATCATCAATTTGCATAAAACATCTACTGCACCCTTTATGAAGAGTGGAAGTGTTCGCTTGAAGGTAAGATTGAAGAAATGAGAAGACCTTAGTTGATATGGGTTGTGGTAATAACCAAATATATGATAGCGTGTGATACGAGTGAAGCTCTGGTCATAGAAAATGAAAAGCAGAATCAAAATTCATGCAGTTGACCCAGATAGTATGTGACAATGCTTAGTGTATAAATATCAAAAGTGGAAAACATATTAGAATACAAGAAACCAAAGAGCGTTTTAGTACATACTTGTTAGGAATATTCTTAATCATGAGCATGGCGTGGTTGTCACCCCCTCGTATTATACGGTCAATGTCAAGTTCAAACTATTTCTTGTTGTCGGCCTGGTTGGAACTACCTTCGTTTCTATGAGGTCTAGCCTGCTCATTGGGAGGATCGAACGAACTCATCATGGAAAACATTTGGCCTCTTCCAGGAATCATTGGACACCTTTGATGATGCGAGTGCAATCCAATATTCTTGGAGGAAATTGGAAGGTCCATGCCATTTCCACTGACTCGAGGAAAAATACTAGAAGAAACGAAATTCATAGCATGTATCGAGTTATTAGAAATTCTCATATTCCCAAGAGAACCTGGATGAAAACCAGAAGTATCGGGGATTCCCCTGCATAGAAATGTCATCTGTCCTAAAGAGAATGATTGATGGAAGGTGCCGATCCCACGTGGTGAGTATTTATAGGTAACATCATGTTCAACATATGAGATGGTGTTCTAGGTGTGAATATATCAAATAATCAAGAAAACAACAAGGGGAAAAGAGAAAAGAGAGCTAGAGTTTCTCATAACATGAAAACTGAATAAATGAATACAATACAAAAGAAGAGACAATAATAGTATATCTAGGTATACAGTATTACCCTAATATAAAGTAAAAGACTAAATTACCCTAAAGCTAATAAAACTAATTCTAATAGCTAACTTTAATACTAGGAAGTGCATGCAATGGTGGAGGGGCACAAACCCCGTTGACAAATGATGGCTAGTTTGGCCACATCATGCCTTGTGGCTGAGGGTGATGCGAGTTACTCCACATATAATGGTGTCCAGTAGGGGGATAGCTCCCATTTCCAGTGGAACCAAAAACTGCGGAAAAATGTGATTTTGATAACCAAGTTTCTGACATGAATCAACTTTACAGGCCCATTTTTTAATTTCTTAGGACCCGTTTGGCAACAGCTTTTACTTGCGTAATTCAATTGCAAAAACCTGTGAATTTGTCAAAAGCTGCCCAAGATAGCTTTTGGCTAATCGCTATTTTTCTACAGTTGAGTCACATATTTTTGTGATTGAATGCTCATGTTGAGTTTGCCGAACAGTTCAACAATAGATTTTGGAGTTCAATAATCATTAATGGACTCAAATGGTTATTGTCAAACAGGGCCTTACTTTAACTCATACGTATGTACAAAAACATTTAGAGAAGTACCATGTGGCTTGACCAGTCACTAAAAGGTAGAAACAGACAGGCGTTCAACAGGAAAAATAAAAGGAAGAAACAAAGAAGAAGAAGAAGAAGAAGATGTTGGCACCTTGTGATCCATTGAACTTACCACCATCATTAAGTTCCATTGAGTGCCATTTGGGCTTACTCTACAGAAGTGTGGGTTCTCGATTCTTTCTAATGACCGAGAACCTATATTTGCAGTCATGCTCGGAGAATTGCATGGTCCACCATTAGCCAAACTTTGTGATACTCTGGAAGTGAATGAGGATGAAAGTTTAGCGTTCCCTGGAACTCAAATCTCATTTGGGCCTGCGAGTGCCCAGACTCAGAGAGATTGGACTCATTGCCAACTGAAACCTGGGATAGTTCTGGTGTCCATATTCGTAGATATAATTCCCCCCTGAGAAAATGTTCAGTGGATGATTAGAGTGAGGCAACAAATAAGTGCTACTTCTATCTACTAAGTAGTATATATCGTTGGTCTTAACCATACCAAACAATCCTATTGTTAAGTTATTAGGAGGGCTGCTCTGTTGCAGGAATGCACCAGATTCATCTTGCTCCATCTCTGGAGGAAAGGGTGAAATCAAGCTGCAAAAAGAAATTTAGAGAAGAATAAAGGTCAGCACAAAGAAATATCAGCAGGACTTAAGCTATTTAAAGTCAAAAGCCGTTACATGGTGATGGGCCCATTTGGGTTAGCTTTTTAAATAATTACTTTTCGGAACACAAAATGGAGATTTTTCAAAAAGCGGTTTTTTAGCTTCTAAAGGAATCAAAAAAATTTTTAAAAGATGTGAAAAAGCTAATCTAAACGGTCACAAGTATTAAGTCTCCTCTATCGTGGGCCAACCTAAGAGGCTTTAGTCTCCTCTATCTTCGGTTTGGGCCTAACTGCCTAAGTGGAGTTTTGTCTCGAGTTGATCGAGGACTTTCGCCACATGATGGTCTTTTTGGTGCCTTGGAGTGACCAAGGACGTTTGTTGTGCTCCAAAAATTGGCTAGGCAATTCGAGTCTTTGTAGGAGATTTTTGACATAGTCTCTGGAGTCTTGTGCTATGGTCTACGAAAAAATACCGTTATAGTTGGGCTTGCCTGGAGTGTTGGAGACAGGAGGTCGGATCGGGATCTCTGAGTTCCTGACCGCTATAAACTGGAGGTCGGGTTGGGATTACCAGACCTAACCACTGTGAACTAGTGAATCATCCTTTGGATGGCCTTTGGATTTCACAATCTGCTCATCTCCTTTGTTTCAAAGTTCATTTTCACTCTTGATTGTCGAGCTCTGGCAGTCTTAGGAGGGTGATCCCCTCTGATCCTTTAGAGAGTTGAACTAGCTTCCCACAAGCTAAGACATAGCTTGTTGCTACTGAACCAAGATTTGTATAGTGTCTACCAAACTCCTGATCTGCTGCATCATTGCCTCCATGGGAGTTAATGGACAAGGCGGTAGATGCCCGCCAATTGACTCCTCTGGCATAGAAGGATTCAGATTAACCTGATGGGAAAGTCCGAGGTTAGGATTCTGCCCCCAAGATGAGATAAAGATGCCCTAGTAGAAACCATCCTATAGAGTTGGGAAAAAAGGTGGAAATGACCAAAGTTTCGTTAGTGGACGAGGCGGCGGATGCCCGCCAATTGACGCCTCTGACGTAGGAGGATTTGGATTATCCTGAGGGAAAGGTCCAAGGTTAGGATTCTGTCCCCAGGATGAGATGAAGATTCCCTAGTAGAAACCATCTTACAGAGTTGGAAAAAATAGGAGGAAATGACCAATGTTTCATCGTTTCCCATGGACAGCGCCAAATGACGTTGCGTAACTTGGACTGATCTGAGGTGAATGCTAAATTAAGTTGTAGTGGATGGTTTTACTAAGCAATGGCATGCACACAAGACAAAAGAAAGACTCAAAGGGGGGATTTTCTCCCTAAGTCTTCTCCGATGGCTAAGTTAGTCACACGGAAGAAGGAATTTGTAGGAGTTTGAGAGGGAATGATTGTGTACCTTTTTGTGGATTCGGCTTGGATATAAATAGGGCTGCATTTTAACTGACTGCGCTCTTCTCGGTGCACTTTTCCACTCTTCAGTACTGGACTAGACACATGTCCTTCCCATTGTAAGAGTTTCTCTAGGGTCTACCACATGTCCCTACTCTTGCTAATGGCTTGCGTGCTCCGTGCCCAGATGGGAACGTGAGTAGTTTGAAATATCTTGGGCTGCATAGTCGAGTTGATTCCGTCCTCATCGTACTTTGAACTGGGTCCGAGTAACCCATGTGTGCAGCACATGCCTCTAAACTGTGTTGACACGTGTCGTGGTCCACTGGACCAGCCAAACGATGGCGTATGAAGAAATAAATAACAATTACTAATTGAAAGTTATTCATTGTTGTTTTGTGCATTTAATTCAACTTTTGTTTTGTGTTTTATAAATTTATCTACATTTTTCTTGAATTTATTAATTCCAAATAATTACAACACAACACCCCCTTTATTAAATAATAATAAGAAAATCTATAATATGCATTTTTAACTTGAAAATGTTCCAAATATCCTAATTAATTGACAAAGGTCCTGAGTATGTTACTACAAATTTTGATGTGTCACAATTCTTTTGGACCTATTAGCGTTCAATTTTTTTGGATCATATATTGCTCTCAGTGATTGTGTGTTATTCTTGTAGATGTCTGCGGTACGTAAGGCGTGAGCTTTTCAAGAAGGTCCATAGAGGTAAGATGTAGTAATTCTCGTTGGTTTTGGTTTAAATTTGTGAACTTCTATACCGCTAGACCAGGTATATTGGTCTTGGGAGCTGGTTTATCGGGGGGAGTGAGCAGGAGCGGATCTATGTAGGGGTAAGAACCCCTTAAGTTTTGAACAATTCTTTATATACCCTATAAAATAAAGTTATATTTAATTAATCCCTCCTCAAAATTTAATTAAGCCCCTTATCCTATTAGGTCTCGTTTGGCAGGTAGGATAAAGTTGGCGGATATGCCAGGATGAGGCAGGATCGAATATGATAGTAATTTTATCTGATAAGCTGTTATGTTTTCTTGTGTTTGGAACGTGTCCGAATATAAGTTCCGTATAATAACTAAATTATTGCTTTTTAACACAAAAAAAAATTGCAAAAAAAAATGAAAAAAAGAAAAAGAAAAGAAAAAAACAGATCTGAAAATGAATATTATCATGTGTTGTAGGTAGTTTTGCATTGACTTGTACAGAATGCTCGAAACTTCCTAGACGTAAAGGGAGTCATTGAATTCTCTAGAGTCTTTTAGAGACTTGTACAGAATATTATAAGTAGGGTGACCATCTAGAAAGATTATTTTATTAGAGGTCCAAACTTCTAAAATATTATCGTGAGTTTCTATTTCATTGGATGATCGCCCCTTGTATAAATCATGGTCATTGATCGCACTAACTATTTTTTTATAAGAAGGGTGGCCTTCATCAAAATTATTCAAAAATTATAAAGTTTCTCGAGAAAAAAACTATATTTCGAAGAATTATGCAAATTAGTAAAAAGTGCATACTTATGTGCTTTCTCTATTTCTTCATATCTCTTTCTCTCAGTATCAAAGTTATCATCTTTAATCCATTCACAATTTCCTTCTTGAAAATAACCATAGCCGATGGGAAGAATTCGTTTTCTCATCAATGTAGCATCCATCCCAAATTACAATATGTTGATACTATTTTGATACCAACTTTTGCAAGAACCACTTCGTTTATAAAACCCAATATTTTTTAAATAATAAAACTTTATAGCAAAATCACTAAAGACACATATTAAACCACTAGGATATATCGTATTATATATAGAATTTTCCTTGAACTACCTCATAATGCTAAAACTTTCTTCTTTTTTATCTTCCACTGGGAGAAACATAAGTCATTTTAATCATGTCACTTTCTACCAGTTTTAATTTTTCATCTAAATTCATAAACAAACTTCTTTAAAGAAATACTAGTGGCGCCACAACGAATACCAGTTTGCTTTTTTTATTTTTCACATAATAAGTATTATGCTAATTTATTCATATTTATTTACATCCAATAATTACAAGAAATAAAAAATAAAAATCATTACCTGTTCTGCTGCCTCTGGAGCACGGGCTCATATTAATCTTTCTTTCTTTTCTTTTCAGATCGCAATCCCCGAATCGCAGTAATCAATACTATGCTGCCGATCGATAATTCTCATGTATCTTTTGCCAAACAAATATATTTGATCATCGCTACGGGTGAAGGAGATATCAAACCAACCGACCGATCGATCAATCGATCGATCTGTTCTGCAAATCAAATCATAGGATCTGTTTCTTAGGGAACTGCCTATCTCTTGTCAAAGTGACAAACCTAAGGCAAGCTGAAAGATAAATACCTAGGAGGCTAGGACTACGTGTATAGGTTGTCTTCACCCATCTTCAGTTGTAGGTATGCCCCACAAGTGGTCGGTAGAGGATAAAATACTTACAAACTCACGAGAGTCTTTTCTTTCTGACCTGACACCATGCAACTCAATGTAATTTTAACATTTTGAGAAAACAGGAAACTAGATAAGTCTAATAATTGGGTAAATATTGTTGACCTCTCTTGGGGTTTAGCCCAGTAATATCATTGACCTCTCTTATTTTTAAAACTTCGTATCACTAACCTCCTTTCCGTTAACTGTAGTGGATAAAACTTTTTGATATCAGCAAAATTTTAAAGGTGAACTGACATTGTTACCTTGATTTTTTACTAAATGACCAAAATAAGCTCACATGTTGCTTCAAATGACATAAATGCCCTCAAATTGGATATTCCACTCACTAATGTGCCCACACTTTGGAATATATACTGTGAGGGCAATTATATCATTTGACACAAGCTTGTGAGCTTATTTTAGTCGATAAGTCAATATTAAGGGCTACGCATAAGGCATATAGTACCCAAAAAAATCACAAAAAAAGTGAAGGGGGGAGATCAGGAATCATGGAAACTTGAATTGAAATTAAATTGAATATCTAGCCGGAACTATCGCCATCGCCGACCTCAAACCCCTTATCATGGGTTGGAGATATTAGGGGAGAGATATCCGAAAGAGATGTATTAGCGATTAAAACATAGATGAGGGCGGGGTGGTGGCAAGTGCAGAGAATAGGGATGAAAGAAATGGATGGGTGTAAATACTTATTACATTGCCCCTTTTTTTTTAAAAAAAAAAAATACTTAAATTGGAAATTCTATGATACACTCTAATTGTTTAAATGAAAATTTAGTTAGAAATCCCCCAAATTCGATTTTATGAGTCTAAAGGTAAATTCGTTTTAAATTTTAGTGAAAAATCTATGATTAGTGGAAAATAACCAAATCAACTCCTTTGACCATCTAATTAGATGAAAAAAAAGGGACCAATGTGCCCCTGTTTATGTCACGACCCAACGTAGCATAAATATGGAATGCATTTAATTTCCTTTACGGACCCGTAGATTGCGACAGTTTGAAAGATCGATTCCGTCTCAAACGTCGAACAACACAATAATTAAATCAGAGTAAGAGCAATCAAGGCTTATAAAAATTTTCCAAATTAATAATTATTACAGCACATGATCTACTGAAGGCACAACCCGCCTTGCAAATAAAATAATATCTAATATCTATTACAGTCATCCACATTTCAAATTTATTTAAAAAGCATAAGATAGTAACAAAATAGTTCCTTCTTCTCCGACAATCATAATCAATTCGCGTAGTCATACTGCTCTGACTGGTTATAACCTGAAAAACCTAGACACGAATGTCCAAGGTGCATCAACACCGTCGGTTTTAAGAAGCTGGTGAGTATTAAAAACATATATTTGAATGTAAAACGTACTCAATTACTATTTTCATTTCACAATTCCATTATTCAACAGGTTACAACATGGAAATGAATTCACTTATGAAACAGTAAGGGTGATATTATAATTCATGAAACATGTGACCGTGCATGAGACCAATACAACCATTCTCATCTCACCAACTCTTTTCTCTCGACAACACATCACCCAACTTTCTCACTTTAGTATATTTGAAACACTAAGATGACCACATTTTAGTACAAGGGTACCACAGAGTGTCCAGTTTGCCTCACACTTTAGTACGGGGTACCATGGAGTGTCCAATGCCTCACACTTTGACCATACCATGCATGTCAGGGAATGTCCAGTAGGCCATACTTTAGCACTACCATGGGTGCCAGGGAATATCCAAGTCGGCGTCACACACTTTAGCGCTACCATGGACGCCAGGGAGTGTCCAGTTTTGTAACCGTCGCATTTCAAAGACACTCTAGCCGCAATATCGTAACATCACACTTTGGTTCACCAATACTAGGGAGTGTCCACACAAAATCTCAACAACATACTCTTTTCCGCATTGACCACCACTCACCATGCATGCACAACTGACTCCACATGAATGACATGTGACTTAATACAGAAATATAAAGTACTGGGAATGATAAACATGGATATACGAGAAGAAATCAAATCTTATATGAAACAACTAGTGAATTCATCAGAGAATACTTTAATATGCTTTTATCGCTACTAGAACACAAGTGGGTCTACTTTGAAGCAATGCCCTCAAAAATGAGGTATACTTTTTGTGGATGAATTTTATATCAAAAGAAAGTTCTTTGAGTCTAGTTTCCAACGTTTCAAATGGTGCACGTTTTCGAGTTTTCTAGAGGAAGTTACGACCATTTTACTAAAAGTCGTCAGTGCTGAAAAATGCCAATCGATTGGCAAAAGTGTCAATCGATTGGTAAACATGCCAATCGATTGCCACTGCGTCTTCTTCAGTAGTTTCTCCCCTGTTACGAATTTAAGGCTGATTTTTTACCCATTTTAAAATCCGAATGCAAACATGACTTGTACTATATGGTTCTCTCCGTTTTTTCGCAAGGATTATGAATATGTGATCGGATTTAATCAATTTCAATCATAGCTCTCGGATTTTACGAAAAACTGAGGGGTGTCAAAACTTAATTTCTAATATACTTTCTCAAATGAATGATCTATGCTCTAATACTTTAACCATAGCCTCTATGTACTGTAATCTTTCATAAACATCTATAAAAACGGATTTTGGTTAAGTTTTGAAAAATCATGTTTTCAAGCTTGAACTTCCATAGCCAAAATTAACAATGGTGATTTCAAAATTAAACTAACCCAACAGTAATTGAACATGAAATTACATTCAAAGTGAGTTAATAATACTCACTGTGATTGAAGATTATGAATTTGTCTAGAGAGTATAATTAATTTAAGAAGACCCAAACCAAGCTTCTAGCTATGGAGTTCTTCAAGCTTTCTCTCTCTATAAATAATTTTTGAAAACCTTCTTCTCTGAAACTCTTTTTTCTCACTGGTTCAGTTTTGCAGAGTGTGCAGATTGTGAGTTGTATGTTGTATATAAAGAAATACTAATTGGACAACTTGGAGCCCAAGAACTATCTTCAATACTCAACAAATTGATTTCTAATTCTGATTACTAATTACGTAATATACACATTATATACAGCACTAATATAAGTCATATACAGTTCTACATACGTATGTAAGATACATATGCAGATTGTAGAAGTTGCCTAACTTGGTGGGGGCCAATTTGGGGTGTTTAGCAAAGTATCTTTAAGGCACTAATTAACACTCACAAAATACACATTGCCAAACAAGGCACATACAAGTGTCTAGGAATTTATAAGGATGTTTTGGGAAAACAACTTATGGCACTAGAAATTAATACACACACCAATGCATTATCCAAACAATCCTAATCAATCATTAGTTGCCATAAATAAACGTAAAGAAAATGTCACATCTTGATTGGTGGAAATTCCCAATCTGTGGGAGTCCAAACGCGGTGCGGATAGTTTTGAACATAAACTGGTATTTTCGCGGAGTGGTGATCACCACAAAAATATAGAAAATTCATTTCAACGTGAGAAACAATTTTCCGATTTTATAAAAATACTATTTGAGTCAAAAGAAATTATTTTCATCGTCTTGAAAGTACAGATTCGAAATCCAACACAGGTATTATTAAAATTATAAAAATTGTTGTTTGACCCCAACTAGAATTCTATTAAATAAGACCAGTAATACAAAATTAAAATAAATAAGAAAATGCAATTAAAATTAAATAAAATCAGCCATACAGATTAAACATGAAAATGTAAATTTAATATTGAATGAAACGGCAGGTTATTACATCGTTCTTCCCTTAAACCGGATTTCGCCCCCGAAAACTAGACTAACTAGTCATGAAATAACTCCGAGTATTTCTTCCTCATATTAGCTTCAACTTCCCACGAGGCTTCATTCTCGTCATGGTGATTCCATTGAACCTTCACCAACGGAATGTCCTAATTTCTCAACTTCTTGATACTTTGATCTAGAATTTTCACGGGCCTCTCCTTGTAAGAAACGTTATGACTCGTCTCAATATCGTTGAAACTAACCACGTGTGAGGGGTAGTGTATTTTCTCAGCATACTAACATGGAATACATTGTGAACCCCAGACATATTTGGTGGTAGTGCGAGTCGATAAGCCACTTTCTCGACACGATCCAAAATCTCGAACGGTCCAATGAAACGCAGGGCTAACTTCCCTCTCTTGAGACCAAAACGCACCATTCCTCGGGTCGGTAAGACCTTAAGAAGTACGTGATCTCTAACACTGAATTCCAAATCCTTCCGGCGTCGATCGACATAACTCTTATACCTACTCCGAGCAGTTCTCATCCTTTCCTTAACCAAAGAAATTTTCTCTTTGGTTTCTCTAATCAAAACTGGTCCCAACAATTCTGTATCTCCAACCTTTTCCCAATACAATGGAGAACGACATGGTCGTCCGTACAATGCTTCGAACGAAGCCAACCCGATACTCGTGTGGTAGCTATTGTTATAAGCAAATTCAACCAAAGGCAAGTGTGTCTCCCAAGATTCTTCTCAGTCGATAGCACAAGCCCTAAGCATATCCTCCATGATCTGATTAACACGCTCAGCTTGCCCGTCCATTTGAGGGTGAAAAGCACTACTCATCTTTAACGAGGTTCCCATAGCTTCTTGCAAACTTTTCCAAAATCTAGAAGGAAAACGTGCTTCGCTGTCTGACACAATCGACACCGGTGCACTGTGAAGTTGCACAACTTGTTGTATATACATCCAGCTCATCCTTTCTACCGGATATTTCATACTGTAAGCAATGAAGTGATCTGACTAAGTCAATCGATCTACGATCACCCAAATGGCATCATAATTTTGCTGTGATTGAGGCAATCCCACTACAAAGTCCATGGTTATGTGCTCCCACTTCCAACCTGGAATAGGTAGCGGTTGTAACAATCCCAAGGGTCTCTGATGTTCAGCTTTAACTTGTTGACACGTCAAACACTTGGATACAAATTCAGTCGCATCCTTCTTCATACCCCCCACCAGAAATTTCTCTTCAAATCCTTATACATTTTTGTTCTTCCTGGGTGAACTGTAAATCTTGACTTATGTGCTTCTTCCAGAATATCCTTCCCTAGGTTTCCACAATCTGGCACACATAATATGTCTCTACATCTGTATCCTCCATCACTTCCCACCTTCCATTCGGTCGTATCCTTTTCTAACATCTTCATAAACCATGTCTGAAAATTTCCATCTTTTTTCTGATCTTCAACAATGTGATCGATTAGGATAGGCTGTAAGATAAGACATTGTAGACACCCAAATTTTGACCTAACGTCGAATTTAGGAGAGCGTCACCTCCACGTCCGATGATGACAATGACCGAAAAATTTGAAGTATTCCAAGCTCTTCAGAAAATTCTCCAAAACGCGATAAAATTTCACAGAAAGAGGGAAATACCAGGTATTTAGGAAAATGCTGATATAAAACACAACTTTTGGAAAAGATATTCAAAAATAATTTGTTTCAAAAAGAGAAAAGATCTAAAAGGGGAATTTTAGTCAAAAACGGCACACGGCGGGCTTCCGCGGCACTCGGTGACTGCCGCACGGCAGTCACAGAGTGCCGGCACGGCACTCATCAAGTGTCGCCGCAGGTTTCTGACTGCCGTTCGCTTTTAAAGTCTGTATTTTGCAGAGCAATACGTATGCGCATGCAAATAAGAACAAAAAACTGATAAAGTAAGACTGACAAAGTTGCGGCAATCCATTAATTGGCGCGGCATTTGGTGAATGCCGCGCGGCAGTCATTAAGTACCGCAACGGCATTTGATGAATGCCGCAGCGGCAGTCACGGACTGCCGCGTCAGTGTCTGGAATGCCGCGCTGGACAGCAGTCTACATAATTTCAGAAAGTACACATTGTACCAACTAATGAGGGAATTACACCTGTTTTTTACTCCGAAATTCACCAAAAATACCTGGTAATTTTGCTTATAAAAAAGAAGGGATCTTCCTAAAAGAAGGGAGACCAAGAAGAACACCAAGAGACATATTGGGAGAGAGAGCATATACTTCCATTTCACCAACATTTTTAGAGAAAAAAAAGTGTTTAGAGAATTAGAGAGAAGAGCTTGGAAGATCTTCAAAGAAAAGAAAACTTTGAGGATAATTTGGAGGTGATCCTCTAACCATAGATTATTAGCTTATCCTTTCTTCTCATCTCTAGTCTTAAAATCTTTCATTATTTTCTTTGTTCATCAAGTAAACTTAGGAGTTTCTTTTGTTTCCATGTTATTTTCTTCCATTCTCTTGTTTATTTTCTTCTCTTGAAGGTCTTGGAGATCTTCAATATCTCTTTTGACCTCTAGAGCATGATCTTTTGAACCCTATGTAGGCTTGTGCTTCACATAGGAGTCAAAGTTTGATCAACACTTCATAAGAGGCTCCAAGTCCACACCCATGATTTGGATCTTTTAAACTTGATGTCTTGAGGAATCCCTTCAATATTCCTTTAGGACTCATGAGTCATAGTCATGTCTCTCCTCCAATGACCATCAAATGGTAGGAGAATGTAGTTTTGAGTCTAAACCCATCTCCATGGTCTAGACTCCTTGTCTTATAGATTTCATGAAGTCTATCCATACTTCACTTGAAATCTACAAAGAATAAAGGTTTGTAGTCTCCAATGGCCATCAAATGGTAGGAGAAGTGGTTTGGTCCAACTCAACTTCATAGTTTAATAGTTGGGGTTACCAAATGAAAGTTGAACTTGACAAATAAAAACAGTGAGCTCACAAACTGTTTTTGATCAAAGATTTTTAGTTCGAAATCTAACCGTTGAAATTAAGTGAAACGAACGGGAAAGTGTCAATAACACATTGTTCTACCACTGTAATTTTTGTTTTGAGGTGGTTTCATGTTTAGAATGGTTTGATCATGGGTTTTGTGAAGCAACAATAATCTGTCCAGAATTTCAGAATAGTTTCAGAACAGCAACACTCTTTTGAAATAATTAAATCAGAGTTCTAACAAAGTTTCTATGACCCAAAATAATTTTTTTCAAGTAGATTAATGTGTTAGGAAGTCACCCTAAAAAGAACAAAGCAATTCTGATTTTTTTACTATTTTTAATAAATCGTGCAAGAATTCTGGACAGGAGATTGTATGATGCTGAGTGATGTCTAGTGTTTTCCATATTCCCGGAGATCTAACCGTTGAAACCTTGATTTTCTTTTTGATTTGGAAACTAGACTCACAGAGGCATTCTGTGTCCAAAATTCATCAACATCAAACCATAAGAGACGGGTTTTTTTATTTCTTTTAAGTTCTGGTCTGCTCTCTGCAATTTTCAGAGTTTTTATGACACATTTGACTTACTTTGTAAATAAGGGCCTAAATGACTTTCTTATGATCTAAGGCTTGAACCATGCTTTAATAATGATTAGTTGAGTTTGAATTCAAGGTTTAAGAGTATTTCATAGTTTATCCTTGTCCATGTACATATTCAATCATATGGTTTGGCACTTGTAATTAAGATTTATTTGCTTTGGATTTAATTACATTAGATAGATTTAAGCTAGAAATTTAGGATTGTTATTTCTAACATCATATTTTACATATCATGTGAACTAACCCTCTGTTTTGTAGCGCTATTAAGGTACGATTTCTCAATCCCTCTCTAGTTTATTAAATTCCTTGATTTTTATTTGACTTTCGACCATATGCACGACACCTTAGAGTTAAGATTTGCCTTATGTGTATATATGGATTAGAGACTCTTTTCCTAGGTTTTATTTAGTCGCATGCATTGCACGTTTATTATCGCCGCTGGACCCCGGGTAAGTTCACTTGTTCCCTATTGCATATCATATCGCTTGTTACCTGAATTATGTGGCTTTTGAATGATATTTTGTCAATTGCAATTTTACACCCTTTGGACATGCTTTTGTGATGTATATGTATATATGTATTAGTTGAGGGCATGCTTAGATTAATAAATTTGATTAAAAGGATGTTGAGTAGAGGCCTATCGTAAGATAGGATGAGAGAGGGTGTTTTAGTCCGATGGGCTCCTTCCTCTCTCATTCCATAATCCCCGGACCTAGTTAATCTCTGGTTTCTAAAAGATCAGTTTGCTTTTAAAATGGTTTCTTAATTTTCCTTTTAAAAATTAAGTGGCGACTCATTTTGTTTTAAGAAATAGATTTTTGAAAAGCTGTGGGTAAGTCAACCTGCGATATCCACAGACATCCAAAAAGTTGTCCTTCTCCTTCCTCAGCACTCTACACATCAAACTCCGCCAACGTCTCCAGTCCTCGACAGTCTCTAGCCATTAAGAGGGCAATCGTTTCATGAGTTTGCCTACTCAAACCATCAGCAACCACATAAGCTTTACCAGGGGTGGTATTCTAACGTGAAGTCGAAATCTTTAATCAACTCCATCCATCTGTGTTGCCTCATATTCAACTCTTTCTGTGTGAACAAATATTTCAGTCTCTTGTGATCGGAGAACAAATCAACTTCTCACCGTAGAGAAAATGTCTCCAAATCTTGAGTGCAAAAACTACTGTCGTCGGTTCCAAATCATGAGTGGGGTAGTTTAACTCGTTCGGCTTCAGCTGTCTAGATCCATAGGCGATAACTCTACCATCTTGCATAAGTACACATCTCAATCCCTGATATGACGCGTAACTAAAGATAGTGAACTTCTCATCAGGCTTGGGTATAGCTAGTACTGGTGCAGTGGTGAGTCTCTCTTTCAATTCTAGAAAGGTGCGCTCGTGCTTCTCTGTCCAGTCAACTTTTGAGCTTTCTTAGTCAGTTCAGTCAATGGTGCTGCTATCTTAGAGAATCCCTCGACAAATTTTCGGTAATAACCTGCGAGTCTAAGAAAACTCCTAACTTCTGTAGGGTTGCTCGGTCTAACCCAATTTGACACAGCATCTGTCACGCCCCGACGTAGCATAAATATGGAAAGCGTTTAATTTCCTTTATGGACCCGTAGGTCGCGACAGTTTGAAGGATCGATTCCGTCCCAAAACGTCGAACAACATAAAACCATTAATCAGAGTAGGGTAATCAGGGCTCATAAAAATTTTTCTAACTTATTACATCCTATGGTACGGGGTTTACTAAGGCACAGACCGCCTTGAAAATAAAACAATACTTAAAGTCTATTACAGTCATCCTTATTACAAAACCAAAACATATCTTAAAGCACATAAACATAAAACATATAAAAGTAACATCTCTTCTCAGCAACTGATCTCAATTAGCATAATCATACGGTTCATCCTGATTATTACCTGCAAAGCCTGGACACGAATGTCCAGGACGCATCAACGCCGTCAGCTTCAAGAAGCTGGTGAGTATTAAAAACATAGCTTTGAATGTAAAAACATGCCCATTTACCTTTTTCCCATTTCCATTTAAATACCACAAGTTTATATTTATGATAAAGAGCTTGTTAGAAAAACAACCACAACAATAATTAAAAGATAAATTCACACATATGTGACCGTGTATGAGAACAATGCACCATCTCATCTAACCGACTCTTTTCTCTCGACAAAACCCAACAACCCTCTATCCTACTCCTGGTATCTTTGAAATACTAAGATAGCCACACTTTAGCAACGGGGCGCCAGGGAGTGTCCAGTTTGCCTCACACTTTGGTCCGGGGTACCAGGGAGTGTCCAATGCCTCACACTTTGAATACCCTAACCGCCATGCAAATACCGGGGCAACCCCCACACAGGTATCCAGACTCGAGTCATTCAGGGAGTGTCTATAGGCCACACTTTAGCACTTCCATGGGTGCCAGTGAGTGTCCAAGTTCGGCTTCACACACTTTAACGCTTCCATGGGCGTCAGGGAGTGTCCATTTTTGCCACCTTCGCATTTCAAAGACACCCTCATCCTCTTTTTCAACTCCAACCACAATCACATCCACAACCACAACCATAACCACAGCCACAATTACAACCACAACCACAACCACAACCACAACTCAAACTCATACTCTTTCCACACAATCATTACTCTTTTCCACACTATCATTACTCTTTTACACACTACCAACACTCACCATGCATGTACAACTGACTCCACATGAATGTCATCAAACTTTAAACATAAAGGAATTCACAGAATTAAAGAAACAATACGCGTACGGGGATTGAAAATTCGTAATTCATTGCCTTAATCATTTTAAACATAACTAATAGCATTCTAAAAACTGCTACTGAAATCCTCGTTTTCTGTCCAAATGGTGCAGAATCTGAGAAAATTGCATTAGACGAAAAGTGTGCAGAATCGAGTTTTGCTTGGGACAACGCGGGCAGAACCTTAAATTTCATTCGTTTTCCTAACAAAAATCTGAAAACAAAATTCTGCTACTGTTAAAATTAAAAGAGAAAATATTAGATTGAATTTCTAATATACTTTTTCTGCTACTGTAATCCTCATTTTTTGCCCAAACGGTGCAAAATCTGAGAAAATTGCATTAGACGAAAAGTGTGCAGAATCGAGTTTTGCTTGGGACAACGCGGGCAGAACCTTAAATTTCATTCGTTTTCCTAACAAAAATCTGAAAACAAAATTCTGCTACTGTTAAAATTAACTACCTAAATCAGTAAATAAGGAATGAGTTACATTTGGAGTGAGTTAGTAATACTCACCGTGATATAGATTGAAGAAATTGTTGAGACAGAAATATAATTACGAAATTCCCGAATTCCAAGCTTTGGCTATGGAGGATTGAGCTCTTCTCTCTCTCTACGAAATTGAAGAACTCTCTGCACTCTCTAAACTCTCTGTGAATTCTGAAATGTGTTGTGATGGAAGTGCAGAATGTGTAGTGTGGTTGGGTGTATATATAATCAAATACCCACTAAGAAAACATTGGCCTAACCCTCCACCCAATCTCCATTAACCTCCATATAATACCATGAATGTGCAGATATGATGTGTATACACTCCCCTTTATTCTCCACTACTGAAAGTAAGAGGTAGGTGGAGATGAGGTGGGTCAATGTGTGTTTGGGTAATCTAGCTTATGGCATAAGGACAACACACATACTACAACATTTGCCAAACAAGACCTAAGGGAAAAGCATCAGCATTCATAATTGAGTATAAATAAATTTGTTCAATCATTTACTTCCAAAATTCTGTGGAAGTTTAACACTACGCGGACAGTTTTAAACTTACACTGGTATTTTCGTGATACGGTGTTTATCACAAAAATACAGAGAATTCATTTTAACGTTAGAAATAGTTTTCTGATTTTATAAAAATACAGTTTGAGTTTAAAAGAAATAATTCCACCGTCTTGAAATACAGTTTTGAAATTTAACACAGGTATTGCAAGTTTTTATGAAAATTGCATTTTGACCCCAAAAGAAATTTCAATTATGAAATTAGTCAAGAATTAAACTTTTCACATAAGAATTAACATATAAACAGACAATATATATTAAATTTTAAATATGATAATGCAAATGATAATGAAAATTTTAAATATAATAATGCATGAAAATGCAGGTTATTACACCCTTCCCCCCTTAAACAGGATTTCGTCCCCGAAATCAAGACTAACTAGTCATGAAACAACTCCGGGTACTTCTTCCTCATATCAGCTTCAACTTCCCACGAGGCTTCATTCTCGTCATGGTGATTCCACTGAACCTTCACCAACGGGATATCCTTATTCCTCAGCTTCTTGATACTCTGATCCAAAATCTTCACAGGTCTCTCCTTGTAAGAAACGTTATGACTCGTCTCAATGTCGTCATAACTAACCACGTGCGAGGGATCTCGTATGTATTTCCTCAACATACTCACGTGAAACACGTTGTGAACCCCAGACATCTTCGGTGGTAGCGCCAGCTGATAGGCCACTTTCCCGATACGTTCCAAAATCTCAAACGGTCCAATAAAACGCGGAGCTAACTTCCCTCTCTTGAGACCAAAGCGTACTACTCCTCGTGTTGGTGAAACCTTAAGAAGTACGTGATCTCCAACACTAAACTCCAGATCTTTCCGGCGCCGATCAGCATAACTCTTATACCTGCTCTGAGCAGTTCTCATCCTTTCCTTGACCGAGGAAATCTTCTCGTTGGTTTCTCTAACCAAATCCGGTCCCAACAACTCTGTATCACCAACTTCTGCCCAACACAATGGAGAACGACACGGTCGTCCGTACAGTGCCTCGAACGGAGCCATACCGATACTCGCGTGATAACTATTGTTATAGGCAAATTCAACCAAAGGCAAGTGTGTCTCCCAAGATTCTTCAAAATCGATCACACAAGCCCTAAGCATATCCTCCATGATCTGATTAACACGCTCAGTTTGCCCATCTGTCTGAGGGTGAAAAGCAGTACTCATCTTGAGTGAAGTTCCCATAGCTTCTTGCAGACTTTCCCAAAATCCAGAAGTAAAACGTGCGTCACGGTCTGACACAATCGATACAGGTGCACCGTGAAGTCGCACAACTTGTTGTATGTACATCCGGCTCATCTTTTCCACCGGGTATGTCATACTGTAAGCAATAAAATGAGCTGACTTCGTCAATCGATCCACAATTACCCAAATAGCGTCATGATTCTGTTGCGACCGGGCCAATCCTACTACAAAATCCATCGTAATGTGCTCCCACTTCCAACCAGGAATAGGTAGCGGTTGCAACAATCCTGACGGTCTCTGATGTTCGGCCTTGACTTGCTGACACGTCAAACACTTGGATACAAACTCGGCCACATCCTTCTTCATGCCTTCCCACCAGAAATTTCTCTTCAAATCTTTATACATCTTAGTTCCTCCCGGGTGAACTGTATACCTTGATTTATGTGCTTCTTCCAGAATATCTTTTCTCAAATTCCCACAATCTGGTACACATAATCTGTCTCTGCATCGATACCCTCCGTCACTCCCCACCTTCCATTCGGTCGGGTCTTTTTCTGACATTTTTACAAACCATGTCTGAAACTTCTCATCTTCTTTCTGAGCTTCAATAACGCGGTCGATAAGAACAGGCTGTAGGATAAGACATCCAAAAAGTTGTCCTTCTCCTCTTTCAGCACTCTGTACATCGAACTCCACCAACGTCTCCAAAGCTCGCCACTCTCTAACCATTAAGGAGGCGATCGTCTCCCGAGTCTGCCTACTCAAAGCATCAGCGACCACATTAGCTTTACCAGGGTGGTATTCCAACGTGAAGTCGTAATCTTTGATCAACTCCATCCATCTGCGCTGCCTCATGTTCAACTCTTTCTGTGTGAACAAATACTTCAGACTCTTGTGATCGGAGAACAAATCAAACTTCTCACCGTAGAGATAATGTCTCCAAATCTTGAGTGCAAAAACCACTGCTGCCAACTCCAAATCATGAATAGGATAGTTCAACTCATTCGGCTTCAGCTGCCTGGATCCATAGGCTATAACTCTGTCATCTTGCATAAGTACACACCCTAGTCCTTGATATGATGCGTCACTAAAGATAGTGAACTTCTCACCAGGCTTGGGTATTGCTAGTACTGGTGCGGTAGTGAGTCTCTCTTTCAACTCTAGAAAGGCTCGCTCATGCTTCTCTGTCCATTCGAATTTCAAATTCTTCTTTGTCAACCCAGTCAATGGTGCAGCTATCTTGGAGAATCCCTCAACAAATCTCCTGTAATAGCCTGCGAGTCCAAGAAAACTCCGAACTTCTGTAGGGTTGCTTGGCCTAACCCAGTTGGATACAGCATCGGTCTTGGACGAATCCACAGAAATTCCTTGAGATGACACCTTGTGTCCCAAAAATTTCACTTCTTGCAACCAGAACTCACACTTACTGAACTTGGCATACAAGTGGTGGTCCTTAAGCGTCTGCATCGTAATCCGAAGATGTTGCTCGTGTTCTTCTCTTGACTTAGAATAGATCAAAATATCATCAATAAAGACGATGACAAACTGATCTAAATAAGGCTTGAATACTCTGTTCATCAGATCCATAAACACTGCCGGGGCGTTCGTTAATCCAAACGGCATCACCAGAAATTCATAATGACCATATCGGGTTCTGAAAGCAGTCTTAGGTATGTCTTCCTTCCGTACCCTCAACTGATGATACCCCGACCTTAGGTCTATCTTGGAAAATATCGTAGCTCCTTGTAGTTGATCAAATAAATCGTCGATCCGAGGCAAAGGATACTTGTTCTTGATTGTCACTCGATTCAATTCTCTGTAGTCGATACACAGCCTGAGCGTCCCGTCCTTCTTCTTCACAAATAACACCGGTGCTCCCCAAGGCGATGTACTTGGACGTACAAAACCTAGGTTCTCGAGCTCTTGAACTTGTCCCTTCAATTCTAGTAGTTCTGTGGGGGCCATTCTGTAGGGAACCTTGGTAATCGGTACGGTACCCGGTATAAGCTCAATACAGAACTCTATACTTCTTTCGGGCGGTAATCCAGAAATGTCTTGAAATACTTCTTCGAAGTCCTTGACTACAGGTATAGATGATGCTGTCACCTCTGTACTGACGACTTCAATGTTGGCTAAACATCTGGTGAGGAACATATCTCCCGAAGTGTTACATTGAAAATCAAAGGGTTGATTCTCATTGTCGGGGAATGTAATTCTCTTCCTCGCACAATCCAACTTCACTTGATTCTGAGACAGCCAATCCATTCCTAGGATTATGTCGAACTCCTTCATCGATAGAACAATCAACCTCGCAGGGATTTCTCGGTCTCCTAATCTTAAGGGACAATCCTTACACACATGTCCTAAACTGACCGCAGCTCCTATTGGTGATGTAGCCTTCAAAGCTTTCTCTAAGCGATGAGGTAAGATACCCAATCTCCGAATTGTATTAACAGATATGAATGATAGAGCAGCACCCGTATCAAATAATACTCTAACATGGGAGTTAAATAGAGTCAATGTACCTTCTACTGCTTGCTGATCAGGTTGAGCTTCTCCAAGATCTCCTTCTTCATATACAGCTCCATCATATCCAGCGGCATCAGGAATAACAGCATTCAAGCGGGTCTGACCCTGTTGTCCATAAGTTGCCTGCTTAGGAGCAGTGCAGAACCTGCTGATGTGACCTGGTTCACCACAGTTGAAGCAGACTATTCCTGGCTGAGCAGCACGCCTTGGTGCCCTGCAGTCCCGAGCCACATGTCCAGGGTTGCCACAGTTGAAGCACTTTACACCACTACTTCCTTCTCCTACTCGGGGTTGAGTCGGATGGGTAATAGCTTGTGCCTTCTTGCTCCCATCAAAGTTCCTCTTCTGCCCTTGGGTATGGTTCATTGGTGGTCTATTTCCAAAATTACCCCTCTGAGGCGGTCGGAATTCCAATTGTTTGCGATATACTCGAGCATCTTCTTCCAGGTCGGTAGCCAGGCCGACTAGTCCTTCAAATGATTTGTCTAGGTGGCCGAGAGTCAAGCGACGAATCTGCGGTGCCAACCCTTGATTATACTTCCGGATCTTCTTCTCCTCAGTATCAACCATGTGCGGGGCAAACCGTGACAGCCTCTCAAACTGTGTGGTATACTCTTGCACCGTCTTGGTTCCTTACGTCAGATCCATAAATTCCTTCTCTCTTCTGTGCCTCTCCGTAGCCGGAAAGTACTTCTCTAGAAATCTCCCTTTGAACGCCGTCCACGTCATCCCCATAGCAGCGGTGTTTCCGATAGTGGCTATGACCGAGTCCCACCAATCTGCAGCGGCGTCGGTCAGTTGAAAAGTAGCCAATCTCCTTTTGTCCATCTCGTTGCATTGGACAGCTTCAAACATGCGGTCCATCTGTCTTAACCATTGCTCCGCCTTCCAGGGATCCGTGGTACCCGCAAATTGCTCGGGCCTGAGCGCACGGAATCTTTCCAGCAGCTTATCTCCCGTCTGGCGGTCTCGTTGGTTTTCATTCGCATTACTAACCCTCTCGAGACGTCTAATAAAAGCTTCAAATATTCCCGTGGGGTCGGCAGCCTCGGGCGCTCCTTCAATCAGATTTCTGTTCCTCCTTGGTCTTCCAGCCATTCTATGCATGATAGGGGTAGTAGAATGAGAAACATGCATGCAACAGTACTATGACAAAAATTTTCAAAATAGTATATATTACTATATCACATACTCGTATTATCACATAAGCATATAATAAAATATATATTAAGTACACGTATTCGAACTAGAGCTGTCTAATAGCAAAGAGGTTGTATTCTTATCCTCTAGACTCTGGTTGTGGGCCATACTGACTATTCCGAGATTTGACTCAGGAAATTTGTCAGTGCCTAAGCTATTAATGAGGGCTATGGTATGCTTTAACTCCTTAGAAACTCGGCTACTATCTTTTTGTAGGGGTATCATAAGTTATGGTTATCTCGACTAATCCTAAATGGATATGTCTGAAGGTATATGGAAATTGCTATTATTTTTGTCGATGTGACAAGACAAACGGGTAATCATTTCTATGATAAAACCAACTTAGAATTTTAGTTTCTGAACTAAGGGTAATCCGTACTAAACTAAAACTAGAACTTGGTTATATAGCTTAGTAAAACTTAAGGGTAACCTATGTCACTAATCTATGGCGTGAAAAACTGAGCCTGGTCAATCTAGAAAACCTATGGCTCTGATACCACCAAATCCTGTCACGCCCCGACGTAGCATAAATATGGAAAGCGTTTAATTTCCTTTATGGACCCGTAGGTCGCGACAGTTTGAAGGATCGATTCCGTCCCAAAACGTCGAACAACATAAAACCATTAATCAGAGTAGGGTAATCAGGGCTCATAAAAATTTTTCTAACTTATTACATCCTATGGTACGGGGTTTACTAAGGCACAGACCGCCTTGAAAATAAAACAATACTTAAAGTCTATTACAGTCATCCTTATTACAAAACCAAAACATATCTTAAAGCACATAAACATAAAACATATAAAAGTAACATCTCTTCTCAGCAACTGATCTCAATTAGCATAATCATACGGTTCATCCTGATTATTACCTGCAAAGCCTGGACACGAATGTCCAGGACGCATCAACGCCGTCAGCTTCAAGAAGCTGGTGAGTATTAAAAACATAGCTTTGAATGTAAAAACATGCCCATTTACCTTTTTCCCATTTCCATTTAAATACCACAAGTTTATATTTATGATAAAGAGCTTGTTAGAAAAACAACCACAACAATAATTAAAAGATAAATTCACACATATGTGACCGTGTATGAGAACAATGCACCATCTCATCTAACCGACTCTTTTCTCTCGACAAAACCCAACAACCCTCTATCCTACTCCTGGTATCTTTGAAATACTAAGATAGCCACACTTTAGCAACGGGGCGCCAGGGAGTGTCCAGTTTGCCTCACACTTTGGTCCGGGGTACCAGGGAGTGTCCAATGCCTCACACTTTGAATACCCTAACCGCCATGCAAATACCGGGGCAACCCCCACACAGGTATCCAGACTCGAGTCATTCAGGGAGTGTCTATAGGCCACACTTTAGCACTTCCATGGGTGCCAGTGAGTGTCCAAGTTCGGCTTCACACACTTTAACGCTTCCATGGGCGTCAGGGAGTGTCCATTTTTGCCACCTTCGCATTTCAAAGACACCCTCATCCTCTTTTTCAACTCCAACCACAATCACATCCACAACCACAACCATAACCACAGCCACAATTACAACCACAACCACAACCACAACCACAACTCAAACTCATACTCTTTCCACACAATCATTACTCTTTTCCACACTATCATTACTCTTTTACACACTACCAACACTCACCATGCATGTACAACTGACTCCACATGAATGTCATCAAACTTTAAACATAAAGGAATTCACAGAATTAAAGAAACAATACGCGTACGGGGATTGAAAATTCGTAATTCATTGCCTTAATCATTTTAAACATAACTAATAGCATTCTAAAAACTGCTACTGAAATCCTCGTTTTCTGTCCAAATGGTGCAGAATCTGAGAAAATTGCATTAGACGAAAAGTGTGCAGAATCGAGTTTTGCTTGGGACAACGCGGGCAAAACCTTAAATTTCATTCGTTTTCCTAACAAAAATCTGAAAACAAAATTCTGCTACTGTTAAAATTAAAAGAGAAAATATTAGATTGAATTTCTAATATACTTTTTCTGCTACTGTAATCCTCATTTTTTGCCCAAACGGTGCAAATTCTGAGAAAATTGCATTAGACGAAAAGTGTGCAGAATCGAGTTTTGCTTGGGACAACGCGGGCAGAACCTTAAATTTCATTCGTTTTCCTAACAAAAATCTGAAAACAAAATTCTGCTACTGTTAAAATTAACTACCTAAATCAGTAAATAAGGAATGAGTTACATTTGGAGTGAGTTAGTAATACTCACCGTGATATAGATTGAAGAAATTGTTGAGACAGAAATATAATTACGAAATTCCCGAATTCCAAGCTTTGGCTATGGAGGATTGAGCTCTTCTCTCTCTCTACGAAATTGAAGAACTCTCTGCACTCTCTAAACTCTCTGTGAATTCTGAAATGTGTTGTGATGGAAGTGCAGAATGTGTAGTGTGGTTGGGTGTATATATAATCAAATACCCACTAAGAAAACATTGGCCTAACCCTCCACCCAATCTCCATTAACCTCCATATAATACCATGAATGTGCAGATATGATGTGTATACACTCCCCTTTATTCTCCACTACTGAAAGTAAGAGGTAGGTGGAGATGAGGTGGGTCAATGTGTGTTTGGGTAATCTAGCTTATGGCATAAGGACAACACACATACTACAACATTTGCCAAACAAGACCTAAGGGAAAAGCATCAGCATTCATAATTGAGTATAAATAAATTTGTTCAATCATTTACTTCCAAAATTCTGTGGAAGTTTAACACTACGCGGACAGTTTTAAACTTACACTGGTATTTTCGTGATACGGTGTTTATCACAAAAATACAGAGAATTCATTTTAACGTTAGAAATAGTTTTCTGATTTTATAAAAATACAGTTTGAGTTTAAAAGAAATAATTCCACCGTCTTGAAATACAGTTTTGAAATTTAACACAGGTATTGCAAGTTTTTATGAAAATTGCATTTTGACCCCAAAAGAAATTTCAATTATGAAATTAGTCAAGAATTAAACTTTTCACATAAGAATTAACATATAAACAGACAATATATATTAAATTTTAAATATGATAATGCAAATGATAATGAAAATTTTAAATATAATAATGCATGAAAATGCAGGTTATTACAGCATCTGTCTTGGATGAATCCTCATAAACTCCTTGAGATGATACCTTGTGTCCCAAAAATTTCACTTCTTGCAACCAGAACTCACACTTACTGAAACTTGGCATCCAAGTGGTGGTTCTTAAGTGTCTTCATTATAATCCGTAGATGTTGTTCGCGTTCTTCTGCTGACTTAGAATAGATCAAAATATCATCTATGAAGATGATGACAAACTGATTCAAATAAGCCTTGAACACTCTGTTCATTAGATCCATAAACACCGCTGGGGCATTCGTCATTCCAAACGGCATTATCAAAAATTCATAGTGACCATATCGGGTTCTGAAAAAAGTTTTAGGTATATCTTCCTTCGTACCTTCAACTGATGATATCCCGACCGTAGATCTATCTTGGAGAATGTTGTAGCTCCATGTAGTTGATTAAACAAATCGTCGATCCGTGGTAAGGGATACTTGTTCTTGATAGTTACTCGGTTCAATTCTCTATAATCAATATATACACATTCGAAGCGTCCCATCCTTCTTCTTCACAAATAACATTGGTGCTCCCCAAGGCGATGTACTAGGACGTACAAAACCCAGATTCTCAAGCTCTTGAACTTGTTCCTTCAATTCCGACAACTCGGCGAAGGCCATTCTGTAGGGGACCTTAGTGATTGGTGCGGTACCTGGTATAAGCTCAATATAGAACTCTATACTTCTCTTAGGTGGTAAACCAGAAATGTCTTGAAATACTTTCTCGAAATCCTTGACTACAAGTATAGATGATGATGTCATCTCTGTACTGATGACTTTGATGTTTGCTAAGCATCTTGTGAGGATCATATCTCCCAAAGGGTTACATTCAAAGTCAAAGGATTGATTCCCATTGTCGAAAATGTAATTCTCTTCCTCGCACAATCCAACTTCGCTTGATTCTGAGAGAGCCAATCCACTCTTAGGATTATGTCAAAGTCCTTCATCGACAGAACAATCAACCTTGTAGGAGTCTCACGGTCTCCTAATCATAGGGGACAATCCTTGTACACGTGTCCTAACTTGACTGTGGCTCCCAATGGTAAGGTAGCCTTCAAAGCTTTCCCTAAATGGAGCGATAGAATACCCAATCTCCGAATAGTCTTAGCAGAAAAGAATGAAAGGGTGGCACTTGTATCAAATAAAATTTTAACATGGGAGTTAGACAAAGTTAATGTACCTTCCACCGCTTGCTAATTAGGTTGTTCTTCTTCATAGTTTCCCACTTCATAAACTGTCTTATCATACCCAGCAACATTAGGAATAATAGCGTTCAAACGAGTCTGACCCTGCTGACCATAAGTCACCTGCTTAGGAGTAGTGCAGTACTTGCTGATGTGACCAGGTTCACCACAGCTATAATAGACTATATTCTGATGAACGATGCGCTTAGGCGCCTTGCAGTCTCGAGCCAAATGACCGGGGGTGCCACAATTAAAGCATTGTATTATTCTCTTGGGTAAAGCACATTGTTTAGCAAAATGCCCCGGCATCTGGCAGTTAAAACAGACTTGAGGTTTGGTTTTCCACTTCTTCTGCTCCGCTTTTGGTGCACACTTTTTCTTACGGAGGTGACTCAGACTGTCATGTCCCATCCATTGAGTTTCATTGCAATCATACCAAATGTGACATGGCCTGGTAGGTTGCAATTTATACAGAGGTCGTTTGGTCTGCTTATACCCTTGTTCTCAACTGGAGTCACCATCTCTTGGAACTTCCTTTTTTGTTGCTGTAGTCCAGATGATTTTGTAAGGAAATTCTTGTATAGATGATCTCCTAACTGACCTACGGTGACTCTATTACCCATCTCCCATAAGCTTAGAATAAGTGACCCGACCAAACTAGTGGGATCGACTTCTGGGGATACCAGATGGGATTGTCCTCTTGATTGTTTCTCGGTTGCCTGAGGCGACTCAATCATCTATGCTCCAGCCTAATGGGTTAATATCACTACATAATATGCTCGTAATATAATATAAGTATACAATAAAATCCAAGTATACATAATATAATTCAAGTATACATAATACACCAAACATGTATTCGGACTAGAATTGTCTAGTAGCAAAGAGATCGTATTCTTATTCTAACTCTCCTTCCAAACTCTGGGCCGTAGGCTATGCTGACTGTTCTGAGATTTGACTCAGGAAGTTCGTCAGTGCCTAAGCTATTCATGGGGGCTATGGCTTACCTCAACTTCTTAGGAACTCGACTACTATCTGTCTACATGGAATTCATATGTCATAACCAACTTGGTTAATTTCTAAATGGATATGTCCAAGGATATTTGGTGACTACTAACATTCTTGTCGATGTGACAAAACATGTACAATCGTCTCTACGATGAAACCAACCTGGATTTCGAGTTCGAAACTAAGGACAATCGGTGTTAATCAACTAAAAAAATAGAACCTGGTTGTGCGGTAAACCTAAGTTTGGTAAATTAAACTAGACTTAGAGAAACTTGTTGTATAACTTAGTAAAAACCTAAAGTTAACCTGTGGGACTAATCTGTGGCGAGAATAACCGAACCTGGTTTAACTAGATAACCTAGGCTCTGATACCACTAAATCCTATCACGCCCCGACGTAGCATAAATATGGAAAGCATTTAATTTATTTTTATGACCCGTAAGTTGCGACAGTTTGAAGGATCGATTCTGTCCCAAACGTCGAACGACACAATAATTAAATCAGAGTAAGAGCAATCAAGGCTTATAAAAATTTTCCAAATTAATAACTATTACAGCACGTGATCTGCTGAAAGCACAACCCGCCTTGCAAATAAAATAATATCTAATATCTATTACAGTCATCCTTATTTCAAATTTATTGTAAAAGCATAAGATAGGAACAAAATAGTTCCTTCTTCTCCGGCAGTCATAATCAATTCGCGTAGTCATACTGCTCTGACTGGTTATAACCTGAAAAACCTAGACACGAATGTCCAAAGTGCATCAACGCCTTTAGCTTTAAGAAGCCGGTGAGTATTAAAAACATATGTTTGAATGTAAAACGTACTCAATTACTATTTTCCATTTCACGATTCCATTATTCAACAGGTTACAACATGGAAATGAATTCACTTATGAAACAGTAAGGGTGATATTATAATTCATGAAACATGTGACCGTCCATGAGACCAATACAACCATTCTCATCTCACTAACACTTTTCTCTCGACAATACATCACTCAACTCTCTCACTCTAGTATCTTTGAACCACTAAGATGGCCACACTTTAGTACAGAGGTACCAGGGAGTGTCCAGTTTGCGTCACACTTTAGTACGGGGTACCATGGAGTGTCCAATGCCTCACACTTTGACCATACCACGCATGTCAGGAAGTGTCCAGTAGGCCACACTTTAACACTACCATGGGTGACAGAGAATGTTCAAGTCAGTGTCACACACTTTAGCGCTACCATGGGCGTCAGGGAGTGTCCAATTTTGTCACCGTCACATTTCAAAGACACTCTAGCCGTAATATCATAACATCATACTTTGGTACACCAGTACCAGGGAGTGTCCACACACAATCTCAACCACATATTCTTTTCCACACTGACCACCACTCACCATGCATGTACAACTAGCTCCACATGAATGACATGTGACTTAATACAAAAATATAAAGTACTGGAAACGATAACCATGGATATACGAGAAGAAATCAAATCTTATATGAAACAACCAGTGAATTCATCAGAGAATACTTTAATATGCTTTTATCGCTACTAGAATACAAGTGGGTCTACTTTGAAGCAATGCCCTAAAAAATGAGGTATACTTTTTGTGGATGAATTTCATATCAAAAGAAAGTTCTTTGAGTCTAGTTTCCAACGCTTTGAATGGTGCACGTTTTCGAGTTTTCTAGAGGAAGTTATGACCATTTTACTAAAAGTCGTCAGTGCTAAAAAATGCCAATCGGTTGGCAAAAGTGCCAATCGATTGGTAAATATGCCAATCGATTGGTAAACATGCCAATCGATTGCCACTGCGTCTTCTTCAGTAGCTTCTCCCCTGTTACGAATTTAAGGCTGATTTCCGATCCATTTTAAAATTCGAATGCAAACATGACTTGTAATATATGGTTCTCTCCGTTTTTTCGCAAGGATTATGAATATGTGATCGGATTTAATCAATTTCAATCGTAGCTCTCGGATTTTACGAAAAACTGAGGGGTGTCAAAACTTAATTTCTAATATACTTTCTCAAATGAATGATCTATGCTCTAATACTTTAACCATAGCCTCTATGTACTGTAATCTTTCATAATTAAACATCTATAAAAACGGATTTTGATTAAGTTTTGAAAAATCATGCTTTCAAGCTTGAACTTCCATAGCCAAAATTAACAATGGTGATTTCAAAATTAAACTAACCCAACAGTAATTGAACATGAAATTACATTCAAAGTGAGTTAATAATACTCACTGTGATTGAAGATTATGAATTTGTTGAGAGAGAATAACCAATTTAAGAAGACTCAAACCAAGCTTCTAGCTATGGAGTTCTTCAAGCTTTCTCTCTATAAATAATTTCTGAAAACATTCTTCTCTGAAAATCTCTCTTTTCTCACTGGTTTAGTTTTGCAAAGTGTGCAGATTGTGAGTTGTGTGTAGTATATAAAGAAATACAAATTGGACAACTTGGAGCCCAAGAACTATCTTCAATACTCAACAAGTTGATTTCTAATTCTAATTACTAATTACATAATATACACAGCACTAATATAAGTCATATACAGTTATACATACGTATATAAGATACATATACAGATTGTAGAAGTTGCCTAACTTGGTAGGGGCCAATTTGGGGTGTTTGGCAAAGTAGCTTTAAGGCACTAATTAACACTCACAAAATACACATTGCCAAACAAGGCACATACAAGTGTCTAAGAATTTATAAGGATGTTTTGGGAAAACAACTTATGGCACTAGAAATTAATACACACACCAATGCATTATCCAAACAATCATAATCAGTCATTAGTTTCCATAAATAAAAATAAAGCAAATGTCACATTTTGATTGGTGGAAATTCCCAATCTGTGGGAGTCCAAACGCGGCGCAGACAGTTTTGAACATAAACTGGTATTTTCGCGAAGCGGTGATCACCACAAAAATACAGAAAATTCATTTTAACGTGAGAAACAATTTTTCAGTTTTATAAAAATACTGTTTGAGTCAAAAGAAATTATCAGTAATTATTTTTTCGCTTATGACGATTATACCCTAGTTCAAAGTGGTGAAATTTCACCAAGTTTTGAAATTTTTATCAGTAATGATTTTTTTCGCTTATGACGACTATATCCTTGTTCAAAGTGGTGAAATTTCACCAAGTTTTAAAATTTTAATTAGTAACGATTTTTTTTCGTTTATGACGATTATACCCTTGTTCAAAGTGACGAAATTTCATCAAGTTTTGAACAGTGATGAAATTTTTATCAGTAATTATTTTATTTTTTTTGTTTATGACGAGTATACCAATGTTCAAAATGGTGAAATGTTACCAAGTTTTGAAGAGTGGTGAAGACATGTAGAGAGAGAGAGAGAGAGAGAGAGAGAGAGAGAGAGTTTTAGACATAGAGACGTACATATATGTATGTGTATTTTAGAGAGAAGTGAGTATCGTCATTTGTGTTTTAGTGAGAGAGATTTTATTATGTGTATACACTAAAATGATATAGGGTATTAGTGTAGGGATATTTATGTTCAATAAAGATTGAGGAAATTATTGATACATAATTTTTTTAGTTGTCTTTAAACTGACATAATTACCATAAATTGTCCTTATATCTAATTGACCCTTATTTTATTAGTAGTCAAAGAACAGGGGCAGGTGTACAAAGGGTCTAGGGTGAGCCCAAGCCCTCCTGGACTTTTCATAATTATATTTTAGCCTAGAAAAAACTCCTTTAATTAGTATTAGGCCCCCCTAGACTTTGCCTAATGACACTTAATCTTGAAAAATCTCTAGTATTTAGTTTTAGACCCTTCAAACATTAGACCAAAAGGACTAATGCCCAAGTCAGGTTCTTCTATATATATATATATATGGACCACAGTTTTAGTTGGCTAATTTGCTTTGGCAATAGTGGTAGCTTTTTAGTTATATATATATATATATAGAGAGAGAGAGAGATAGAGAGAGAGAGTGAGTGAGTGTGGATTCTCTCTCTTGGCAAGATTCAAGAAATCCATCCGGACAGACTAAGCCACGCATGTTTTCCAGTTTAATCCAAAAAAAATAGTTGCCCAACCAAATAAACCAGTTCAACACAATTATATATAAGAAGGCCCGAAAAAAAAAATTTGCCTCGGGGCTGCTGCCCCCACCCCAGTATAGCCTAGGCCCCCCTGACTGAAAATCCTGGCTTCGCCCCTGTCAGAGAGAGAGAACACTAAAACATCCGTTGTGTAGCAGATGAAGTGGCTGAGATGTGGTGGTGGTCGAGAAGAGATTGAGTAAGAGAATACAAGAAAGACAGAGAAAGAGTGACGTGAGATTTGAGAGTGATATAAATTACATTAGGTTATATAGGGAGACTGATGCAAATAGATTGCAATAACAAGAGGAATTTACAGAAGAATTAAAGAACTAGGGTTTTGGAAAGTGAACTTCCATTAAAGAGCTCAAAGCTCACTTGCTTTACTTGCAATTCATAAACAAAATATCCAAAAATTAATTACTCCCTACCCTAGCCTACTATTTATAAGCTACTAAACACATACTAAGGTTACATGCTTGTGACTAGAGGTGAAAACGAGATGAGCCGCTCAACAAGAGCTTGAAGCTCGGCTCGATAAAGGCTAGGTTCGGCTCGCTCATTTGAGCTCGTGAACACGATCGATTAAGGCTCGTGAGCAGGCTCGTGAAGAAGCTCATTTATAGATTTAATAAAGAGCTTTATAGTGACTTTTATAAATATACTTATTATAAAACTATATAATTTTAGTGCAAATATGACACATTTCATAAATAGGCTAGATAAAATATTATTTTATTATTAAACTATATAGTTTAAAAGGGCGCACGAAAAAGCTCGTTAAAAAGCTCGCGAACACTTGAAAACTCGGCTCGTTTGAGCTCGTGAGAAAGCTCACTAGCAGGCTCGGCTCGACTCATATCACCCCTACTTGTGACCAACACCAAATGATAACCAAAATAAATAACATAAAAGACACTACTAGTAAAACATAAAGTACTATATAATTACTGCACCAGAGAGGGAGTATGCGTGATAGACAAGGAGAGAGAGAGATGGATTCTCATAAGAGAAATGCAGGGAATGTGAAGAGAGAGAGAGAGAGAGAGAAATACATGTATAGCACATAAAATTTTGAGAAAAATCACAGAGTTGTCATGAGACAGGCTTCTTATTTCACTTTATATATATATATATATATAGGGAGAGGATCTTAAGTGCATTGGGTAGAATGCACTGGCTTTTAAGTCTAAAAAATCCGCAGATCAGCAAGGCGACAGGATGGGACGCAGGGTAGTCCACAGATTTTTTTAGACTTAAAAATCAGTGCACTCTACTCAGTACACTTAAATACTCTCTCTCTCTCTATATATATATATATGTATTAATAAATATATTAGATTAGATGTCTCATTTTAGTGAATTATCGTACAGGTCTTCAGGATGGCTTGACAAAATGTGGCGAAAAAACTAAGGTGTGGCTTCACTAATACTTCTTCGTAACTCTCAGCACAATTAGTGAGTCGATTATAGATCTCTGTGCTTACATTGCTTTTAACTTTTTTTACAGGCCACACCATATGCAAAGAATCACTACAAGTGCAGGCTGCTCAATGAGAAAACATGTAGAGAGGACGTTCTCATGACTTCAAGTCCAAACAAATTGCTTCAAGTTCCAACTATGCAACTTGAGAGAACCACATGTTCTTTGGCTAATACTCCAACAATTAGTAGTTCTCATCTATCACCATCTCTACCCCATCTATCAAAGTTTTTTTTTTTTTTTCCCTCTCTATAGATGTAAGAGTATCCATATTGATACACGAGCTAGATGGAACTCTTCTGTGTTAAGTTGGTAAGAGTATTTGAATTTTCAATGCACTTTCTATTTCTCATGTTATAGTTAAATTATAGTATGGTTGTTAAAAAACATCTCTCCTATACACTTTTATTCCTCTCAAAAAATAGCAATGATATTCTTGCTCTCAAATTTGAGAGCAATAATAGCATTGCTATAATTTGAGAAGAGTTGTAGAAGGTGCATTGGAGAGGTATTCATTTAGATTAATGCTATAATTTAACTTTTGCACTCATTCCAATAAAAAAAAGTATACAAAACACTACTTAAAGTACAACAATAATAGCCAATGTGCCACAAAATTACATTTATTTTAGAATGTAGCATTGGAGCAGAAATGTCAAGATCATGGCCGGCCCAAAAGGGGGGCAAAAGGGGCAACCGCCCCGGGCCACCAGCCCCCATAAAATTTTAATAATTAGATTTTTACCTTGAGATTTTAGGCACATTTTAGTGTCATCAATTACATATATATTGATATACATGTATATAAAACTCAAAAGCAAAGGCCCTAGAATTTTAAAATTTACACTTTTAGTGTAAAAAAATTTTAGTTTTAGAAACAGGCCCCTCTAGAATTTTGAAAGATACCATACAATGTTTAAGTTCCACAAATAAACTCATATTACAAGTAGACCCAAAAAAAATCGCCAATTATGTATGAGTAAACCCTAAAAAAAATTGCCAATTATATATAAGTAGACCCCAAAAAAATCACCTCGGGGGCGCTGCCCCGAACCCCCGTATAAGGGCCTCCCTTTTAATAGTTCGTCCCGGACCTCCAAATACTCAAAACCGGCCCTGGTCAAGATATAGTATTTAAGCCATGTAGCAATGCCAAAATATAGATTTAGCGTGGACAAGTGAAATTATGTGTGTGTGTGTGTGTGTATATAATTGAACCAAAAAATATATGTACACATATATATATACAGTCCGGATCTTAAGTGGAACTTAAAAAACGGACCTAAAAGACAGACTGAAATTTCACTTCTGAAATTTCTCACTTTTTTGTCAGAAATTCCCACTTTTTACACAATCCGTCTTTCAGGTCCGTTTTTTAACGCTCGCTTAAGATCCAGACGTATTTATATATACAATCGCCTCCCTCCTTGTGGTTGAGCACTTATACTAGTATATTGGTTTCTATTGTGGCTATTATACCACTTCCAACTTCGGACTTATTTTTGTGAAAAGTAAAATTGTATTAGGATGCATCTCTACAATAACATTGATAAAAAAACACCATTACCGACATCACACATTAAATCTATCTGACCACTCATCCAAAGAAAGAACCAATTCCAGGTCATAAGAGGATTCATCTGATGGGGGACACTGCTTACATCGCCCCTAGTATGGGAAAGCTTCTACTTTTGTGACCTACCCAAAATAAAAAATAAATAAATAAATAGCTTTTAACACAAATTTTTGCACTTTGACTCGTAATCTTAATTTGCAATCAATACACAATTTGATTTGTTAGTATACCAATACTTTCTAAGAGAAACCTTCCATACATCTTCTTAGATACAATCTGAATTATTCTAAGATACATTTTGTCCCGTGAGTTTAGTGAGTTAATACAAGCAAATTTTACATGCGAACCAACCACCCTTCAAATAACACAAAATGAACTTATAAAGTGTGCCCCCAAGTCTGTTCCTACTTCAAAAACCCAACAAATCCAGATAAGCTCATTCCGCGGTAGCCCTCAATAAAAATCAAATAATTTCCGGCTGAAATAGGTATTTCAATAAATGGTCAAAACACCATACACTAGGTAAGTACAAATGGTGGAGTTTCTACAGTCAGAAGAGAAAGTGACAATGCCATTGTAAAAGACACACCACACCCCTCTCCAAGTTGCACAGCAACAGCACAAGACATCAACAGTTAAAAAAACACTTCAAAAATGTTTGTAATAATGAGTTCTCTGACTCTGTCTCTCTTACCAGAAGCAAAATGAGGAAAGGAAAAATGCCGAAAAAAAAAAAAAGGTATAGCAGAGAAGCCTCCTCAAATTGCAGCAAATATCTCTCCGTCGCGCTCAGAAACTCCTATACACAAATTCAATTCTCATAACCATCCAAAATTTTGAAGCTCCACCAGTTGCTTCTTTCTCTAACCACCTTGGTACTTAATAAGCCATTAGACTCTGGGTAGTGCACTTAGCTTGGTCAAGGATTTCTCTTAATATTAGGAGGCTTTTCAGAAGCACCAAAGAGTAATTTTTTTCCCTTTTTAATTTTCTTGTTTTAAGTCAACCACCCTCTTTTTTAGGATACTAAAATTTGGGGCGGATTTAATTTAGATAGTTTATGTGATTGAAAATTTAGGTTAGTGCCCACAAAAACGAAGCGGCTTGCTCAATCCGAATCCTTTCCAGAGCCAGAAGATGAGTCTCCACAGGCAGATTCCTCTCCATTCGCCAAATTTGGACTTTCTTGATTATTTTCCTCACTTGTACCGGCTCTAGTCTTGCTTGGTCTAGATCGAACATTAACTCCCATAGGGAAGGGTACCTGCATAAGAAAAGGCCAGTATAAGATCTCTTTCTTCTTCTTCTTTATATATATAAATATATTTTTTACTTGCCAATATAATCATTCCAAATGATCTGATTGGCATGGTCTCATCTCTGCCCTCATAAAATAGATTACGGAACAAGAAAAAGAATGAGAGAGTAATACAAGAAATGTAAAAACATAGGAATAAAACCAATGTTTGCCAAAATAAAAGTTATTTGAACTATGAATATCTACCAACAAAATTGGTGGGCTTCATGTTTAAGTTTGTACTATTCCTTTTGTGCCAAAATAAACATGGTAAGCTTTAAAAACACATAATAAAAGAGCCCACAACATGTGCCATAGAGTAATCTGCATACCTGATCTCCTGCATTAGGACCATCAGTGTGGAAGAGGATAGGACGGCATCGCTTATCCTCATTCATCAAGCTCGAGTTCTGGAAGTGTGCAATCAGAGCAGCTTTTCCCTGTATGCGAGCATATGCAATCGATGCCACCTTTTCGCTATTGAACTTTTCCCATTTCTTGCCATTAAATGCCTGCCAAAGATACATTTTCGGCCTATCAGATTTAGTAATCACCAAAAATGCACTGTGTAGTATGTATTAGAAGAAACTCTTGACACCAAACACACACACATTCACAGAAGGGAAAGGGGAATATCCTCTTGCAGCACCACTCAAACCAACCTGATAGAATGGGACAATCAAGGAAGGATCAGTCATGTTGATGAATGCGTAACCCACATTGCATTTGTTCTGCAAAAATTTGAAGGAGAAATAAATAGTAGTTGCCAAAATAGATAAACATTGACTTCCAAACCCAAGTCCCTTGACATTATAGAACAGCTTCTTCGGATGACAAAGCACTTGCCTTGAAGTCGATTGGTAAGTAAATGAAATCATAAGTCCCTCGATGGCGGTCATCGATAGCAGCCAACAGCATCTTTGAAGTGTACCTGAAATTGACACCATGTTGAAAGAGAATCAATTAGTGCCAGGTAAAGCAGCTGGCAGAGAAAAAAAGAATTGTTAACTCCAGTGCTTTAAAAGATTTCTTCTAGATGAAGGGAAGACTGCATTACAAGGATAGAAAGTGCGATTGTCTCCTTAAAACAAGGAAAATGAATAAAATCAAAATTTCCTCTATCACCAGAGGGAAATAGATGGTTGGCTTGCAACCATTAGGACAGAGTTTTCTGCCTAAATCAGCCCTGATTTCGATAGTCCAAACCCAATGAATCTGAAGTCCCTGATTTGGACTTCAGATGCAAAACACAATTTACCAACATAATGGCCCAGATGATAAAAGATTTTCAACTTGCATAACAGATCCTCGTAGGAAAATGGGGCATGTGTGTGTGAGTTAGGTAAGATGTATCTGGAACGGAGGCCTAAACATCCACATGATGTCTGTGTTATGCTTAAAATATATCGCATCTTTACGACACTCACCGATGCAACTAGTATCGAAGAATAGATACAAAATACGTCCTTTTTGTTGTCAATCATATTTCATTATAAATCCCTGAGCAAAGTGTGTTGCATAAGCCTAACCTCAAGGAAGTTACGTTAAGAAAATCAAAAATAAAATTTGGGCCCTTCGACACAAGATATTTAAACTTTAAAGTACAAACAAAACAAGAAGAAAGAGTAAAAGAGAAATGTCCGGATCAAGAATGAACATGAAGGGCATGAGATGGTGCAAATTCGTGTGCGGGCACATCAGTGTTTCAGTTTATGCAAATTCGTGTGCGGGCACATCAGTGTTTCAGTATATGGAAAATAACACTAAAACATCTAACTAGAACTGCCTAGACAATCTCATCATTCCCATCTTTAAAAGATAAATTAGATAATCCCATGACATTATTATATATTGATCTGTATATCCCCATGCATAAATCATCAATTTGCATAAAACATCTACCGCACCATCTATGAAAGAGTGGAAGTGTTCTCTAGAAGGTAAGATTGAAGAAAGGAGAAGACCGAAGTTGATATGGGTTGTGGTAATAACGAAAAATATGATAGCGTGTGATATGAGTGAAGCTCTGGTCTTAGAAAATGAAAAGGAGAATCAGAATTCATGCAGTTGACCCAGATATTATGTGACAATGCTTACTGTCTGAATATCAAAAGTAGAAAACATATTCAAATACAAGAAACAAAAGAGCGTATTAGTACATACTTGTTAGGAATATTCTTGATCATGAGCGTGGTGCGGTTGTCATCCCCTCGCATTATACGGTCAATGTCAAGTTCAAACTGTTTCTTGTTGTCAGCCTGGTTGGAACTGGCTTCATTTCTACGGGGTCTAGCCCGCTCATTGGGAGGATCGAACGAACTCATCATGGGAAGCATTTGGCCTCTGCCAGGAAACATTGGACACCTTTGATGATGCGAGTGCAACCCAATATTCTTGGAGGAAATTGGAAGGTCCATACCATTTCCACTGACTCGAGGAAAAATACTAGAAGAAACGAAATCCATAGCATGTATTGAGTTGCTAGAAATTCTCATATTCCCAAGAGAACCTGGATGAAAACCAGAAGCATCGGGGGATTCCCCAGCATAGGAATGTCGTCTGTCCCAGAGAGAAGGATTAATGGAAGGTGCCGATCCCACGTGGTGGGTATTTATAGGTAACATCGTGTTCAACATATGAGATGGCGTTCTAGGAAGTGCATGCAATGGTGGAGGGGCACAAACCCCGTTGACAAATGATGGCGAGTTTGGCCACATCATGCCTTGTGGCTGAGGGTGATGCGAGTTACTCCACATATAATGGTGTCCAGCAGGGGGACAGCTCCCATTTCCAGAGGGACCAAAAACTGCAGAAAAAGGTGATTTCGATGACTAAGTTTCTGACATGAATCAACTTTACAGGCCCATTTTTTGTTTCTTAGGACCCATTTGGCAACAGCTTTTACTTGAGCGATTCAATTGCAAAAACCTGTGAATTTGTCAAAAGCTGCCCAAGATAGCTTTTGGCTAATCGCTATTTTTCTGCGGTTGAGTCACATTTTTGGGATTGAATGCTCATGCTGAGTTTGCCGAACAGTTCAACAATAGCTTCTGGAGTTCCATAATCATTAATGGACTCAAAAGGTTGTTGTCAAACAGGGCCTTACTTTAACTCATACGTATGTAGTATGTACAAAAACATTTAGTGATGTACCATGTGGCTTGACCAGTCACTAAAAGGCAGAAAACAGACAGGCGTTCAATGGGAAAAACAAAAGGAAAAAAAGAAGAAGAAGAAGAAGAAGATGTTGGCACCTTGTGATCCATTGAACTTACCACCGTCATTCAGTTCCATTGAGTGCCCATTTGGGCTTACTCTACAGAACTGCGGGTTCTCGATTCTTTCCAATGACCGGGTACCTATATTTGCAGTCATGCCTGGGGAATTGCATGGTCCACCATTAGCCAAACTGTCGTGATACTCTGGAAGTGAATGAGGATGAAAGTTTGGCGTTCCCTGGAACTCAAATCTCAGTTGGGCCTGCGAGTGCCCAGACTCAGAGAGATTGGACTCATTGCCAACGGATTCAACTCTTACCAGAGAGGATAAGCTGTTAGGAACGCTAGATGAGATCCCGTGGTTGAACATGTTTTCCAAGAAAGGACTAATAGGGGATCGCATGGCAGAGTGCAAACCCGGGATAGTTCCGGTGTCCATATTCGTTGATGTAATTCCCCCCTGAGAAACTGTTCAGTGAATGATTAGTGTGACGCAACAAATAAGTGCTACTTCTATCTACTGAGCAGTATATATCGTTGGTCTTAACCATACCAGACAATCCTGCTGTTAAGTTATTAGGAGGGCTGCTCTGTTGCAGGAATGCACTAGATTCATCTTGCTCCATCTCTGGAGGAAAGGGTGAAACCAAGCTGCAAAAAGAAATTTAGAGAAGAACAAAGGTCAGCACAAAGAAATATCAGTAGGACTTAAGCTGTTTAAAGTCGAAAGCCGTTACATGGTGATGGGCCCATTTGGGTTAGCTTTTTAAATAATTACTTTTCGGAATACAAAATGGAGATTTTTCAAACAGCTGTTTTTTAGCTTTTAAAGGAATCAGAAATATTTTTAAAAAATGTGAAAAGCTAATCTAAACGGTCACAAGTATTTAAACTCTCACTTATAATGATTGTTTGCCCCCAAATAAGCTTTATCCCAACCAAAGGGACTCGAAGTTGGAGCACATAAAAAATAGAGGTGGTTTGCTTTCGGCTTAAACCAGTTTATAAGTTTTTCTTCCCTACACACACACAACACACACACACACACACAAAAGGTGCGTCTAAGTTCTAACCCCCATAAAAATTAATCCATTTCAATGTGGGCCGTTGCAAAAGGATGCATAATCAAGAGGGGAAAAATAAAGCAGAATAGCTTGGAATACTACCGTCTAGCACCACCAGGGCGGCTTGGTTCAAGCTTGATTCGCTTCCCTGCAATGTCACTCCTGTTCAATGCACGAAGAGCAGCTTCTGCAGCTCGAACATCATAAAATTCTACAAATTTGTGATGACTTCTTTGTGGAGTCTCGCGGATCTGCATCCAAAAAACTAGAATTAGCCCTATCATTAACCTGGTAGTTGAATTTTAAGTCCAACAGAGAATCTTGGTAAACGAGCTCACCTCCTTTATCTCACCATAGACACCAAAAATCTGACGTAGTTCATCATTTGAAACAGAAGAATCGAGGTTAAAGACCACAAGAGTGCCTTGGTTGATATCTTTGTCTGACGGATTGTCCTAACAAAACATAACCAGCAAGACGAGGAGTCAAGCAACACATCTTGTGCAAATATGAATATTTTAGGATGACGTACCAACTCTGCATGTCTATAATCTGATTAATTAAAGGCCTTTAGGGATAGCTTTTTGGGCCCAACAACCACATAGTGATTGTTTACAAAACATTGACCATTAGGATTAGCTTTTTCATAGCTTTGTAAAAATAATCCACCTTTTGGATTAAGAGATTTTTTAAAAAGCTACAAATAGCCCACCCAAGCGGGCTCTTAGACAGCAATAATGACTCTATTGATGACAAAATAGGAAAAGCAAAATTCAATGTATATTGTGAGGATGACTGAACAACAGCACACCTTTGGAATTGAGAAATGTATGTCAAGTTTCCGACGTCTCAGTGGTTTGCTCTGAAGTGCTCTCATTGCATTTCGTGCCGCTCTAATATCATAATACGCAATCATGACAAAGCCCCGATGCTTGCATGCCGTATAAAGTGCGCGGATATCTCCGAATTGCTATACATTGGAGGTATGGAAGCAAGGGTAAACATTTGGACGAAATGTAAAGAAAGATTGCACTACCTACCTATGTTACATGGACTTTGGACACGAGTGTCAGGTTCTGGTACATGTCTAAGAATCGGACTTCCCAAATTCATGAATCTTTACACGGGGACATGGCAATAAGACTACATTTCACTAATATTCTAAGAGTGAATAGTATTTTTACGTAATAATAAGACTTTGATATGAGTGTTCGTCCACTTTGAAAGAGTCATATAATCGAGACTTTAATGTACAACTATACAAGTCGCTAACATGCTTCTTGGTGGGAGTCCAACAGAAGTGTCAAACACAAATCCCACACTTGTCTGAGTGTCGAGTGTCCAACTCCAACACGGGTACTTAAACCTATTAAGAACAGCCCATGTAACATAGCTAACTACAACAATAACACAGAAAGGAACAAATGGCATACCTCAAAAAGTGCCTGTAACTCAGAATCTTCAACGTTGCTATTTATGTTTCTCACAAACAGTGTTCGAGATGGATGCTCCCCATGTGGGTGTTCTCCGGCACCTGAACTTGTAGATCCTCCAAGCTGAATATTAGAATTTGTTTGTCCTGGAGATATGCCATCTTCTCCTAAATCCATCCCTCCAACGCTGCTAAAAAGGTCTAAATCTTCTAAATCATCTCCACTGCCGGGTTGGGCAATATAGTCAACCCCATCAGTCACCGCGGAAAGGAAGTCATCGTCATTAGGGAGGAGATTTCCAATCGTCTGGGCTTCAATTTCCTCGAGGGATTCAAAAGGCTCCTCTTCCTCGAAATGGGAGGCAGCAGTGCCAGCAGAGTGGCCATATAGAGAAGTATTTGATGATAACCTCACTGCCCAAATAAACCAATTACAGAAAACAGGGACAAATGTATCAGTATATCAGCAAACGACCAAACGTCCATATAGTTAGAGCCCCTCTGGGTTAGCTTTTAAAACAATCACTCCCTGCTCAAAAAGCTACAAAATAGAGCTTTACAAAAAAAACTGTTTTTAGCTTGAAAATGTATCCGGTTTTCCAAAAAAAGCTAATCCAAGCAGTCACAACTTTTTAAACAATCGCTTTAAAGTTATTGTTGGCCCTGAAAAAGCTACCCCACACGGGCTCTAGGTAGTAGGACAAATACTGAACAGTTCAAGTAAATTAAGTATCACAGGTACAAAACATTCAAACATAGGTATTAATCTGTCTTGTTCTTTAGGAGGGGGATGGGGTGTTTGTTTCTTACATTTTCTGCTAAATAACTCTGACAAGGAGCTCGAAAAGAGACCATTCTCATTCTGAGCAGCCGTCATATTAGTTCTATCCCCTCCCATGAGAAAAGACACGGTCTCCATATTCGAATTAAATTTCGTCACAGGATTGTGGTCAAGCCTCCGCAAAGAATGACTAGCTGCTCTCTCTGCTCCCACAGCATGCTTCTGTAAGCTAAGATTAACTTTCTTGTCTCGAATTACATAGTTATCAGGATGTTCAAAGCATTTCACCATCTGAGAATCCACTGGAGTCCGTTTCTCCAGTGGTGATGAGGCATCTGAATTGCCACCTGCTGTTCCTAAAACAGGATTCACATAGGCTACTATTAGTTCAAGAAATGGTACAAATACAACAACAACAACAACAACAACAACAACAACAACAACAACAACAACTAATAAATAAATAACCCTCCAATGCATAGGTTCTACACAGAACATAAAAAATCAATTGTTGACATATCCTTGCCTGGTTCTTTTAGATACTGGAAGGCATTTAGAGGTGCTCTGGCATGACTTACATTTTTTCTCAACAGTGTTACATGGTATAATGGATTTTAATAGAAAATCTCTACAACCAAAATCTGAATTCTTGTAAAAATAGAAGAGGGTATCCTGTAGTCATTATAAGATTCTTTATTTCTAGCAGGAAATCAAATAAATTCAACTAGGGGTAAAATTTTTGCATGGATTTCAACTTTTTCAAAGTGATCAGCTTCTTTCTTACTTGCTTTACTTCTTATTTTTGAGCAGTCTGGGAGAGGATAGGCAAGAAGGTGACCCATGTTGAGACCATGACATGGTCCTTTAGTAAGTTGCAATTATGTTTTAGAGGGTGTCTATGTGAAATGTATGTCAACTAACAATAATTTTGCATTGTGCCTGGAATGTGAAATTGAGTCTGTGGATTTGGAATTGGAAAGAAAAAATAAAACACTGAATTGATTTTTATCCAATTCCATGCAATTCAATTCCTTTTCCGAATCTCCAATTCCATGTTCCCAAACGTAGCATTAGTGATTCCAGACAGATGTGGACATGAGGCTATTCTAGGTAATTATCTTCTTTTGCAAGGAATAGGATGTGAATGCATGATCCTAATCTTGGACTATTCTTCCCAATTTTCCAGATAACTATGCTCTAATACTGAATTATTCATATCAGTAGTATTTCACAAGTAAGCCACATTGAATATTTTAAGCTGTCTTTGATAAGGAATGATGGCTCACATAAGTATCAGCAAATGATTACCCCCAAAAGAAAACAAGCGCATCGGCCAATGATTTGTGGACATGAAATTCTTATCAAACACTGTTATCTGCTTAAGTAAAATTGCTAGGAATGTTTTAACTCTAGATTCGAGAAGCCACCACGTTCTTATGTCCTCCAAGGTACCATCTATCAAATCGTACAACATATTTCTCAAGTGAATTTTGATAGCTTACAATTTCAATGCCTTCCCTTGGTGTATTCGCGCTTTATTCTTGCTTCACTACGTATTTTCCCAACTCCCAATTCATAACCTACACGGAAACTCTAGGGTCCAGAAGAAGAAGAAGCTTGAATTGCAACATGCACATCTCTAATAAGCAAAGATAGCCCACTCTTCTCTAGAAATCTATGTAACTGTATAAGATTCATGAATTCACTCAATACTGGAGCCCTTCAAAAATTTCTAGCATGTAGTAATCAAAACATTATAAGAAATTTATTCCAGCCTATGAAAGGAACATCCTCATAAATGTCAAAGGTGAACATTTCATAGCCCTGGTTTGACTTAAATCAAGAATGTTTAATATGCCATTCCGTGAACATGATATTGCACACCAGAAATTAATGACAAGACTCTTCCCAAGAGAACCAGTGATGGAGTGTGTACTTCCACTGTCTAGAAGCAAAATTCAAATAGCCTTATGCATTTTCATACAAACTTTGAAAAGAAAAAAAAATTCATAAATTTGTACACTTAGTTCATTACTACAAATGTTGTAATTAAAGATCTTTCCAAAAAAAAGTGGGGGTGCCCATGCTTTAGGTCCCTTAGAATCCGTCCAAGGTCGCTACAATCCCAACTAAGTGTTCCAGTGATGTCTACTGAGATGGTGGATATCTTACTAGGGAAACCAGCCAAACAGACTCTTTCCACATTTCTAAAGCAACACCGGCTTAACTTCTGAATTTAAAGCTTCTAACTTTACAAAGCAGGCCGAAAGAAAGCATATGAAATCTCGAAAGCCTACTGCGTGAATGGTATTCCAGCAAGTTATGAACAATAATGCCAAAGTACCACACATTTAATTCACACTAAACTCAAACAGGATAAGTGTCATAGCTGATTACGTAAGAACAGAGAGAATAAATGAATGAATGAAACAAGCAGAACTGACAAAGCCAAAGTGTCACAAATTGAAGTAAACTAAATTCAGATGCACATCATATGCTGAAAATGAAAAGAACAAGTAATTAGTTAAACGAAACAAACAACCGTAAGCAGAAACAGTGTATCTTTGACAAGCTGAACATTGCTAAAATTTCATAGGCTTCCATTACATTACATTCAAAGAATGAAAATTTACTTTGTAAAAACATTACTATTACTCACCATAGTGGTCAGGCATGGTATCAGTCTTCCAAAATCCAACCTGTCTCTGCTGAGTCTATAAGAAGAAGAGATCGATGAGTAGTGATCCCAATTTTCTGTCTAAAAAGTACAACCGCTCAAGTTTGAACTTGAGATTTTAACGAACTCCTCAGAAAGGATAGAATTGATCCAAGGACCTTTAATTAATACCTCACTAGGAAAATGCACTTCCTCTGAGAAGAATGATGATGGAGATGAACCCTGCAAGTCCACTGTTTCAGATGGCATGGTGAACCCAGAACTTACAAAAAGGAAAACCCAAAAAAATTTTGCTTCTGGCTTCTGTCGCTGCATACAGGCACATTAATTCTTTAGACAATTAACAAAATCCCCGATCCAGCGAACAAAATATGCATAGCAATTACATGAAAATCATTCACTTCTCAAGAAAAAATCAAATTAGGCATTTTCAACAAACATGACTCCAAAATAAAAAATAAATGATAATTCACGTACTTTCTTAAAAGCCAATAGTTCAGTGGAGATACAGAGAGGCATTTAAGAACATAAGCAGTATCTTCAACCCTTTTTGATTAGGGAAGTGCAATTATAAACATTTAAAAATGAGATATTCAGTTCTGTTAAGTTCCCTAACTTTGAGAGTCAGTTCACAATTAGGCAGCGATTTGAAGACAATAATCAAACAACAAATAATTAAATTCTTCTCTTGTGAGACAAAGGTGTCTCTCTTACAGAAATTGAAGCATTTAAGAACTCAGAAACTTAAATAAGCGTTTAATTATTAATAGAAAGAATTTTTTTTCCCCCCCCTCAAAATTCAGTTGCTACGAAAATTATCTTCAATCAAAAAGAAGAATCTACAAAAGTAAAATAGGGTTTTTTTTTTTTAAAGAGTTTTACAGGAATTGAGGTCTAAAACGAGAAGAAATTTTGAAATCAAAGGATCAAAAAAGGAAAGATCGGCTCGAACTCAAAGTCACAAACATAAACCCCAAAATTCAACAGCCGATCGCACTGTTTGCGAAAAAAGGAACCAACTTTGAACTTCAACCACCACCGATCAAAGGGATCGAAGCCTAAAAAGTGCTTAAAAATTCAAATGCTGAGAGAATTTCACAGTAAAAGCACTCACCTTCTAAATTACGAACACCATCTCCGATAACTCAACAAATCATAGTCCAATTCCAGAAATGATATATATAGAGAGAGAGAAAGAGCCATGGCGAAGAAAGTTATAGAGAGAGAGAGAGAGGAGAGGAGAGAGAGAAATAGAATGGATTACGGCATAAGGTAAGGGAGATTGAAGAAGGGATCTAGGCATCTGTGCCGTGCAAGAACCTCCAAAGCTTCGATACCTTCTCTCTCTCCTTTTTTCCCTGCATTGCACGTTAACCACATGTATTCTCTCTCTCTCTCTCTATATATTTTATCTTTTCGTTTCAATTTTCTCTCACAAGAAACCGCTGTCCATCTCTCTGTCTCTCTCTCTTCTCACCTCCGTTCGAGGAAGATTCAGCACCTCCAGCCGGAATTCATGGAGCCTCCGGCGAGCGACGGCGATTTTGCGGGCGAGATTCGAAAACTCGCCCGCCCTGCTCCTAGAGAGAGAAAAATTTTAGAGAGAGAAAGAGATCGCCTGCCGAAGTTGTTGTGTTTTGTATAAAAAATTATAATAATAATAATAATGAGGAATAGACGGTGGCGTGTAGAGAACCAGACCCGCGCTCCTACAAACACGAGACCTCCGATGAAGTTAGATCATGAAAGAGAAAAATAAGAGAGAGAGAGAGAGAGAGATTCGCTGGTCGCCGTCAACTTTTAACGGCGTTATGTCCTAATAATCCGTTTGTGTGGGCAAAAATAATAAGTTCCCGATAATATCTTCTCTTGTTGTCGAGGACACGCTGGCAATGCTGGCTTCGGCCGCTTTGTTAGATCAGTTTTAGATGGTGAAATTACGGTAATGCCCTTCTGGTTATATGATTAAGACGGTTAATAAAAACTCCAGGATTTGTTTGGAAAAGCATAAAATATACAACAGCACTTTTTTCCTTTTTTCTTTTTTTTTTTTTTAAATAACTAGAAGAGTGTATTTTAATTAAGAAATTTAGTAGATTTTAATATAATTAATGAAGTGGGCTAAACACTTTTTGGTACCCCTCCCTTTCTCTTTCTATATTAGTATAGATATACAAATGTACTTTAGTTTGCATTCTATTTATTGGTCGAGAGTATTTTTGCTCACCTAATTTTGGTTGGCTCACCTAGTCCTTCATTGGTTAACATATATTTCATTCTAGTAATTATGTTGATAATACAGGAGAAAAATGGAAATTAAATGGTCCGGGCATATGTCACCCAGTAAAAGCCTATATAAACAATAATGAACCAAAAAAATGTGACCAAAAATATTTTTTTACTGGTCCAAATAATGTCTCACATAGATAACACGTATAGAATGTTAAAATAGCACTCACAGAACCTAAGCAATAATATTGAAGTGTTACTCTAAAATAAATTATGTGCAGTCGCATGTTATGTAATTTTTATTAAAACATATATATTCTTGATTTGGCAAATTATAATTCTCAAGAGCAATTTTAGTTCTGATATAGGCTCTAACATGTAAAATATAATATTTACCAAACACTGGAATATGAGAAATTCTATGTTTCATTTTATTTTTATTAGAGAATTTTGAAGTGCTCCCTGTTTCACTTTGTGAGTAGGGGTGAAAGAAAATCGAACCAAATCGACACACATAATCGAATCGATCGGTTTGGTCGATTTTCATTTAGTTTTTGCAGTGTAAAACCAAAATTGAACCGAAATTTTACACACACCGAATTGAACCGAAACCGATCGATCTTGCCAAAAAACACACCGAACCGTTTACACCCTTACTTGTGGGAACCACATTTGATATATAGAAAAGGGAATAAAATAAATAAATCTCAATTATAAAGAGAGCATTTTTTTTTTCACTCATACTAATGGAATGGAGCACATATCACCGAATAAAAGTTTGAGTGAATAAAAATATTCTCAAGTCTCAACCATATAAATAGAGCAACTGTTACTTATGTATGACAACTATTCCAAACAGTCCCTTAGTTGGCACGGAGGTGGTTTAGGTAATGGTCTAAAACAGGTTAATGTTTGGTATCATAGTACCATTTGGAAAATTGGAAAACTCTTAATTAGTGGGCCTCGAAATGCGTGCTGTGTATGAATTGTAGTACATCTTATCGGAGAGCTATTATCACCTGCTGCTTCACCACCACTGCTCCTACAAATTGGTGGTTCAAAAAAGTGGTACCTCTGAATCTCTGATCTTTGATTTGCCACGCGTCAATATGCCAGTGGCTAAAAGTCCTATTTCTTCACATCTGTAAGTCGAGAAGGTTCCTACCTGATTGACTGTCCCCAATCATAATTGGTGTTGCGTTGCTAATTAAACCATAGAAGAATATAATATTCACATAATGGTGGATGTGAATAACGTGAGTCTGTCCAGAAAGATGGACACGTGTTCCTTCATCATTCATTGCTCTTTAGCTGAATATTGAACTGAAACATATACTTGTGAAAATACATATATGCCCCTAAACCCAACATCTTTTATCTGGGGCAAGAAATAAACACCCGCCAAAAGAGGGTCGGATAGTCCAAATTCAGATTTGGACATTTGGAGAGAGAGTGATAAAAAAAAAATGGGCTCAGACTTGTTCTGTATGGTATTGTACTTTGCAATTGATGGAGCCCCATTCAAACTAAGAGGCTATTTCAATTTTCAAAAGGCAACTACTACGAGCAACTGCAATAGTGTAGGGATATGGTAGCTTAAATTTAGAACTTGTGTTCTATAGTGGTGTAGCATATAGGGGAAACTGGGATAAAAAATATTAAAGGAAACCTTTTTTTTTAATTTATTTATTTTTGTCTAATAGGCAAGTTTTTGTTTTTTTTTTTTTTTTTTTTTTTTTTTGGGGTCTTTTCTTGTCTATTAGACCAAAATAAATTTTTAAAAAAAAACAATTAGATGGGGGCCGGCCCCCATCCAAACGGCACTCACTTTGCCGGCCCTCGTTCAAACAGTAAAGTGATTGTTGGCCCCCATCCAAACGGGAAAGTGGATGGTTTTTTTTATTTTGGTGTAGTAAGAAAACGGCAAGTGACACATTACTCTTAAAAAAAATCATGAAACCAAAAAGGAACCTTGAGCTTTTCAAAGCTCCATTTCTGGAGCTATAAATTCAATTTTTGGCAAAATTCATAAACTAGTTAAATTGTGCTTTAAAAAATGAGAAGCACTAAGGCTTAGTTTGGCCCCCCTTTTGATGCTTCTCCTTTTTTAATTAAAACACAATTTCAAGTTAATTCATTTAGTAACTAGTTATGAGCTTTGCAAAAATTGAAGTTAGGGCTTTTTTTAGGGAGCTTTTAAAAGCTCTAGAATTGAGCTTTTAAAAGCTCAAGGTTGCTTTTTGATTTCATGATGTCTTTTTGAATAATAGTGTGTCACTTGTATAAAATTATCAAACAATTTTTAGTACTAATAAATTTCATAATCTCCTTTTAAAAAGCCACGTGGGGACCAAACTAAGCCTAGAGAAGTGTAAAAGTTAGGACAAAAAAAATACATTAATAGCATACTCTTGCTTGAACTTTCACACTTTCACCCTCAATGTGAGTGGAAGATACCATTAAGTCAATAAGGACTAAGAGAATTTTTTTTCCTGAAAATCTCTATCAAGGTCCTCTCCATTCAGACATTCAAGATTCATATTTTATGAAACAATAAATAAAAAAACCTTTGAAGTGACATTTTAATTTAGTTATTTCAGTGATTGTACGGTCCAATCAAGTCAAATTGCTAATTAAGTAGTATGAAAGCATGGAATTGGACAAATTGATTCAGAGATATATACTGATTTTGATGCAGTTCTACATAATTCCAGTTCCAATAATCCAATTGTTTCCAGCATGGCATTTGCATTTTATACATTTCTACATAAATCCAGTTCCAATAATCCAATTGTTTCCAGCAGGAACATGTGCGATTTGTACAAATATTATAGCCAACTTTTATCTTTATTTATATGTATCTTGGCAAAATTTTGTATCATGGTCAAATTTTGTTTGATCTATTTAAAGATAATTGGCCCTATGATGTTCATAAGTTGGTGGTACGTCACTACTTCTACCCCCTTCCTTTATTATTGTGACTTGTGAGTTTCACATGATTTTTTTAACCTATTATGATGCTAATTTTTTCTTAGTATGAAGCTAGCATTTCACCAAAAAAATAAATAAATACATATTAAATTTATGTTATGAACTCAGTAGATAAAACTCATTGTTGAAAAAAACTCATTGTTGAAAAACGGGTTGCAAGGGAAAGGTGTTTAAGAGTCACTAATCACCAATTAACGCCCATTCTTGGTCGACGTGCGATCCAAGCAGTCAAGTTGCGGACATGGTGAACTGGAGAGGCTACTATATGATGTAGAATATGGGTTGTCATCCAATTGAAAAGATAGGCCACCGCTAATACAACTTTTAAAGAACTGAGTCTTGAATATTGCCTTACAAGGCGAACTTTTCTATGAGTCAATAAATCACCAACCAAACTCATTCTTGGGCGACATTAATTCGTAACATTTTCATTGTCACCACACAAACAACCAACATTATTACTGGTTGAAATCAAGAAAACTATTGTGCAGTCCGTAACAATCATGTCACCTAGAGGTGTAAACGATTCAATTCAAATAGGTCCAATTTTCAACCAAATTAATCGATTTTGGTTTAATTCATTTAGTGTAAATCACGGTTCAGTTCGATTTTTACATTATAAAAATATTTTCAAAATCGATCGATCAAACCGATCTGTTCAATCGATTTACTTACACTCCCAATGTGACCCATGTGATATAGTGATCCAAACTAATAATGACTAGATGTTATGTGGCACATAATGTCATTGTCATAACTTAATGCCCATTAAAAAGAAAAGGGTTAAATACATTTTATTCCATGTGTTTAGGCCAATTTTACTTTATTTTATGTGCTTCAAAAGTGTACATTTAACCCCCTTGTGGTTTCGAACTAAAGTGAAACTGTTAAGCTTTTCCTCAAAATTTTAAAACTGACCAAAATTATTAACACTTAACCCCCTTTGTGAGGTTAATCCCCTATGTAGATATAATGATGTCATTTAACCTACCTATGTGGGGCTAAATTTTAACACTTAATTCCCTTGGCGAGCTAATTTTTGGGGTTAACTGTCGATGTGGAGTTAATTTTGACACTTAAACTCTTCTATGTAGGGCTAATTTTAACACTAAGTCCCCGTGTGGGAATATTTTGAGAGAAATTTTTGTAGTTTCACTTTAGTTCAAAATCTCAAGGGGCCTAAGTGTTCACTTTTAAACCACAATGAGGTAAAGTAAAATTGGACCTAACCATATGGAATAAAATACATTTAACCCAAAAGAAAAAAAGGAAAAAAAGTCGAGCGCACAATAATTAAAGGGACACACTCCAATAAATTTCTCTACATGGTCTTTAATTATCCGTTCTATAATATTATTGGTCTACCCACTTCTCACATATTTGTCATGTAAATACACTTGTACACGTGGATCAATCATTTTTTTAAAATAGTAAAAAAAATGACCTATAAAATCTATCCAAGTGTTTTTCTAAACAAAGTGTAATAAAATTGTGATATTGACAATTTGGGACCAGGGGCGGAGCCAGGAATTTTAGTCAGGAGGTCCTAGGCTATACTCGAGGTGAATTTTTTGGGGTCTATTTATACACAATTAGCGATTTTTTCAGGGTCTGCTTGTATACAATTGCTTGTATACAATTTTAGTCAGGGGGCCTACGCTATACATAAAATTCTTACACTAAAAGTGTAATTTTCAAAATTCTAGGCACATTCACTTTTGAGTTGTATATACATGTATATCAATATATATATATAGTTGATTACATTAAATTGGCCCTTGAAACCATTTGGGGGGCCTAAACATAAGTTGAGGGTGAGCCTAAATAAATTGAGAGGGACCTAAATATAAAATACTAAAAAATTAAAAATAAAATTTTAATTCTCAAAATCTCAAGAGGACCTGACCCTGATCCTATGCTGCCTCCGCCCATGTTGGTGACATAAGATGATATTATTGATCTGAATCCCCACATCACATAGACATCGTTAAGCCCGGACCACACTATAGTTCTTTTGATTTAAGTTGCTTAAATTGTGAACCACTAAACATTGTAACAGTCACATTTACCAAAACTTTGCTGCACTAATTTTCAGTCTTTACGTCTTCTAAATTCCTCATCACACTCTACTCTACCTCCGAAAGTTATGGCATTTTCTAACCAAAAAGATGTCCCAAAAACCTGGAGGCTTCTTAATTTCTATCTTATATACGATTAACAACAATGTTAGAGGTATACCCTTACACACCCAAAAAAACATTCAAACCTTGAGGTGGACTAATGAGAATAAACTGACAACAGACCCAACAACCTCTATCTATCCTCGCAGCGGTCCACCTCAGGGTGTAGATGAGACTGACAGTGGACCCCGCAGTCTCTATCTCTCTTCGCATTGGTCCATTTCAAGATGTAGATGTCTGTTAAGTGTGTAATGGTGTGCCACAAATATTACTCATGTGATTAATCAAACTCAAGGTCTTTAATAAGATAGTACATTATATCAATTGACCAAACCTAATGACAATTAGTGGGGATGATTTTGACAGTTGACAATCAGATCAACCACTTTGGACCATAACTGGGTAGGCAGTCCAATCGAAAACTATGTTTAAAAGGGGTCAAATTTTAGTGACTTCATAAATGTATTAGAGTTAAACTCTTTAATTTTTCCAATAGAAAAAACAACTCCTTAATTTTAAAGTTACGGTTCCAAAAATTTATACATGGAATAAGAACACAAAATTACAAGTATGATTAACTTTTTTAATGTCAAATTTGCACGAAGTGGCGTGTTTTCGTGATTTTATAATTTTGTATATTTATCTTTTTGTATGTATACACTGTACATATCCTTGGATGACAATTTTATGATTAAATTGAGCAACTGGAATACATTGTAAACATAGTATTAGTGAAATATTATGGGATATATAGAAATTCTTGTTGAAAAGTCAAATCAAATAGTGGCCGTTATAATTTAACGTTTAAGGTATCAATAAGAGGTGAAATAAATCCAATCAATGTGTACATAATTTCATAAAGGGAGTAATTTAATTGCATCATATTTACAGCAATTTTTGAAACATATTCTGACTTGGTTACTGTACTGTATGGTATATAGTATATAGTATGATAACAATTATTGTAAATGGTGCTTTTAAATGGGATATCATTTTAGTGTTAGTGGCTTCAGTGCTACCTAAATTAGGGGTGTTCGCGATTAATTTTCGTAAGTTTTATTGTGGTTTTAAAATCGATGTTTCAGTTTCGATGGGTTTGTTTTGACAGTTTCAATCGGTTTAAATTTGTGTATTAATTCCTTGTAAAATAAAAAATAAAAAATCGACCAACAGATGTTTAATTTAAGATCATTTTTAAGTTTTTTCTTATTAACCCTAGGAGGCTAGCACAAACTGTGCCTCGATCTCACCGTCTTGCATAATTTAAGCTTTAAACATAGAAATTCAAAAGATAACAGCTTTGAAAACCGTGAGAAACATAGTTTAGACAACACCCAAGGCACAACACAAAAGTGTTTCCTTAAAAATGTTTGGGTAAAAAGCATTTTGCCCCCTCAAACTATACACGCTTTTGTAATTTACACCCCGAACTTTAAAAAGTTGCAATATCCCCCTGAACTATCTTCAGGGTAGCAATGTCCCCCTGAACTTCAAAAAGTTGAAATGTCCCCCCTGAACTATTGTCTGCGTTGCAATGTCCCCGTGAACTATCTTTCGTGTTGCAATGTCAACCCTGCCATCACATTCTGTCAAAAAATGTGATAAAATTTGCTCGTGTGAGACGCACATGCTAAATTTCAAAGGCATTTATGACATTTTGCTGTCCCCTTCTAAATTAACAATCATAAAGCTTAGGGTAAATTACAGTCTAGTCCATCAAACTATATACATGTTTTTAATTGGATTTATAAACTATTTTTTTTTCAATTGGTTCCTTGAACTTCAAAAATTCATTCAATCAGACCCAAATTCTGACACTGTTAGCTTAAATTATTAGAATTTGTCATGTATGTTGCGCGTAATGCTTACCTGTCACATGCTAGGTTAAGAAAAACATGGAAGATTGTGAATAGTACAAAAAATCGCATTCAATCAGATCTAAAATCGCGTTTAATCAAATTCGAAAACACATTCGACTAGATCCAAAATCGCATTCAATCATACCAAAAATCGTATAATTTTTTAGTCATTCACAATCTCCCGTGCTTGTCTTAACCTAACATGTGATAGGTAAGCATTACGCGCAACGTAAGTGACAATATCTAATAATTTAAGCTAACAGTGTCAGAATTTGGGTCTGATTGAATAATTTTTAGAAGTTCAAGGACCCAATTGAAAAAAATTAGTTTATGGACCCAATTGAAAACAGGTGTATAGTATGATGGACTAAAGTGTAATTTTTTGAAATATTTATCATTGTTAATTTAGATGGGATTAGTAAAATGTCATAAATGCCTTTGAAATTTAGCATGTGCGTCCCACACGAGCAAATTCCATCACATTTCTTGACGGAATGTGTCACACTTGTTCCATAAATTTTCGATTTTGAAAATGCATCATTTGAGATTTTGAAATTATTAATGTTATTAATAATTTGAGTTGAGGTTGACTGTGAGTCAACGGTAAGGTGTCAGTGAAGACACATGAACATGGCAGTTCATATTGCATGGACATGAGTAAATGGTATTTATATGATTTAAATGTTATTTGACTTTATCTGGTATTCCTGTGAATAGTAATTATACCTGTGTAGTGTAATTCTGGTATTGGATAATTTTAGTATACCTTTTTTAGAACTGTGGTGAGAACGTGAGTGATACGTTAATTAAAAAGGTAGGTTGTGTAGAGATTCCACAGAATATAGTTTTCGGACGTTAGTTTTGGACCCAAACGAAACTTAGTCGGAAACTTTTGAACTTTATAGTTTTCACTCGTAAAGGCATAAAATGAACGTGTGCAAAGTTTCGAGAGTTAATTAGAAGTTTGAGAAACTCGTGGGGAGGTAAACACAAAGTCCAAGAAGTTTGCCTATAAAATAGAGGTCGATGAGATTTCATTCTCATCCACAACTTTCTAAAAATATCTAGAGAGAGAAGGGAGATTGTTGCCACGGGCTTTGCGACAATAAACGGTGACCGTTCGTCTGTCAGATTTTCACCAAATTCAAGATTTGAACTCGTGAAGGTGAGATATACGTTTTGGTACTACTTAGGCCGTGTTTGGCCAATTTTTGTAAAAATATTAATTCTAGACTTTTGGGAAAAATCCTGTAAAACTTGTAGGAATCGTCCCAAATTTGAAATCCGACGTTTAATTAGTTTCCTACACGATCCTTCAAAGTTTGAAGAGAATCGCACGAGGTATGAATTCTAGATCTATGAAATATATGGATTTTTCATGTTTTGAACATAAATTTTGATATTCTTTGATCCGGGCGAAATTCATGTATTAATTAGGCCCGTTAATTATGCACGTGAAATTATGTGAAAAGCACGTATAACTGTTTATGTGAGCATGTTATGTGTCTACTTGGGTCAAAGGGGAGTTTGGTGCAAATTCATCCGGGGTAAGCTCCTCGAATTTTGAGGATTGTGATTGTGATGGAAATGGAATTGAAATTGTGGTTGTGTCTGGATTGGAGGTGGGCCCAACCAGTACACGGTACCTGGTATGGAGGAAGGCCCAACCAGTGTACGAGATGCGTGGGAGAGGTGGGCCTCCTACGGCATCGACCGGATGAATGCGTACCACTCACCCTAGAGACTATTTCTATGTGTTTTAGATGCTTAAACCATGAATTGTCATATAAGCATACATTTATAATTGTACGCTCAGCATATAGCTGAGCAGTGGAGATGTACTCCATTGCAGGTAAGAAGAAAGATAAGAAGAAGTGTGTTGAGTGAGGCCGATGAACGCCGGGGAACCCCATTGTATATGTTTTTGTTTTAAATTCTAAAACTTGTGTAAGGATGGGATTTTGTAATATGATGTAATATTAACATGGATTAGTTTCGCAGTATTGTAATCTTGTGATTGAACGTCTGTAATTGTGTTTTAATATGTTGAAAATCGGTTATGGTGGTGATTGTGGTTGGTGTGGAGTAGCATGGTTTGTTAATATTTCATTACAGGCTGCCCAGCAGGGGAGCAGTCGACTGGACCCAGGATCAGTCGACTGGATCTCGTGGGATTGAGACACTGAAAGTGAATAGTAAGAGAAGCAGTCGACTGGACCCTTTATCAGTCGACCGGACACTGTTGTTTTGGCTACTGCTTCTAATTTTGGAAAAGCAGTCGACTGGGTCCCCAGATCCGTCGACTGAGCCCTCTTTGTAATATGTTGTATTTTTTGTTCTGCTTAACGCAGTCGACTGAGGGGAGTGAGCAGTCGACTGAACCACTGTAGATTTTAGTTACTGATCCAAATAGTAATTTGTGCAGTCGACTGGGTTCCTTGATCAGTCGACTGGACCTCTATTGAGGATTTAGGGTTTTAGTTTCTGTCAGGCATAGTCGACTGGACCCTTCTTACAGTCGACTGGGCAGTCGACTGAACCTCTGTTTTCAGAACTGATTCTTTTGAATGTGTTTTCTATGGACAAAACTTTTTATAACTCAAATTTTCAAGGGATTCGTCCACTCAGAAGGAATTGTTCCCTAAGTTTTAAATTACCCAGGATTGTTTTAAAGTTCTTTCCTCTGCGTATCGTTAGAAGTTGGTTTGGATGAGCCTTGGTGGCGTGCCACGTGTCCTATTTCCACGCGTAGTGGGATGGATCGTGACAGAATGTGATGGCAGGGTTGACATTGCAACACAAAAGATAGTTCAGGGGGGACATTGCAACACGGACGATAGTTCAAGGGGGACATTTCAACTTTTTGAAGTTCAGGGGGGACATTGCAACCCTGAAGATAGTTCAGGGGGGACATTGCAACTTTTTAAAGTTCGGGGTGTAAATTGTAAAAATGTTTATAGTTTGAGGGGACAAAATGCCTTTTACACAAAATGTTTTTACCAAATGATCACACTTTGTTAGATCAAATTACACATTAAAAACTACTCCACTATGTAATGGCGCTAAAGCAATAATAAATGACATTTTGTATTGCAAATAACTATGTACCATACAACCACAAATATATACATGTAATATAGAATTTTCCTATGGTTGTCATGACTATAAGAAATATTAATGTCACTGTCAGCTGTACGAATTTTGGCTTGAAGATTTAGAGAAATCAAAAATCATAAATAAAAAATATTAAAAAAAAAAAAAAAGGATAAATTACACTAACCTAGGTATCTGACAATTACGTGAATATCCTCTATATTTTCAAAAATTATACTCATTTTCCTTCAATTTTGAAAATAATTGTTGTATCCTACGACAAATCATCAGAAAAATTATTCACTATCTTTTAAAAATAAATAAATATATATATATATATATTAACAACTATGAAAAAAAAATAAAAAAATTATCGACAAAATTTCAGTATATACCAAATCAAGCTTTTACTAAAAAAATATTTAAGAAAAATATTAACAGTAAATTTTAAAAACATAAAAATCATCAACTAAATTATCTACTACCACTTTAAAATGAAAAGAATAATAACAACAATGAAAAAAAATCAATAATTTTTTTTTAAAAAAAAATGAATAGTTTATTATATTGTTGTCTGCTTTATATTTTTAAAATTGTGAACTTGCTCCCAATATTGTGAATGAGTTGCTCCAATGAAACTTAATTAGTACAGGCCTTGCACGGGCATTGCCCTAGTGTGTGTGTGTGTAAGACTCCATTGAGCATGCTTTTTTTTTTTTTAAATAAAGCAAAAAAAAATGCAATATAACTATTCATTTTTAATAACATTTGTTGATTTTTTTTTTCATTATTGTTATTATTCTTTTCATTTTAAAGTGGTAGTAGATATTTTTTTTTTATGTTTTTTAAAAATTGTTGATTTTTATAAATAAAAGAGTAATGCTAAGCTTCCCAATTTATTTCCTAAAAGTGTTTTCCAACACATGTGGCAGTGGACCCAGTTGATTTTGATTTGTTGTGATGTTAAAGTGGTTCAACTGTGGCCCCACTTCAACATCATTTGGGATGAAAATTTGAGAAGCATGGTATTACTCTAAATAATGTTCTAATATATTTCACTTATTACTTGGACAAAAAAATTAAATGGCTTAAATTAAAAAACTAAATCTGTAAACTATTGTAAGTTGACTAAAGATTATAAAACCTAAATTTGAAATTTTTATAATTTTTTTTTCGAGTTACAAATTTTTATAAAATTATGGCTAAATATTATAAATTTAAATCTGTAAAATTTACTAATGTATATATAATTTTATCCAATGTGCGTGCACACACTTACACAAATACACACACATATACATATATATATATATATAATGAGATAAGGGGTAAATTGGTAATCTTATACTCAAAAAGTAGGTAGAGGAGAAGTGAGTGTTCCAAACTAGAGGGAGGTTGTTTCTGTAATTGTCATATATCTCAAGGGAGGTCAGTGTAATTTACCCAAAAAAAATATAGATAAGAAAGAGAATGATTAGAGAGGGGCATGTGGGGCGCAATGATGTGTGTTGTACAGGGTCTTGTTCCTATTCCTCTGCTGGGTAACCCTATGAGATTCTCTCCTATTTTCTTACTTTCACGTGTCTTATAAACATCAACTCAATTTCCTATTCAAGAACTTTGTGTACATGTTACTAGCAAATTTGTTTTGTCTTTTCCCCCCAAAGTAATACTGCTATATTTATTTCCAGTGCACATGGCCATGCAGACCTTGGGTTAAAATGCCAACCAGTTTTGCTAGCTGAGTTGGCTAGATGTATTGGTCCTTCAAAGATAGGTTAAGAGTTCAAAATCCTTAGCTCATGTTTGGTATGCCTGATAAGGGTTTGGATTGGATAAAAAAATATTCAATTTAGGGTGCGTTTGATAAAATTGAAAATTAATTTTAAGTACTGAAAATTAAGTGCTGAATTTTAAGTACTGAAAATTTTAAGCGATTGAATTTACAGAACTAAAAAAAATATTTCAAGTACTGAAATATATTTAATTCAGTGATTATTTTCAGTAGAAATTTTTCACTTAAAGTTTTCAGTGTTTTTTTGTTGCTTTTTCAATTAAGTGATAGGTTATCAAACGCACTGAAACAAAATTATTGCTGAAAGTTTTCATTTTCACCACTTAATTGTGTTATCAAACACACCCTTAGTGTTTGGTGTGTGCACAGAGTAGGAGTAGTTTATTACAAACTCCCATTTATCCTATTAAGTTTGGGATAACTCAATAACAAGGGGAGAGGAGTATTAGGTGGGATAAGGAGTTTGGGATTAGAAAATTTTTTTTTTCATTTTTTTTGTTAGCTTTTTTTTTTCTCAAATTTATTTATTTTTTATATTTTTTTTGGACGGGGGGGTCAGTTTTTTTTTTTTTTTTCGCCTTTTGTTTTCTTTTTTCCCAGATTTTTTTTTGGGGGGGTTTCCCAAATTTTTTTTTTCAGATCCTTTTTTCCCATAATTGCTTCCTTTTTTTTCATCTCTTTTTTCCAGATTTGCTTTTCTTTTTATTTTCCCACTTTTTTTAGATTTTTTTTTGTTAAAAAAATAATTATTTAGTTATTATTCAGAACTTATATCCCGGCACGATCAAATACAGTATTAGGATAAAACTGCTTATCCAACTATTTTATCTAGCACGTTCTAAATACAGGACAACATAACAACTTATCCGACAGGATTACTAATCTAGTCTGATCCTGGCTTATCCTGTCCAATCCGACAGTTTTATCCGGCCTTCCAAACGTGGCCTTAAGGATCGTGTGAGTGGATTAGAATGATGAACCTCAAGTAGCTGCACGAATCGTATCCAAAGCTTGGCATGGGTCAGAATCTTACTGTCTACTCCCTTCCCTAGTTTACCTGGTACGTGTGTTGTAGCATCGGTGTATGTGCCGGGGGTTTACCTCGCTGTCCTACTCCATAAAAATAGCTATAGGTAAAAAGGGGTGGCAATTCGGGTTATACGGGTCATAATCGGGTCATAAACGGGTTGCGTGATTTTGGGTTGATTTTTAGTTTTGAGTATTATTCAATAAAAAATATAAACACTTTTTATTTAATCGTGTCGTGTCGTGTCGTGTCATAATCGGGTTGTCTCAGTAAAACGGGTTGTCGTGTCAAAAATTGCCACCCCTACGGTAAAACCGTCTGAAAAACTCATAGAAATCCTCAATTTTTATTCAAAACATCATTTGATATGAGGTTGTTTAGTTATCAACTTATCAAACTCAAACTTTTTACTATATAATTCCTTTCTATTACGCAAGTAAAAAATTTAAATAAAAGCATATCTTATCCTTACTCAAATTTCATATAAAATCAATAGAGTAAAAATCCTTAAAAAAGACTCTCAAATCCTTTCTCAAAATTTAATCTTTTTGGGTTCAAAACTCAATCAAATTATTGCGTACCAGAATAGTGTTGTTTCATTTTGGATTTAAGTTTGAGTAAACTCACTTTAATATGGATTTGAGTTTAAATTTGGAGGAGGTTTTTGAGAACTTTTATCCAAAGTTAAGCTTGTATGGACTTTTGGGTGAGGATTGAAGATACCCTAAGGGCATGTTTGGGTGTTACTAATCCTATTAAGGATTGGATATACCATTCCTATTCATAAGATTACCATGTTGAGGCAACTTTTTATAATCGGGTATTGCATACCCATGAGATATGAATTTCAATAAGAGTGTTGGTATTAGCTAAACTCTAACAAGATAAGAATGCAATTTTACGTATGTTACTAGTACCATCATGTGTAGATATTCATAGCGATAAAAAAAATGTAAATATTCATATCATGTTTGCATTAAATGCATTGACTTATATATTGTGATGTGAAAGTGATAGATTGCCTCACCCAACAATTGAAAAATTAAACAACAATAATAATAGGATACCCAATGCTATCATTGATTGCTATAATTTGAATTGCAAAAAATAAAGGACAAGCCTATTATGAGAAGCTTTTCATATGAGAATGCAGGTTTTAATCGTTGGATAAGAATTTAGTCATAAGATTCTAAAAAAATTGGAGATACATTTATTGTTAGATTCTCATCCAACGGTTAAAACCCGCATTCTCATATGAGAAGCTGCTCACTATAGACTTATAAAAAAAAAAACCATAAAAAAGTAGAGAGAAAACTCCTTGATTACTTCCATCTAGGGATGGCAACGGGGCGGGTATGGGACGGGGGCCCCCATACCCCGCCCCCGCCCCGCTTCAGTAACCCTCCCCCCGCCCCGCCCCGCATAGTGCCTCTCCCCGACCCCGCCCCCGTCCCGCACTCGGGGTCCCCGACACTGCCCTGCCTCGCCCCGCCCTGATTATGATTTTTTTTTTTTTTTTGGTACACAAATTGAAAAAACAGTTTTTTTTAATGCATTTTTTCCCCAATAGTGCAGTTTTTTTTAACTTACCCAATTAGTTCCCCAATAGTGCAGTTTTTTTTTTTTAAATGGTAATACACATAACTATTGAGGGGTAAAAATATAAATACAAGTATTTTTGGGGCGGGTTCGGGTTTTTTGACTCTACCCCAACCCCGACCCGAATCCGACTCGGGTTTTGAAACCTCCCCCATACCCGCCCCTAACCCTATTAAATCCCCCCATACCCTACTTATTAGGGGCGGGGCGGGGTGGAGAACCCAAAAAACCCGCCTCATTACCATCCCTACTTCCATCCAAAAAGCTGCCCAAGGACTACCAACTGTCATGCCAACCAAAGTTAGGAGAAATAGCCAACCAAATCTACAAGAAAAAATGTAATTTAATTTAATAATAAAATCAAGCTACTTCACCCCTTATAGCTTTTTTGATTGGGAATATTTGTTATGGAAAATCACTAAACTCAGACGCTTTGATTTCGAATCTTGATAAGATCACAATGTGTCGTTAATGTATTATTTTAAAAAGGAAAATGTTAGAATCATACAATGAATTACACATTTTTTTTAATACATAACTTTATATGCTTATACTTTGTACTGTTTGAATTTTTTTATACTTTTTTGTGCCCCACTTATACAGCACATGATACATACATTTAAAGCTGTGTATAAAAAAAATGCATAATTCACTGTATGAATCTAGTAGTGCTCTTTTAAAATTACCGACCAGCTCCTTATGGTTCAGGAGTACCATGCCACGTGGTCATGGTTACAGACCGAGCAATAGTTTATCCGATTTTAGATTTGAGATGGCATATTTAACAAAATATCATATTTGTTACCTCTATTAGAGATGGTCTGAGAAGTAATACTTTGTTAATTTTCTTGTAAATAAAACAAGGATAAAAATGTAAACACAGCCATATGAATGAAGCTTATCCAGTGTAGATAGTGGTGTCACCAATCATGTTAATGGCTTTCTGAATTTGGAAATGCAGGACATTAACTAGCTTTTAGAGTTTCTAAAAAGAAAAAGTTTAGGGGTATTGAAAAGGTGTTGCCATGTGTTTATTTGCTTTTCTTGTCAAACTAGCCGTTGCACAGATGTATTGGAGCAAATGTCCCACTCACTTCTTTTAAACTTATAACTTATAATGTTAGAAATAAAAATAAATAATAATAATAATAATAGGGTGATGTTATTGCCACTCCTTCATTGAACCAAGCCACTTCATGGTACCATTCTTAAAGCATTTGGTACATGCATGTCATGCATTACATACATAGTACCACATGCTCTGATAGTGGTACCATGGAGTGCATTGGTTCAATGATAGAGTGGAAATAACAATCCCCTAATAATAAAGTAGTAGTAGTAGTAAGAGACTTTAATTTTCTACTTTTTTGACATGTTTTGGTTTACATGTACAATTGTGATTAGGTGCTAGGTTTATGGTATATGTTTGTGGTACCAAGTAATAGGATGAAATGACTTAAAAGAATATAAGTTATAAGATTTAGCCCCTCTCTATTAATTTTATTAGAAGTTAATTCATTTTAAGGGTCAGATTAATAATAAATTTTTGATTAGGCGTGTTAATTAAAAATAGGTAATTTTTTCCAATTTAATAGATTTTTAATATCTAAACTACCTTTACTCACATAGTCAGTTATATACATATATATATATATATATTCGTGTATCTATATATGGACATAATATAGATTTGAAGTTAATGTTATTAACTGCTGATACGCCCAAAATTATGGGCAGTTTCCTACTCAAGCTAGAAGACTAATGAAAAGTGCAGACTATTTCCTAATCCAATTAGGAAACCCCCACAATTAATGTCAATCAATCCTAATACAATTAGGAGACTTACTTGATTGGTGTCAATCACATCCTAATGGAATTATACTCCCTTATCCATGTAAGAGTAGGTCTCTTACATCTATAAAAGAGACCTCTCACCCCTCATTGAAGGGGCCGATAATTCTGTAGTCTATACAGCACCTCTACAAAATTCACCATTATATGCATACACCCGGCCGGTATTATTGGTAGTGCCGCCCCTCTTTGTTGGCTCACCAGGCCCGCCGGTGATCTGCTAGTGAACGTGCTCAGACACACCCGTAGACGTAGGTACCTTCATTAACAGGGCCGAACCACATACAAAAAATAGTCTCTCACTCTCTCTTTCTCTCTCCTAAAATTGCTTACTTTACTGTTACCAATTTTTGGCATTATCAGCTTGGCGCCGTCTGTGGGAACGACAAGTTTTCTCATCAACAAATTCTAGACTGATCCATATGCCACCAAAGAAGGGTAAGAAGGCTGCGCAGCAGTCCGAACGGGATGTTCCTTCGGCCCCGGCGTCAACTGCAGCAGTCCTGACATCTGAGCAAATCACTGCGACCCTCACACAACTCTTGGAGGGCCAGCGTCAAATCCAGCAACAGATCGAAGCACTGCTAGCCCAGCAAAGCAATCCTCCAGTGGCCGGGAAACGACTCGGGAACGTTGCGTACAGTCGAGAATCGATCTTGACCAGACAACGGGCCCGAGCCAACCCGTCCCGTGTTGAGGATGTCAAAGACGTCAGCAGTGGGCCTGCTGCTCGAGGGGAAAGACAGGAGCATATGGCCCGGGAATCAGTCTTAGGTCACTCGGTCAAGAGCCGAGTCGTCCCTAAGCGAACGGTTACCCGGGGTCATAGCCGAGCCCGATCCCAGAGTACAGCACCCCGCCATGAAGAAGAAGCCTCTTCCACCAACCCGACCAGTTCCTCAGATACCGGTCGGGAAGGAGTGGAAGCCCGAATCAAGTACTTGCAGAAGCAGATCGACGGAGTGGCCAAAAAGCTTGGTCAAAACCGTGTTCCGAATCAAGCCAATACCGAGACGGAGTCACCATTCTCCAGTCAGATCACGAGGTTCTCTATCCCGCGCGAATTTAAGCAGCCTCGGCTAGATTCATACAACGGCTCGGAAAGCCGGGTTGACCACGTCCGGACCTATAAGGCTCAGATGGCCCTAGCCACCAACTCCGATGAACTACACTGCCTAGCCTTCCCCAGCACTTTGAAAGGCCCGGCCATGCAGTGGTTCTACTCCTTGGAGCCCCGATCGGTCTGCAGTTTTAAACAACTCAGCAAGCGGTTCATCAACCAGTTCGCCGGTATGCATGAGCGGCCAAAGCCAGACATGCAGCTACTAATAGTCAGACAATAGAATAATGAGTCCCTCAAGGAGTTCACCGACCGGTTCAACCAACAGAAGCTTCAAATCCGCAATCTGAACGAGACAATTGCCATCCTAGCCTTCTGCTCGGGAGTTCAACACACCAAGTGCGCCGCGTCGTTCCACAAAAACCGACCAAAAACTTTGGTTGAACTCTCTGAGAGGGTTGGAAAATACATCGACACTGAAGAGTTTCTGAAGACCAAATGCACCGGGCAAGAAAGCAACGAGTCTTCCAGAAGTAAGCGAAAGCGAGATCAGCCCGGGAGTTCTTACAGTTCTTCCAGTTCACAGGGATCTGAGTCCGGCAATCCCGACCCGACCACCGGTTCACAGCAGTCCGGGTCAGGCAGCCCCGGCCGGATCTCCAGCTCACAACAGGCATGGTTTGACAGTCCCGACCCGACCTCCAGTTCACATCGGTCAGGATCAAGCAGTTCCGGCTTTGCCTCCAGCACAGAGAGATCTGGAGCCTGACGATCCTGATCCGACCTCTTGTCTCCATCGGTCTAGATGAGCCCGACTACAGTGGTACTTGCCTAATCACCGCGTAAGGCTCCACCAATTGTCAGAGTTCATACAAAGTCCTCGGGCTTACCCGAGGCATCTACAAAGTCCTCGGGCCTAACCCCGAGGCATCTACGAAGTCCTCGGGCCTAACCCCGAGGCATACAAAGACCTCGGGCCTAACCCCGAGGCATCTCAAAAGACCTCGGGCTCCGAACCCAGGCACTCAAAAGACCTCGAGCTCCGAACTCAGGCACAAAAAAGACCTCGGGCTCCGAACCCAGGCACTCAAAAGACCTCGAGCTCCGAACTCAGGCACAAAAAAGACCTCGGGCTCCGAACCCAGGCACCAAAGACCTCGGGGTCACGCCCGAGGCACCGGCTTCGCTTAGGTCCAACCGACGATGGGGGCAAACCCCCTAGGTGGCTGATGATGGCAAGCTTCAAAAGACCCTGCAACCACCATGTTCAAGGTCGGTTACCTACAGATCATAGCCTCTTTAAGACCCTCGTCTTAGCGAAAGCTTGGGGGGCAAGATGGCGTAGTGAACTAAACAGGTAATCACACCGGGTATTTACAGGCCTCGCGGATAACTAAGTCAAAATCTTGGATAACCCGAGCACTTACAGTACTCAGAGGCATTCACTCCACTTAGGTCCAGACCGACGATAGAGGTGACTAAAATCTCTTAGGTTGGCCGACGATAGAGGAGCAAAAGGACCCTAAAGCAACGTGATTTAGGTCGGCTCCACCAACATGGTCAAGCTCTTCTCCCAACAGTCTTGACGAAGGCTAACTGGGCGGAAGACAACCATCCTGGGGAGCTAACATAAAAAGGACCCTAAAGCAATACGCTTTAGGTCGGCTTTTCCAACATGGTCAAATTCTTCTCCCACAACCTTGACGAAGGTTCACGGGAAGAAGATAACCATCCTAAAGGCTAACTTAAGCAAAAAAGACTCTGAAGTAGGCTGAGTCTCAACTCTCGGTCACTTCCCGAGCACTCAAAGACTCCGAATTAGGCCGGGTCTCAACTCCTGGTCAGTTCCCGAGCACCTAAAAGTCCCGAGCTAGGCAGGGTCTCAACTCTCAGCCATTTCCCGAGGACTCACCAGGGTCAGAAGCCCCGAGGCAGCTTCCACAAGCACTCAGACAGTGGCAAGTAACATCAAACTAATTTCCAAACTTGCCCCGATATAGCATCTGGCCAATCTTGGAAATGGGGGGCAGCTGATACGCCCAAAATTATGGGCAGTTTCCTACTCAAGCTAGAAGACTAATGAAAAGTGCAGACTATTTCCTAATCCAATTAGAAAACCCCCACAATTAATGTCAATCAATCCTAATACAATTAGGAGACTTACTTGATTGGTGTCAATCACATCCTAATGGAATTATATTCCCTTATCCATGTAAGAGTAGGTCTCTTACATCTATAAAAGAGACCTCTCACCCCCCATTGAAGGGGCCGATAATTCTATAGTCTACACAGCACCTCTACAAAATTCACCATTATATGCATACACCCGGCCGGTATTATTGGTAGTGCCGCCCCTCTTTGTTGGCTCACCAGGCCCGCCGGTGATCTGCTAGTGAACGTGCTCAGACACACCAGTGGACGTAGGTACCTTCATTAACAGGGCCGAACCACATACAAAAAATAGTCTCTCACTCTCTCTTTCTCTCTCCTAAAATTGCTTACTTTACTGTTACCAATTTTTGGCATCATCAACTGCTAATGAGATTATGTTCCCTTAATTTAAGGGATCCCCTTATCTGCTCACCATAATCTTTTGGTTAAAATTCAAATATTTAATACGTTTTGCAGACTTGATTTATCCAGTTTGGTTGTCATTATAATACATATCTAAATTTAGTGAGAAATTTCTCAGTGTTTGACCTACAAAAAATCATAATCATTTTTTTGTATGAAGAATTTCTACTATTTTGTTAATTTTTTTAGTGTTTGTCATAAAACTCCACATAACGCAAGAGAGCATTTAGTGAAAATTTTCTTAATATTTGACTAACAAAAAATCATAATCATTTTTTTGCATGAAAAAACTCTACTATTTGTTAAATTTCTCAGTGTTTGTCATAAAACTCCTTACTCACACGATCAGTTACATACATATATAAAGACAGATTGTGTAAGGACTGAGTCTCACTCTTTGAAATTCTCCATCTTTTGTGAAAATATTTCAGTATTTACACAGTCCGTCTCTTAGGTCCGTTTTTTAAGGTTCTCTTAAGATTCATACTGGTCATTATAATACATATCTAAATTTACTGAGAAATTTCTCAATGTTTGACCTACAAAAAAACAAATCATTTTTTTGCATGAAGAAATTATACTATTTTGTTAATTTTCTCTGTGTTTATCATAAAACTCCACACTACACGGGAGCATTTAGTGAGAAATTTCTCAGTATTTGACCTACAAAAAATCATAATAACTTTTTTGCATGAAAAATTTCTACCATTTGTTAAATTTCTCAGTGTTTGGCATAAAACTTCGCACAATGCAATAACATTTAGTGAGAAATTTCTTAGTATTTTGTAATACCCTGTATTTCCAACAATTATTAATACTAAGAGATTCTATATACTTTCCTTGATCATACTTGAAGTTTTACTTTTAATCGATCGAAGTCCTTTTGAGCGATCGAACTCATTTCACTCTCAATCGATCGAAGTTCTGTCCAGCGATTGAGTATTTCTGAGTTCAAGCGATTGAACCATGTTCAATCGATCGAAATCCTACCGACCTGAATTTATGATGTGGTCCCTACTTCGATCGATCAAACCCCACTTCAATCGATCAAAACGGACCGATCTGCTTTCGATCTATCAAAGAACCTTCAATCGATCGAACTCATCCAGATATTTCATTTCAGTTTGTGCGCTGGACTGCCACCTTGCATACCCCATTCTCTATATATACGAACCCATGTCATTTGTAGGAGGTTGTTGACAGCCTTAGGAGTTGGAAAGAGAGAATTATGGTGATATATATATACACGCATCCATATATAGATACACATATACCTATATACATACAGTCAGAGAAAGAGAGACAGAAGAAGAAGAAGAAGAAGAAGAAGAAGAAGAAGAAGAAGAAGAACAGAAGTAGAGGTGACAAAGAAAGAGAACAAAGACAGAGGCAGTGAAGGGAGAGGAGGCCATTGGAGAGAAAGCTCGGAGCTCGTGCTTTACCAAACACACCTTTACGATGTTCGGTGAGTTCCAAACTAACTCAGTAGCATTAGTGTATTGTTTTACAAGGTTTTGGGCGTATAGATTGGCCCTGAACACCTCTAGCACCTCTGAACGTTCACTATCTAGAACTGCTGAAGAAGACGACTCTCGAGGGATTCAACTAAGTTCAATCGATCGAACCTTCAATCTATTGAAAAGACTTCGATCACTTGAAGCTCACTTTTCTTAATCGATTGAAATGTTTCCAATCGATCAAACTTTAATCGAACATGGTTGTTTCTTTTGAGATTGCTATTTCATAATGATTAGTCATTTAAAGTGGTTCTGTGTTTCTATTATGCGATATTATGGATTACAGAGATAATGGGATACGATAATGAGATCGAGATAATAGGGTGAGTAACGTAGTAGGGTTCGGAATGTTAGTAATAATGCGATGCGATAACGAGATAATATTGGGGTAAAATGGTGGGTAACAGTGGATAACCTAGTGACTGAGTTAGTAGGGTATTAGTTACTTTCAAGGTGGTGTTTAGTCGAGCTGATGATTCGCTCAGGTTGAATCTGAAAAGCAAGTAAGAAGGATTTGACCAGGATCGTGGGAGCTATGGATGTACAATACTCGCAAGCTTTCTTAAAAGCGGTGAACAGTAAGAATTCTTAAAAGCGGTGAACAAGAATAAATTGTACATCCATAGACTAGTCGTTATATGAGAATGATGTATAGTGTTCGCAAGAGTTCTTAAAAGCAGTGAACAGTAAGTGTTCTTAAAAACGGTGAACAAGAACACTAGTATGTCGTGATGATATAATCAGTTCGATACAGACAGTCAAGGCTGGTACAATCAATCTTAAAGTTGGAAGACGATAAGAATCAAATAGTGTTAGGTTTGAATAAAAGAGGAAAAATATTATTAGTATCACTACTTTATATCGTGCATAACTGGTAAAGTCTTTATACCTATGATACCGTGGGAGTTTTTATTCACTCAACTGAAGTAAGTTGACGGCTTTTATGCCTAGACATTCCTCGTCTAGACTACCATGTCCCTATTAATGCAGGTGATGGAACGCACGATGATGGCTACTACCCGAAGTTGGATTATGCAGAGGGTGGCCACACTAATGACGGTTATGCCGGGAAAGATTACTACGTTGACGACTACCCTTATGCCAGCTAGAGATGAAGAAGTTATATATAGTTTACTTTTCTGTTATTTCTGTCGAGCTTTTGTAACGGGTACTTGGGCATATGTTGTCTCCAGACCTGTTGTGATCTTGAGGACCACTCTGATATTGTAGTGGAGATAATTGTTATTATATATTCAGTCTGTTTACTATTTCTATTTATTAGTTGGACTAGTACTATATGGTGTGGACAATTAGTGACATTCAGCCGTCATTCCTTGTGGACCTAAAAAAGAAATTTATGTTTCTCTATTTTTGCTGCTTCGGGGCGTGAAAGGATTTTTGGTATCAAAGCTCTAGGTTGTGATACTCTCGTTCACTAATGATTCCATACCATCTGGTCATAGTATTTAAGATTTCCTGAGATGAGATATGAGTTTAAGATAAGTTCATCTTCCTAATGATAGATAGCTTCCTTTACAGGTTAGCATCATGGATCCAGAATTCCATAAGTTTGTGACTGATGCCTATGGAGGACATGTGATCCATGCAAATACCGTGGAGCCAACTAACCCAGAGTTTTACCATGAGTGCATACACCAGACAGCTAGTCAGTATCTGGAGGAGGATATGTGGAAGGCTCTCTATGTGACCGGAAAGACCCACCCTACAGAGATAAGTATGGATGCTTATCATTCTGCAAGGATTGGTAGGGATATTTATCAAGAAATTATACGGTTGATCCAGAGTAAGTTGGAGATGGACGCTATAGAGCTATGAGCTATTCTTGGAGGACATATTGAGGTAGTACCAGCAGTAGCATCACCATCACCAGTACCCGAGGTACCCATTCTAGAGTTGCCGGAGGCCGAGCCGATAGTAGATGCTACCCCAGAAGAGGACCCATAGTTAGTTGATGAGGATATTATGGTTGGAGAGAATGGTGCAGTGATAGAAGGAGATGAGATTTTGGAGATAGCAGTAGGGGATATTCCTGAGGTAGAGGAAGTAGTCGTACCGGAGATACCTGTTGTGCCAAAGTTACCAGCAGGACCTATATTACATATGGAAGCCATTGCCAACATGGCCACTGAGTGGGTAGTAGGGATGGTTGCACAGTTAGATGGACTTCTGATAGGAGAGGTCGCACTAGTAAAGGCTATGGCTATAGCTGGGGAATTTGCCGAGAAGATTACCGATATTGGCATTCTGTATTGAGGATATGGACGTTGAGGAGATGATTGTTGAGGATTGGGATATTGGAGTGGTGGTATGAGGAGTAGTGGCACACGCAGAGGATGACCCACCTGTAGAGACGGGCATTGCACCTGAGGATGAGGCACCACTTGCAGGATCGTATGTTGATGATTTTGGAGTCGAGATTTGCAGAGTTTAGTTTTTGTTAGTTTTATATCGGGACATGTTGTCCACGTGATTTTTGAGACTTGAGAGATATCTATTTGACCATAGCTTTGTATAGATATTATCAATAGTAATAGTACTGTAAATAGCTGACCTTAGTACTATTTTAGCCTATGTCCCATGTGGTACACAGTTTGACTAGTGTGTACTATGCGGTATATATTTTGATATATACATATATATACGAGCAATACTTTTGATATAATTATGGTATAATTGAGTTTGTTATATGTTGTTTAGTAAAACTGGTTAATTCCTATTTCTGTTTATCGCTCTATCTTGATTTCGTTCCTCCGAGAAAACTTTTAGCAAATCGATAGGTCTCTTGTAGGTACGCGTCCATAGCACACACTATAGTAAGACCTTTGAGAAATCATCAGGCCCGAATTGGAACACCTATTCTATAAGGAATGGACTCATCCGGATTCTTTGAAGCTTTTATGTAGAGGATGGAACATGTAGGCGACACCTAGAACCATGCTACTAACCAATGACATGTCCAACCCCCAGTTGCACTGTTTTAACAAAGACAAACTGGAGACAAATTACTAGCACATTTTTATGGATTACGACCCGAGAGAGTTTGATGGATTAACAGAACCATGGAAGGTCGAACAGTGGATAAGAGAGATAGAATTGATCTTTGAAGCATTAGAGTGCAGTGAACAGGATAAGCGTCGTTGTGCTACGTTCCAGCTCACCTATGTCGATGTGGATTGGTGGGAAGCTGAACGAGCCACTATTGGGATGAACGATGCCTTGGGAAACGTTTAAAGGGAGATTTTTGGAAAAATACTTCCCATAAGATGAGAGGGATCAACAGGAAAAGAACTTTCTCGGTCTGGTCCAAGGAGGATGGACTATACGAGAATATACTACATAATTTGAGCGATTGTCTCGATTCGCTCCACATATGATAGATACACCACATAAGAAGGTGGAGAGATTTCACCAAGGATTGAACCCTTAACTCAGGCATATGATGGTTGGTCATCTAAATCAGTCGTTTGAGGGGATTGTCAAATTTACTACAGGATTGGAAAAGGATGCTTATCCAGCACAATGACCACAGATAAATCGACCCTATCCGTCGAGAAGTTTTCAACAGAGGAATTTCTGAAACCAACCACTGAGAAATACCGAAGGGTGGAAACCTCAGGGAAATTTTCAAGGGAACAAGTGCACCTGGGACGGAGCCAGGAAGTCTCAGCAGAATTATCCTCGACCCCAATTATACCGCCAGCAAGGACCACAATCGCATGCGTTGCTTACGGTTTACGGTCCTACCGTCAAATATTGGAGGATGTTATAACTGTGGAGTACCCGGGCATATCGCAAAGTTCTGTACAGCCCCCAGGGTAAACCGTAGAATGGATGCTATCTGCCAAAATTGTAACAAGTAGGGCCATGTGAGCAAGGATTGTCGTCCACCATGCGGAGGACATTATGGGGCACCCGTTTAGGGAATACAAGGACCCACAGATCAGACTCGAATGAAAGTTATCATTCCAGTAGAATCAGGCATTAATGCTAATGAACAACAACATTTGGAAGGTACGCTTGTACTCTTTCATAGTCCAGTTAAAGCTTTATTTGATACTGGAGCTACACGTTCATTTATTGCTGTTAAGATTGTGTGTCAGTTAGGTTTAGAACCCTAGACACTTGAGCCAGCACTTAATGTTGTGTCACCATTGGGATTGACAATTAAGTTAGGCAAAGTATACAAGGACTGCCCATTGACTCTAGAAGATCAGAACTTTCAGTCGACTTGGTAGTATTATCGATGTCAAAATTCGACATTATTCCTAGGGATGGATTGGTTGACTAAGTACATTGCCAACTTAGATTTCCCTACTAGGGTGATTGTATTTTCGATACCTGGATGTCCGACGATCAGATTTCAGTGTTAGCCGACAAGCGATATGTTCATCACGAGTTGTTTAGCTACAATTGGGAGTATGATTACAGAACTCACGATGGATCAGATTCCTACCATACGAGATTTCGTAGAAGTTACACCCCAGTGTAGCAAAATAAGGAAAAATTTTCATTTCCATTTTTGACCCGTATGTCTTGACGGTGAGGGATCTCTTGTCCTGTACTTTGCTTAACATGTACCAGAAAAAAAAAACAGAGTATATAAAACAACAGGGAGGAAAATATAGATTAACATTACAAACTTAATTAATATTAGATTGTCTCAAATAAAAGTATTTCTTAAGGCACAAGCCACCTTATTCAAATTAAAACATTATTCATATTCTTTATTACAACTTTTGATAAATTATAAAAGCAGCTCTGTAGACTTCTCTAGCTGGCATAATCGTATAACCCTGTATAGCCATCTCCTGGGCATTTTGGGTGTCCAGGACAAAATAAAGTCATCAGCTAATGAAAATCGAGTGAGCATAATGAACATACAAGCAATGTATATAAAATCACATTAACTGTCTTTACATTTAGTATTTTACAGTACTATTAGTCCATTATTCTAGTCGTCGCATATAAACAATTAATGAAAAGTTAAATCAATTGCATAAGACCGTGCATGAACAATGCAACCATCTCATCTTACTGACTCTTTTATCTCGACCACAATCTCTCAACTCATTTGGTTCGGCAGAACCATCCGGCACGAGGCCGTTGTTTTAGATCGGTCTACCATATCCAAGTCGGCCTTGACACGACCTGATTGGCCTGCCGTATCTGAATCGACCTGGGCTCAATCCTTCCTAATTAATCTACCGTATCCAAGTCGGCCTGGAATAATTAAGGTGACACAAGACTCTGACTGGCCTACTGTATCCGAGTCGGCCTGGGCTCAATCCTTCCTAATTAATCTGCCATATCTAAATCGGCCTAGAATAATTAAGGTGACACAACTCAGGACACCCTTTCTGTACTTATTTCTCACAAGATGTATATGTTGACCCAAACGACCCCTTACCAACATGCAAACTCGACTATGCACGTGTATGACTTATTTTATTTATGATTTTTCTTTAACATGGAAGTGATTGTTTAAAACTCATGATTATCAAGTATACCAATTTGATTTAAGGAAACTGACGGCGTAATTTTCGGAGTCATAGAATTTTTATTACAAATTTTAGAAAAATAAAATAACATATAAATTTAGCCGCAAGACCCTTCTTAATAACATAAATATATAAAAGTAGAGGGAACATGCTTTGACATTATTTTTAATAAAAACAAGGCATCAAAATATAATTCCTCTACTTTTCCATAATTTTGGACATACCATAGATATGTAAAATAATTAAAATACTATTTAAATAATCACTAATTAATTTATTAACAATATCAAGTTCTAGTTTTATAATTTGATAAATTATAAAACTATACAAAATGACCTCCAACATATTAACAACAATAATATAGAATTTAATATGGTCAATAAATAATTTTAATACTTACTTTATACATAGTAAACTAATATATTTATTTTTATTTTCATGTAAAAATAATAATAATTTACCAACTTATATGTAAGTAGCAAGTATTGAACTTCCAACCTTGGGGTCAAGGAACTAACCAATCAACAAACTATTTCAACGGGAACTAACTGGGATCCTAATATTTCATTGTCAATTAACATAATGAGATTTTTTTTTTAACATTTTTGGCACCGCTAATTTTGTACCTTCATGGTTATATATACATATTTATACATACTCACTTCTTTTCGACCATGGATTGTGCGTAATGACTTAAAGTACATTAAAAGTGGGTTCAAGAGACTCACTTGTTACTGGTTTGGGCGGCGTAAGAGACCGAAGAATTTTTTAAAAACCGTAATAAAGCTCCGAGCTATATCAATGGCTCCTTTGGGCTTCTACTGTGATAATTTTCTTCCTTTTTTTTGTATTTCCATAAATAGGTGTATGTGTATGTGCTTGTGATTGAGTGAGAGAGAGTAATGGAGACCAAGATTCTAGAGGAAGAGAGCTTTGGGCTTTGGAAGTTCTACAAATGAAAGGTAAGTATGTATGTTGTGTGTATTGCCTTTGCATTTCGAGCGCGTGTGTGTGTGTGTGTGTGTATATAAGGCTAATGGGTAAGTAAGGTTTGTGGTAAATCACAAGCACAAACCTGACATTTACTGCCTCCACATATTACACTTGGTTTAGAAGATGAGCATACACCTCACAATTTCGTTCATAAGAAATGTGATGATTGAACTTCAGCAGCTGCAAAATTTTGGTGGTTGATTGACGTTCGTTAATCAATTTGTTGTTTTAGTTATGTTAGTTAGTTTAGTCTAGTTAGTCCGGTTTCGTTAGTTAGTTAATTAAAATGTCCCAAATAAACTTATTAGGTACAAAAATGTAGGCGACGTGATATTATATTTTATTAATATCTCTTATCCTAAATCATAGGGTAACTTAGGGGTGCAGTCTTAAGTAACAATACAATTAAATTATTAAGGGGTTACAAAAATTTAAAGGCATTGTATTAATAAATGTCAACACAAGTATTATTTATTTATTAAAAATAACACCATAACTACAAATAATACACACCAATAAAACAGAAAATGGCATTTTATTTATTATTAGGGAAGCGAAAATACAGGTTGCTACATCACTCCCCCCCTTAATAGGGATTCCATCCCGGAATCTAAACTGACTAATCTTAAAACAGCTCTGGGTACTTAGTTCTCATTTCTGATTCCAATTCCCAAGATGCTTCATTCTCATCATGATACTTCCACTGAACTTTCACTAGAGGAATGTCTTTGTTCCGCAGCTTCTTCATACTGTGATCTAGAATACGCACAGGTCTCACTCTATAGGTGACATTCTCGTGGATCTCTATGTCATTGAAATCAATTGCGTGTGAAGGATCTCCCTTGTATTCCCTCAACGTACTAATGTGAAAGACGTTATGTACTCCAGGCATCTTTGGTGGTAACGCGAGTCGATAGGCTACTTTCCCAATGCGTTCCAGTATCTCAAATGGTCCAATGAAATGAGGTGACAACTTAACTCTCTTCTGTCCAAAACGTACTACTCCTCGAATTGGTGAAACTTTCAAGAGTACATGATCTCTGATAGCAAACTCTTAGTCTTTTCTATGTTTATCTGCGTAGCTCTTTTGTCTACTCTATGCAGCACACATCATATCTTTTACAACTATGATTTTCTCGTTGATCTCTATTACCAAGTCTGGTCCCAACAGCTCTTTGTCTCCAACCTCTGCCCAACAAAGCGGGGATCGACACGGTCGTCCATATAATGCTTCAAATGGGGCCATTCCTATACTTGAGTAGTAACTGTTGTTGTAAGCAAATTCAATCAATGGAAGATGTGTTTCCTATGAACTCTCAAAGTCCCCGAGCATATCTTCCATAACCTGATTGGTGCGTTCAGTTTGTCCATCAATTTATGGATGAAAAACAGTACTTAAACTCAATGAAGTTCCCAAAGCTTCTTGAAGACTTTTCCAAAATCCTGAAGTAAACTGTGAATCACGATCTGGTACAATAGACACTGGTACTCCATGTAGTCGTACAACTTGCTGAATGTATATCCTACTCATCTTCTCTACCGGGTAGGTCATTGACACGACTTGAAATGTGTTCTCTGAAGAGTACGTCCAAGTGTAGACGGTCGCGTCGCGTTAAAACCGGTAAGACCGGGTCGAATCCCAAAGGACGGAAGATAGAGGCAGAAAACTCTAGATTGAATCCTAAAATGAAATAAAAGATGATTTTCTTTGAGATGGGGGTTGCTACCAGTCCTATAGAGTAAATAAAAGAAACAAGATAAAGTGAAGCGTTAACTTAACTAGATAGAATTAAAAAATCGTGATATGAAATTAGATATGAAAAAGAGTTGGGAACATGTGAGTCTACAAAGCACCAGCCACTACCATGATTTAACAAAAACGAACAGTCGGGGTTTTGTCCTTAGAGTATTCCTTATTTAAAAAAAAATGATTAAGTTAAGCATTTTAGACACTAAGTATGTAAATCTTGCATACTTAGTGGTTCGTTTGCCTCACTTATATATGAAGAACTAAAATAAAAAGTTAATTAAAACTATGAACAATAACTAGCAAATTGAGTATGAAATATTCGATGTGTTTGTTATGAGTGTTCATTGAGTTAATTAATCAAAGAGCTCTTATTTCAAAATCAGACTGCAATTTGGACTAAAAAGATCAATTTGGGTTCAGTTTCTGAAACAAAAGTACTGGAATACAAAAAGGAGTAAACCCAAGTCATAAACATACCAATCGATTGACATCATGTCAATCGATTGATATGAAATGGCTTTCAATCGATTGACAAGTATATCAATCGATTGACTTGGAATCTATGTCAATCGATTGGATTCTGTATCCAATCGATTGACATTGACTCTTTCACAGAATCATGGCAGAGGGCTGGGAACAGTGTTTCTTCACATTATTCCAAACAGGATACTACTCAAACATGTTTAAGACTGCATAGACATAAATAAATTGGAAAATAGGATTAAACATTGCTATGGATTAAAGTTTTAAACTAAAAAGAAATGTTGAAATCAACTAAAGCTTACACTACGATTTACATTCAACAATTCTTAAGCAACTAGAGGTACGAAAAAATAACCTGAACTTTAAACTGAATTCGAAAATACAAAAATCTTGAACTTGAGCTTTAATCCAAAAAAAATCATGGAGAACCCTACAAAACAATACAAAAATGAGCTAACCCCTACCCTCTTCACCTTCCTCTATATATAATGTCAAGTTCACGGGCTAAAAGGTGTCCAGGTTCACTCCATAACGGCTGGTCGTCGCCTGATTGCTGAAATCTTGCTCCATTAACACAGACTGTTTCCAGTTTAAGTCAATCGATTGACACCTATCTCAATCGATTGATAACTATGTCAATCGATTGGTAAAAACACCAATCGATTGATCACGAAAACATGTCAATCGATTGATATGATGTCAATCGATTGGTACCAAGACTTCATCAATTTGTTTCTTGAGTTATTCCTTTCAACTTGTTTTTCCATTTTAACTTCAGAACCTGCATTCAAAGAGCTAAACACAACAACATACCACGGAAAAATACATCATTGTGTAAAGAAACAAAATAAAACACAAGTGCAGGTAACACTAGAGAAATGGGGTTAAATCCAGTCAGTTTTAACTCCTTATCGAGCTAATATTAAGCTAATATCAGCTCTCATCACGACCCCCAACTAGCGCTTTGCTAGTCTCTAGCAATGAAGCGGAATTAACACAAACTAAGACGACCAACTATTGACGTTACAGTTTTATTGAGCTAAAACAAAAGGGAAATCCTAACTCACTGTCGCAGGAATCGCGGTTGCATTTAGCGTTTGCAACAAGCCTTTGAACCCTTAGGTTTACCCTAATGGACGAGTTGTGTCTCGTGAGGGTTTTCAGAGAATTTACCCACAAAATTCAAATGTCAAATTTTTCAAACTCGTCAAAGAGCTTCAATTTCTCTTTTATGCTTAAAATTCTGCTTAACAAAGACATGAATTCCTTTATCATGCTATGGAAGTAAACAACATGTTACAAAGTAACTATTCAAGTTAAACTACATTCACAGCCTTTATATATCCTTGTGTGTGTGTGGGGAGTTAACAACTACGATAGAAATCTTTATCTTAGAATTATTTAGATTGACATGTTTAAGACTTCATAGTTTCAACTCAATTCTCACACGGTTTACGCTCAAAATAAAAATCACTCTGAAACTGGCGTAAAGCTTATGCACTCATAGTATGAAGCTCAAATGAGTAAATGTAGAGGCAATCAAACATGCTTACATACTAGACACTGAAGAACGCTTATTTTTGAGGTGAATGAGTCTCATGGATGGAATACCAATTACTTCAGGAGCGATCTACTGTGGAAAACTCATTTCATACCCGAGATTTATTAATATAATCTAGAATCCTTAGGACTTGTGACAGAAATATGAAGAAAGGTTAAAGATGGTGAAATGTGGAAATGGGTTCCAGCATGTGACATATTAATATCAACTTCACTTCGCAATTTTTTTTTTATCCAACCTCCAATTTCTTTCATTCCTTCATTTTCTTTTTCACTGATTTCTTCTTCTTTTTTTTTTTTTTTACTTCTTCTCTTCCTCCTTTAACTATTCTCACAAAACCGTCACATGCTTGACTATAAATATGTAATTGTAAGTAGAAGCATTGATTTGTGATAGGTAGGTGGGAATTTAGACTTTCTCGGGTGATGAGGTGAGAAAACGATAGCCTAAATCATCTTCTAAACATAATAACTTATCTCGAGTATTTCCTGAGTTTTTTTTTTTTTTTTTTTAAATTAGTAAATCCTGAACGTTCTCCTGACGCATCATCCAAATGAAACAAGAATGAGACTCTCAACGAGATAAAAGTGTATTTCAAGAATTAACACGAGTTTTGCGATTAACCCTCAGAATAAAAGAATGGCTCAAAACTCACTAGGGTTAAAAGTTTTACTATTAATCCATTAATCATGACAATCGTATTTCATTCTCATTCAAAGATTCTTTCGTGATTGTCAACTCGTGCAAAATGTTTTCAGGATATATTCGTGCTATGGACGTAAAACCAGATTAGTGACTAAGTAACATGTAATCGAAGTCCATAATATAACAAGAAAGACATGAATGCATCATTGCACAATAATTTAGCTAGGAGAAACGAGGTTTTGATAGTTAGAAATTTAACAACAGTATTATTATTATTATTATTATTTTTTTTTTTTTAAGAGAAAGGAACAACATGAAAGTTCTAATATTAAACAGGTGTGTGATTAAATTCAAGAAAACACAGGTGTTGGATATCTACTTCCTACCCCCAACTGAAATCTACATTGTCCCCAATGGAAGTATTTCAAGTAAAAGAAGATATAACCTGATTCAATCATTTCAGCATAATTCTGAGAATTCACCTGTTTTAACAAAACAATCTCCCCAAACAACCAAGATCAAGAGCAAATGGATAATAATCGAAAGTATCAACAATAGAAACATAATCCATGAACAAAAAAGAACTATCTGTAATAATAATGTCTAAAATCAATGAAGTCCAATTACAGATATAAGCGAAAACCAACTATTCAACCCAGCTTTCCAACCAACCAAAATAACTATCCACAAATATACCGACATATCCACAAATCCAACAAAAGTAATGCAAGAGAGATTACAAAATAAGAAACAACAAAATACCCTCTCGCTCTCCAACACTCCCTCCTAAGGCTCAGCAGGATGATCACCAGATGACACGGGTGCATCGTCATGAACAGGATCAACAGCTACCTCACCGTCACCCTCAGCAGCTGTCCCAGTCTGGACGACAGCTGCTGGGTCACTCACAGCTGGTGGGGGAACATCAACTGGAGGTTGTGGCGGTGTCGGTGTCTCCAAGATAACTCCCTCAGGCTGAGCCGACGTAGAAGCTGGATCTGTCGGAGGAGGTGGCATAGATGAGCGCAAAGATTGCTCGATCCCAAGCAACATCAAAATCTGCTCAATCTGACCACCTAGCCGCGACATCTGGGTAGCTAATAATAACTGCTCTGCCGTGAGCTCTCTCACCATCGCATGAAGCTGTAATCTCGCGGCTCGCTCCTCTACCAAGAAGTCGTAAATGGTCTGGAGAGATGGAGGGGTAGATGTAGAGGCTGAAGGTAATGTAGAGGCTGCAGGTGGCTCGCGCTTCCTCAACTCGTACTGACCCTCAGCCGCGGTCGGCGTCCCTGAGTCCTCATCCTCCTCTTCTTCCTCAACTACCAGTGTATCCTGACCCTCCGCCTCAGTCGGCGTCCCTGGGTCCTCATCCTCCTCCTCTGACGTCTCCTCTCCTCTCTTCCTCTTTTTCCTTTTACTGCTCTCTCCCAACTTCCCTTTTCCTTTTGCCCTATTTTTGAACTGTGACAACGATCGTCGAGCCACAGATTCTCCAAAAACCCCCAACTTGGCTTTTTGTAGGACTTCACCAGCTGGTACCTCAAGAGCAGCAACCTCACAAACCCGATGAATTGCCCATGCATCCTTTAAGTGTTGCGATTTACTTGGATGTCGTGTAGGCTCAATGAAAAACTCGATGAAGAGCCGGGCGAGGCAGATAGGCAATCCAGTCCCAATAGCGTATAGAGCTCTCGTGTACCACCCAGTGAAATCCAACTTATAAGTCGTGGGGAGAATGCAGCTGCAGAGTGTCAGATGCAGCAGATGATAGTCCATCGTCAGGTCGTGGTCATCGAACACTGTGATCCCCGAATATTTCTTAACCTTCCCGCCTGAGATCTCTGTGGCCACAACATCATATGATGGAAATGGGCGGTCTGGATGAACAGGGTACATATGATCAGGAACCTCTGGGATACCAAGCGCCTGAGCGACTGTAGCTGGGCTGAACTCAATTGGCCGTCCTGATACACACGAGAAATATGTGTAAAGAACGTTCGGCACCTTAACCATACTGGCACATGCTGCCCGAATCCACGAAGGTCGAACTTGTTTATCCGCTGTAAGAACTGGGAGCCAATCGGGAAAAACTCGAAGGCGGGCGAGATGGAATGGGATCTTATTATCGCTCCACAAGTTTTTGAATTTCCTTTCCACCATACTTGCGCGAGTTCGGAAATATTTAGTGTACCACGTGTTCTCTTTGGTGTTCCTAAACCCGTGAGCGAGCGGTGGGTCAGGAATCTCGAGAGAAGTTGATTTTTTTCAGGGTGTGGTCCACTGTCTTTGGGCTTTGGAGCCATAGGAGCTGCAAAAATAAGGGACTCAGAGAGTTAGGATAAAAGAATGGAGGTTCTGCATCTCTGTTTAAGTCAATCGATCGACATAAGTTGTCAATCGATTGAAGTTGTGTTCCAATCGATTGAGCCCTGATGTCAATCGATTGACATCAGTGAATATAGGGGGCTGCCCACAACAAGGTCTCACGTCCCCCTATTAGCAATTTAATGGTCTTAAGACCATGAGGGGCTCCCTCTGCCGTTTTAAAACAAGAATGATGAAGACATGGAAGAAAATGGGTTTAAGGCTACCTCGATCAAAATCGCGGCTAAAACTTTGCCCACAGGTGATTGATGACGAGATTGATGATGATGATGATGATTTGTGGCCTGAATCACTCTCCTTTTCCTCACCCTTTGTCCACGCGAGGACAGAGGCGGTGGAGATGGTGTAGCCGAGAGCGACGGTGGAGGTGGGGAGATGAAGATGATGATGATGATGAGGGTGATGATGGTGATGAGAGTGATGATGATGAAAGTTATGGGGAGGGGTCTCCTTATCACTCCCTCGGAATCGCCTACTCCCTCTCTCTCTCACTGATTTTTGAAATGAAATGAGAGAGAGGGAGAAGAACAGACATTACGTCTGTTGAGGGTGTCAATCGATTGACAATGGATGTCAATCGATTGAAAAAGAATTTAAGTCAATCGAATGATATTTAAACCAATCGATTGCCATTAATTTCATACCAATCGATTGACAATAATGTCAATCGATTGATATTAGAAATTCATGGGAATCCACATGGTTTACATGTAATCACCCCCAGCAGTTTAAGAATGCATTTTTAAGATAGAAACAAGACTTTGAGCATTCAAACAGGAATCAAACCTATCAATCACACAAGTAGGAAGAATTTATTCCAAACATCATCAATTCATGGTTTAAAATGGATTATTATCATCCAAAGAGTACAAGATCTTGGTCAGGAAACAAACTAACACAAAGAAAACAAGAAACAAAATTCTGTCTTATTCATCTGCTTCAGGAATTATCAACTCTGCTCAAGTTCAGGGGAAGACAGGTCTTCTCCTACAGCATAATCCACAGAGTACCCCACGACTTCCCCGTCCGAATTGATTTGAAGGTCTTCCAGAATTTTTTAAACTGCGCAAAGCAAATCCCAGGTATTCATATTGGCGACTACCGCAATAGGGGAATCTGGGCATGAACTGGAAAATGGAGTAAAAATTGGCCTTTCTTGCTCCCTCTGTTCTGGGGTTCCTGGAGAACGGACCCCATGGTAGAGCAAATGTGGTAGGTAATGTAATGGATTCATCCTACAGCCAATCAAAAAGACATAATAAGAATAAAAGGAAACAAAGAAGCATACAAAGAAAAGAAAACTACTATACAACAACACAAGGTTCTCAAATTTCAAGAAGAATAATCAGGATCATCCAGGTGGATGGTCTCTGATTCTGGTTCGAATCTTTCCAAAAATGGTTTTAAACGTTGTCCATTGACTTTAAAAACATTACCATTCTTGGGATTAACGATTTCTATTGCTCCGTGTGGAAACACTTCTTTGACAACAAAAGGTCCTATCCACCTTGACCTCAGCTTCCCGGGAAAGAGATGAAGCTTTGAATCGTAAAGTAACACTTTCTGTCCCGGTTCAAGCTTCTTTCTCAGGATCGATCGATCATGCTTAGCTTTTAATTTTGACTTATAAGTTCGAGCACGATCATATGCATCATTCCTGATCTCTTCCACTTCATTGAGTTGTAATTTCCTCAATGTACCACTTTCATGTATATCAAAATTTAGCAGTCTAGTTGCCCAATATGCCTTATGCTCCAATTCCACAGGTAAATGGCAGGCTTTTCCATAAATCAGTCTGTAGGGAGACATCCCAAGGTTCGTCTTGTACGCCGTCCTGTATGCCCATAGAGCATCAGTTAAACGTGACGACCAATCCTTTCTATTGATGTTCACGGTTTTTTCCAGGATATGTTTGATCTCCCTATTGGCTAGCTCTGCCTGACCATTCGACTGTGGGTGATATGATAAAGCAATCTTATGGTTAACCCCATATTTTTTCATCAGTGCCTCAAAAGGCTTATTGCAGAAATGGGTTCCACGATCGCTAATCATGGCTTTCGGTGTTCCGAATCTTGACAAAATATTCTCTTTTAAAAATGAGATCACAGTTCTGTGATCATTTCTCCTTGTCGGAATGGCCTCAACCCATTTGGACACATATTCGACTGCCAAAAGGATATATTCGTAATGATATGATGGCGAGAATGGTCCCATGAAATCGATGCCCCAGCAATCGAAGATTTCAATAGTCATGATCGGGGTCATCGGCATTTCATTTCTCTTAGACAAACTCCCTAACATTTGACATCTAGCACATGCTCTGCAGAACGCATAACAGTCTTTGAAAACTGTCGGCCAATAAAAACCACTACTAAACACTTTTTGAGCAGTTTTCTGAGCTGAGAAATGGCCACCGCAGGCCTCTGAGTGGCAGGAAGCTAAAATTTGAGAGATATCTTCCTCGGGGACACATCGCCTAATTACTTGATCCGCACAGTACTTAAACAAGTACGGATCATCAAAGTAAAACCACCGGGCGATGGATATAAACCTTTTTCTGTCAGGGGTGGACCAATGAGACGGGGTCTCCCCTGTTGCCAGGTAATTGACAATGTCAGCATACCAGGGCAGACTAGTTGCAGCAAAAAGTTGCTCATCTGGGAAAGATTCACTGATCGGAATAGATTGTGAAGAATTGTCTTCAAACGTCAATCGTGAGAGGTGATCGGCTACAACATTCTCCACCCCCTTTTTATCTTTGATAACCAAATCAAATTCTTGGAGCAGGAGAATCAAGCGTATCAATCGCTGTTTTGTATCTTTTTTGGATAGCAGATACTTCAACGCAGCATGATCAGTGAAGCAAATGATCTGCGAGCCAATCAGATATTGCCTGAATTTCTCCAGTGCAAATACAATTGCCAGCAACTCCTTTTCGGTAGTAGAGTAATTACGTTGAGCTCCATCAAGGGTTCTGCTGGCGTAGTAGATCACAGTAGGCTTCTTGTCTTTCCTTTGTCCTAATACAGCTCCAATCGCTGTGTCACTCGCATCACACATCAGCTCAAAAGGAAGACTCCAATCCGGAGATTGCATTATCGGAGCTGTTGTGAGGTGATGTTTGAGTTTATCAAAGGATTCCTGGCACTTACTGTTCCACTCAAATGGTTGATCCTTAACAAGGAGTTGGCACAGTGGCCTAGATACAACACTGAAATCTTTAATAAACCTCCGGTAGAAACCGGCGTGACCTAGGAACGATCGTATTTCTTTCACTGTAGTGGGGACAGGAAGGTTGGAAATTATATCGATCTTTGCCTTGTCTACTTGTATTCCCTCAGCAGACACGATATGTCCTAAGACAATTCCTTTTGTCACCATAAAGTGACATTTTTCCCAGTTGAGGACCAAATTCTTTTCCTCACATCTTTTCAGGACTTTCTGGAGGTTCTCTAAGCAATCATCAAAGCTGCTTCCAAATACGGAGAAATCGTCCATAAAAACCTCCATAATTTTCTCCACCATATCGCTGAAAATGCTCAGCATGCACCGCTGAAAAGTAGCAGGTGCGTTGCACAATCCGAATGGCATCCGGCGATATGCAAATGTTCCAAACGGGCAGGTAAAAGTGGTTTTCTCTTGATCAGCAGGATCAATTTCAATTTGGTTATAACCACTATAACCATCCAGGAAACAATAGAATTGGTGACCCGCTACCCTTTCGAGCATTTGATCCATAATGGGCAATGGAAAATGATCTTTCCGAGTTACCGCATTTAACCTTCGATAGTCAATACACATGCGCCAGCTCGTGGTTACACGTGTGGGTATTTAATATTTCTAGCATTCTGTTATAATCTCTTTTACTTTCAATTAAATAAAAATCCAGTTTGTATTTAATATTTCTTTTGTTTCTTTTTTCATCACTTGCTAGGCTTGTGTGTTTCTATACTGTCTAAGGACCTTTAGGTGAGGGTACTTTTCGACTTACCTTTCACAATCGCCTTTTAGAAGTTAGATTATGAAACCTTGTGTATCATCACTCACACAAGTAGTTTTAGAAAATTTTGTTTTTGCGAGTTTGGGTCTACCTTACAAGGCTCTGGCACGCCCGAACCACAAATTATTGCAAACATACATCCAACGCTTTTGTGGAGTTTGATGTAAGTCATTTCAAATCTTTAAATAAGTCACATGATTTGCACATGATGCGAGTTTCTATTAGTTTTTGACAGAGATTCTGACGGAACGACCACGTTGCAACTTGCTACATACATTAGGTGCCATATTGAGAAAATTGAAATATTAGAGTGAAAAGTGCAAAACGAGGTAAAGGTTCAAAGTTCTTTTAACCTAAAAAGGAAAGAAAAAAAATAAAAAAAGAAAAGCAAAATCAAGCAATTTCATTAAGTGGCCAATTAAAAGGAGCCGAACATGACGAGCAGGCTATACACCAATTGTCATAGTTTCTCTCTTTCTAGCAGGGAGTTAACGGTTAAAATCTCCACTACTTGCCCCCCCAATTATTCTTCAATCGGAATGAGTTACCCTTATTGAATTTTCGGGTTGAGTTGTGTTTACTATCCAATCCGGATCCAATACTAAGTAATAAAAAAGAAAAAAAAAAGAGCCGAACACACAGTGACACTGACACTTATCTCTCCCGCCCATTGAGGGGTCGTTTAAAGATCGGAACTTTGTTATTCACTCACTGTTTTTATAAACCCTAGCACTATTTTGCCCTAAACCCTCCCCCACATTGCATCGTATCCGTCAATCCAGCTCTCAGATTCCGATCCGGTATACCTCGGCTTCTTCGCCTTTTCCGACTGGTATGAATTTATATAATATATATAGTACTGTTCTTGTGATCTGAACTACTCGCTGCGGACTACTATTATTCCAGAATTCGATGTTGATTTGATTACGTTGTTTTTTTGTTTTTAACATACTCGTATGTGTTAGAAAACAAGTAGATTCACACGTTTATAGGTGCACATACCTACATTCAGTCCTTTGCCCAATTCAGATTATGTCGTATTGTAAGAACCCACTAGTTAGAACTCACCCTAGAAAATCAGCTTGTAAGGGGAGAGTGCCTTGGTGGTTATTAACCCCCACCTAACCCGATAATTGGTTGATGTGGATCCTAACATTCCACCACGCTCCGCAACCGACGTCACGTCTGCCCACTCTTGCCCACGCGGGCTTACCAAGGTCGCCCCTTAGGTTGGCCCTATCGCGACTCTGCTGCGGAACCGCAGTCCATACTACGTACGTGGTGCTACCTCTGATACCATTTGTAAGAACCCACTAGGTAGAACTCACCCCTGAAAATCGGCTTGCAAGGGGAGGGTGCCTTGGGGGTTATTAACCACCACCCAACCCCATAATTGAGCGATGTGGGATCCAAACACGTGTCTTCTTCTTCTCCTATTTTGTTCAAACCATTGATGAGCTAAATTGTTATCATGAAAACACCAGTTATAAGATCTCATCTTCAATCTGTTGACTTTGAGGCATCAGTGTCAGTGGTGTAGGCAGGATATATTTTATTATTAATTTTTTTTTTCCAGTGATGCAATTCAATAACTTATATAAAAAAAATATGCACATTAAATTGTCTTCAACAAAATTAATCAAAAAACCTTATAAATCTCAAAATTCCGAACAAAAGAAAAGAAACTTGAGTACTTTAATATCCTTACTTCAACAAAAAAATGTTCTAATGACCAAAGTTCTTTTTTTTTTTCCCCACAATTGTCATTGGTCAACTTTCATATTACAAACAATAAATTTGACACCCCTCTCTTATTTTTCCTTTACTTTAGTGGGGGTTAATCTCGACAAACTAAAATTTAAATTATTTGGCAATGCATATAAGTTATTTTTCTCAAATTTCGATGGGTTCAACGAGATATAGGTAGCTTTGCCCCTGATCAGTGGTCACCCTTAAAATTAAATCGGCAAGATATTAACAAAGTCTGAAATTTTAATTTAAACGCAATGTTGTTGAGTTGCGTGCGCCATGCACAGATTTTAAGTTTATAATGATAACTCCATAAACCCTTAAAAGAATTTGTTCCAAGAATGACCCAAAGATCCACTCAATAACTTAGAATAATGAAAATAGCCTAATATTCCAGCCCAAACGAACTTTGATTGACTGAGGAAAAAAAAGCATGTACATTTGGGAAAAAAACTGTACGAGTAGACCACTGGAAGTAAACGACCTCTAGTCTTGTAGAAGAAAATGGTGGGCTTGGTTTCTTTGGATTATGCTATTAATTATTTCATAAGAGTTTGAAATAACATTACATTTCCTCTACATCCTCGATTTTTGCTCCCTTGGCACTTGGGAACTTAAAACTGGACCATAAATTTATATTTGTTTCTATAGGTAACGTTTCAAGTCCCAAGTGATAAATATGTTTCAGCAATTAGGTGAGAAGCCACTAAAACGTGTGTTTTATCCTATGTGGATAATGCCATTCAAGGTTCCTCAACTCACTAATTAGTGAATGGGTGATGTACTGATGTTAATCATAAATCACTATATTCTTAGTTTTCCTCACACTTTCACTTGTGGATTGGGAAACATTTTGATCTTCCAATAGTGCATGTCATTATATTATATATATATATATATATAAATATTGGAAAAATTGGAAGCTAGATTTCAGGGAACATTCAAGATTTTCTTAGGGAGCCTAAAAATAGTTTGAGTCTTATTAGTTGTTGATTTACCTTTTCAAAGATATTTTGGAGAGAGAAAGGGAATGATCAAAATCCTTTTAGGGAAGTTTAAAGCATAATTACCTCTGAAGTTTATAGAATTAATTCTAGACCCTGAACCATATTTCTTAAAAGGATATTATCATTTACTTATTATGTGTACTATCAGGAGTTTTTGTCTCCCCTTCCTTCTCCACAAAATCATGAACTCATAATAACAGAAGGTAGGTACCCCCGCAATAATAGTTTACAACTTTACATCTTGCATTTAAGAAAGCTGCAAGTGTGCCAATGACACTTTGCTAAGTTCAATAATAAGGCAAAAGTTATTTCACAACAAATTGCGGTTCTAACAATAAGGGACCAAAGTTCTTAAATCTTTGATGGGTTCCATTTTACCCAAGCTAAGGTCACCATCAAAATTTAAAAGAAGCAAACACAAAGGTAATTTATGGTAAGGAAGTTCTTTATTAAATTTTCTGCTAAGTCGTTCTCTGAAATGAGAAATACAGCTCTCTGATGCTAGTCAAAAGAATCATACCATAGAGACTAGCCAGCTCCATGCAAGCTTCTCTATAGTTTTCCTTTAGAGTTTAGACATACCCACATCCTATGCAACAAATTATTTCCCATGCCAGGGATCTTCTAAAGTTTGCAACAATCTTATTTGTGTCCTTGACTATTTAAAATCCCTATGACGATATGCCTCAGTCCTCCCCTTAATTTGGTGTCTGTCCAGTAGAGTTTTGAGGTATAGCTTATGAACTTGCTAGCGTTCTTAGATATCTCAAGTTTTTGCGCCTTCTCAATTCGCATGAATCTTGCTTTCTTATCCTTTTGAATTTGAAGCACTCATTTTAGAGGAGATTTCTTATTTTAATTTTTATGTTGATTCAATCTCCAATTACGTACTTATGTGTATCCAATACTCATTTGGCTCAAGCATTTGTATGCACGTATATGTACATACTTATGCTCGTTACAACATTTCTTGTATCTTCTTCATTTTGTTTATAAAATTCCCTTCTCTTATAATGTGGAATAATACGTCTACCATATATATAGCCACACACACACACATGTACTGTACTGTTCTGATCTGAAGGGTGAATGAGAATATTTTTTCTTGTATTATACTAAAGTAATCTTGGTATTTCGTGCATATTTTTGATTATAGTCTCAGCATATGGATATGCAAGAGGCTTCTTGCAACTTTGCAAGAACCCGCAGTGGGAGCAGAAGAACCCGTAGTGGGAGCAGGCTTTTTCCAATTGACTGTGATCAAAATACAGGCAATGGAGAAACTGGTAGCAACATGTTGGCTGCTACAGAGACAAAGAATTCTACAGGACGTGTACAAAAGATTGTATCAAAGGAATCTTTTGTGCCAAGAAGAATTAGCCCACGGCTAAAGAACATACCCGACAGTAAAAGACCCTATTATGGAACTTCTCGAAAGGAGTCATTATATCATCCAACGGAGCAGACTAGTCAGGAAGAACTCAATGTCGACCACTACAGGCAAGAAAATTCACCAAATGTGAGTAAAGACAAGTTTGACGAGTGTACAAGTGACCTTGGTCAATGGAATGAAAGATGTTCAAAAGGTGTTGAGTGTGATGAAGAAAGTATGGATGTATTTGAGAGTCCTACTCGATGTGAGGATGATAACAAAGGAGATTCAGCAAGGCATGATGACAAATGGTTAGCTTGTGGTAATTGTTTCCCGAATGCCAAAACTAGAAGTGCCCACAGAAGGGTGAAAGAGACACTGAGAATTTATAACAGTTATTTTCTTCGCTGTATTCAGGTAATTATGATTTTGTCATCTTTAATTTAGATTCATGTTGTACTCGATTTTGTGAAGCCTCCATTAGAAATTTATTTTTGATGATGTTAATATTTGAAATACTTTGAATATTCTTATAAACATTTTGTTCCTTATTTCTGTCTTTCTTATTTATCTTTTATCTCCCGTATCTTAATTTTTTTTACCCGGGTATGTTGTAGATTCAAGGTAAATGTATACGCGATGCGTGTACTATTCAGAATTGCATACGTGTACTATTCAGAATTGCATACTTTATTGGTGTTTGTGATAATTTATACGTATATTGTTGGTAAAATGGACTGAAGTATCGTGTTATACAATAGAATACCAAGATCTAGATAATCTTATTTTTCATATTTTTCCCCTTCTATTTACCTCTCGTGTTAATGTATTTTGGAGATGTGTGTAAATCCTATGATTTTATATTCTAATTCCTGTATTTAGAGTCTATAACTCTAATTAAGTTTGTTGGGTTTTTTTTTTTTATAATTACTTTTTTTTTTTTTGGGGGGGGGGGGGACATGGGGGATTTGATTGGACTTATAATGGCAAGCTTTGGATTTCAATATACCTATATTATAATGTTTTGACATATTAGAAAAGTTACAATTTTCCACAGGATGAAGATAAGAGATGCAAGAAAGTGGAGGTTAATGATCAGACAATTGCTAAAGATTTAAAACGTAAGGTGAGAATTTAGATCTTTACCACACATTATTCTTTTGTTGGTGGAGATTAATATGCTATACGGAGGATGTTTTATTACTCCATGGATTGTTAAAATAAGCTCGAGATTGTATGCTTTTCGTAATTGTATTTATCTAGTTTTTACTTTAAGGTTATGTATTGTTTTGATTGACTGTTCATACTGGTAGGGGTGGGCAAATAGTTCAGTTAACCGAAATTCGAACCGAACCGAACCGAACTAAAATTTTCATTTCAGTTTAGTTGATTCAGTTGAAAATTTCAGTTCAGTTTGAAACCGAACTATATTTTTTTTTTCAGTTCGGTTTTCAGTTCCACTCTCCCAAACCGAACCGAACCGAAAAACTGATTTTTTTTTTTAGTTTATATATTATTAATATATTTTTATACACAACTATATATATTACAAAAATATAAGTATAATATATATAAGTAAATATAAACATATGTTTTCTTTGTAATATGAAAGAAAAATGGGAAATGAAACACATAAAAAAGTTGTGAAAATGAAAAAAAAAAAGTATAGTTTTTTCAAAATTCGGTTAACCGAATTTTCAAACCGAACCAAACCGAACCGAATTAACCAAAACCGAACCGAACCAAAATATAATTTAGTTCTAGTTCAGTTTCAGTTCCCATTTCTCCAAACCGAACCGAACAAAACCGAACCGAATTTCTCCAAGCCGAACCGAACCGACCGAATGCCCACCCCTACATACTGGTTTTGTTTTGTAGCACCATTTTATATTGTACTATCATCATGAAAGTAAATGTAGTTAATAGTTACGTGAAATCCTTTTCTTTCATTATGGTTTCCTGAAAGTGAAACTTGATGAATTACCATTGCTCTAACTGTTTAGCCTTGATCAAGGATCAAAATATCGTTTCGGTGTAGTGTTTTGGTGTTCCCGGAAACGGAAACTTTTCGGAAACGCTTTGGAAACATGTGGAAACACTGGAAAAAAATTGGAAACACTAAGAAAATTGTGGAAGCATAACTTCAAACTAAACTGCATGCACATATGAAGCTTATAATTGATTAATTGAACCTTTGAGAGGTCTACATATGTAGTTATATCAATAATCTATTGTTCAAATTGAAAATACATGATAATTTAGGCGTCAATCTACTATAGAATACAGAAAACACCATTCATAGAAAAGAAAAGTTATATATAAGCACATAAGGAGCTAATAAGACATCTCCAAAATACAAATGATTGTTCATCTAATAAATTCACATCCAACCGGCTATAGAGTGTCGAGCAGGCACATAAACAGGTCCAGGCTCCGGGTATTCACCAAGAGGAACATTATACGTGTTATCGATATATCGGCAATACTCAGTCCAACCCATGTAAGCACGAAACCATGCCTTATAATTAGTCCTAACTCCTAAACCTCTCATAATCAACTCGACTACATCCAAATTGTTGATTTCCATGGCCATGCCCATAACCTTGTAAGGATGATACTTGGGAGTCATATCCAGATGTATACACTTGACCAATTGTATGTGAATGTATCCTGAGCCACAAGCATTTAAAGATGATGATCCTTGCCCATAGAATTCACCCTCATACTAGACATGCTAGCGTTGATCGTATCAACATCCATACCTTGTGTTGGTGTGAGATTATTTCTCTGATTGTGTGGATACAATGTCGACCTTGACCATGTTCATACTGAAGCACACGACGGGAGCCATGATCTTCATCTTGTGTAGCATGAGCGAATCCTTGCTCTTCAGTGAATATGGTCCCTCGAGGACTTTGGCTACCCCTCCCTATTGGCAATGAAAAACCAACCTTGCCACCCGGACTCCCACCTTGTGGAGGACTAGTATCATCGTCTTCGTCATCATTGTTGCCATCTCCATTATCACTATCATCATCATAATCGCTACTAACCATAGGTTGCCTACCACGTGCTGTTGACCCTCCTTACCGTCTTTCACTGTTATGCTGAGCCATACCATTATCTATCGGGTGATTTGCCCATTTAGCTAAGTATGAATTTGGCCTATTCGGTATACCGTTGCCATCAAGCTCATTTAGAAGTGCATCCCTGGGGTCATCTAACCCTTCTGAAAGTCCCATATTTTCTTCATCTTCGTCAAATATAGTACTTAAGTCAAATGGTTGGAACTCTTGATTTCTTTGTTCTTTAAACATGTGTACCTTCAACCGCATGTTGTATTGTGCGAAAACCAACTTTTATAATTTGTCATAATGGAGCCGATTGCGCACTTTAGTATGAATAAGAGCAAACGTGCTCCAATTTCTTTCACAACCACTAGATGAAGCTGTTTGTGATAAAATTCTCATAGCAATCTTCCTCAAGTTAGGAGTGTCCGTACCATACAAAAACCACCATTCAGCTGTAAACTGTAATTAGTAGATATTTGTTAATTAAAAATGTAAACAATTTCTTTAAGGTAAATATGACACAAAATTCATCTGGATCCGTCCTATTTCTCCCCCTGATTGTCGCTTGGTCTGAAAACATACATTGATATAACTATTCATATGTGTATTCATCCCTTGATGTAACTATTCATATGTGTATTCATCCATTGTACTTGGGCTTCTCATTTAACCCAAAAAAAAAAAGAACGAAAATAGTAATAATTGAGCATCATCCTTTTATATGGTTTTTAGTAGTTCTGATTTTGTCTAGGGGCTATATGCTTGAAGTTTCTCATCCAGAACAGCTAGTCGACAGCACGACCTCTGCTTGCTTTGCTTTTGTCCTTTTAAACAATGTGGGACCGCAAAAGATTGTGCAGTTATTCTTGGTTCTATTGTATTTTGATTCTTTCCTTCTCGTAGTAGGGATTAAAGAAAACATAAGAAACAGTGGATGTGCCTTTTGAGGGTCTTTAGTTGGAGGATCTAGTTCCTTCCTATTTTTATTTTTCCCCGGTTCACTCGCGTTAATGTTAAAAATATTTGCAGGAAAGGGATGCATGTGAGGAGGATGTTAAGCGATCTGCCAAGCGACCCGATCTGAAGGCAATATCCAAGGCAAGTTGTTCACCATTATGTGACAGTTGTATTTATTCAATGCCTCTAATAGGAAGGTTGAAATTGGTATATACTAATTCCATAGTTTATCCATAATAGATAATCATGAAAAGTGGTTTCAGCTCAGCTCACAGTTACAGTAAAATATCGTTTAAGAGTGGAAACTTGTTTCTCCGGAAATCCATTTTAGAAACCAAGACTACTGAATGTTTTTAGCATAAACTGCTTGGTATCAGTGTAGGGAAATTTTAGTTTTTACTTTTAACTTTCGGGAAACTCCTGAAATTTGCAAAGCATTTGGAAATTTACCAGAAGTGTGCTTTAATTAAGTTTTCAGTTTTTCCTATTTCACTCTTGATACTCATAATTAATAACTATCATGACTTTCTAATTTTTTTTCTCTGACTCTTGACTAATAGTCTTACGACTCTTGCCAAATAATTTTGCTGCTGTTCTACATTTGGTTTAACCAGAGATTGTTAGAAGTTTTGAGTCAGATCCGCTATCAATTTCATCACCTGTTCTCATTTTCCATTGCATTTTCGTGCAACATTATGCTTCCCTTCCTTTACTGTTTCCCAGTTTTGCTTCTCTTTCTGGCTACAACGATTCTGCCTATGGAACTGAACTGTAATGAAAATTCTCAGGCATATGTAGCCACATTGATACAGGGAACCTTTTTTGAAGCAGGGAGCAACTTATATTTTTCCATCCTGTTAAATTTTACAGTAGTTTTTACATGCTAGTACCAAGATTTGGGATCTTGTAGTGTACGAGAATTTCGTTTGTCACCTTGACTACATACTGATGTTGTTTGTCCTTTTTTGGCTTTTATATTCATGGCAGATGTTGGAGACCAACAAAGTTTTGTACCCCCAAAAAAGATTTGGCCATTTACCTGGTAGGTAAGCTTTGTTGGTGTATTATGATAATATCTGAGTTATACTATTAAAAGGGTATTCAGTTTCACTTGACCTAAAAATCTTTTTTCTTCCCATGCATTGATTACTTCTCACCCTCCTCTCTTGTCAAATATATAAATAGTTTTGTTTTTTCCCAATCAAAGCCATTATAGCGCTGTGGTATGCTTGTGACCTAAGAAGCACAGACACGATTACAGCTACATAGACACGACACGACACGACACGAAACAGCGACACGGAAAATCCTAAAAGAAATGCGACACGATACTGCGGTGACACGGAAAATATTAATTTTAAATATATATATATGTAACCATGTAACATAAAAATAGCGATATTCTTAAATTCTAAGAACTAAGATGTTAAGTAAATTATCTCCAAACAACAATACAACATGAAAATATCATAACATTACCACTACTTATTATTAGTCCTTCAAATTTATAGTATTCCTTCTATTTATCATAAAATGTTTTAACTTTTCAAAATAAACCCTTCTTTGTAACCATATTTTACATATGAAGGCTTTCCCCCCAAAATTCAAGGCTTCTCTTAAAAAAAAAAAAAAAAAATCGTATCGGGAAAGTGTTGGAGCCGTGTCGATGGTGTGTCGGTGCCGTTGCCGATAATGTGTCGATGACATGCTGAATTTTAAAAATAAATTAAAAAATTCCAGCCACATTTTTGGTGTGTACGACACATGTTGGAGGCGTGTTGCCCGCATGTCGGTGTCGGAGGCGAGTCGGATGCAAATACGGCACTCCATTTGAAGTGTCGGTGCTTCCTAGCTTGTGACATTGAAAATGAGGTGGCGTTGGGTTTAGAAGCTTATCATTTGCAACAAAAATAACAAATGGCAAAAGAAAATAAAATGAGCTTCTTCATACTAAACTAAGGGCATGTTTGGAATCTCAAATGCACATTTGGACCCAAACGTACTTTTTGGACTTAACACACGTATGCTAGCCTGTTTGGATTAGTTTTGGGAAGCACCTTAGAGCCCCAAGAGTCTGTTTTTGTGGAAGCAAGTTCAGTGGTGCTTGAGTCCAAACATAATTCAGGACGCAAATTAGGGGTTTTAGTGAATTTTTCTTAATTCCCACAGTGCCCATGTGATTACAAAAGGCAAATTCACATCTAAGCACAAGCACTGATTTCTGCTTTTGTCTAAACACAAAAAAAATGACTAATCCAAACGTGCCGTAATCATTTTTGTATTTCTGGATCGTTTCTATGGAGCTTAGCCTGCTTTTTTGATGTAGGTATCAATATTGGAGACCAGTTCTTATCTCGAGCTGAAATGGTTGCAGTAGGTTTTCATGGCCACTGGCTGAATGGAATTGATTACATGGGAAAATCATATAGCAAATCGGTAATGCATCTATGTATATCTTAGGAAATATGGTTGAGGAAGTTTTAGTGCTTCTCGATTAGGAAATGGTGTGATTTAAGTTATTTAACTCTTGCATATATATATATATATGTATATATCAGTTAGGCTCTAAAGAGGGCTCCCTCTCTCTGTTAAAGAGAGGGCCCTCTGTTTTGGCCATCAGATCTAGTTTTTAAACACAATCCGACGACAAAACAGAGGCCCTCTCTTTAATAAAGAGTTGGGCGCCCTCTCTGGAGAATTTTCGTATAAATATATATTATTTATTCTTTTTCCAATTTTATTTTGGGACTTGGATTTACTGCTTTGTAAACAGTCATGGTATAACTGTTTGCCTCCAAACACAACATTCTTTTTTGGCCACATGGTGTTTCTTATCTTTTTGTTGAAATCCAAACCAGGGTTTTTGTATTTTGAACTTTATGTGAGAATGTGGGTCCCCGAAAAAATAAGACATCACTTTGATATCTGAAAATTGCCCTATTTTCTCAGAGACTGCTGTTTCAAAATTTTATACAGTGAAGATGTTGGATCATTCTTTCAATTATGTTTTTCTTATCTTGGCCGTTATATATGATATGGAGCATATGTATTTTTATTTTTCCTCATTTTTAATTATTTCATGTGTAGCTAATAGCATTATTATATGTGTTCAAGAACAAGTCTAAGTTGAATCCAATTGTTAGCAATCTAAAATGAAATCTATTAGATAAATGTGTATGTAATAAAGCTTATTTGACAAAAGGGAAAAAATTACTAAAGTAATTGAGAAATGGGTTAATCAATGTGATGCAAGTGTTATTTCTGATGATATCACTGTAACTAGTGCAGTATAAGCAAAAAGGAGGTGATCTTTTTTCTTGCATGGACAATGAGACATCGGTGGATATGTCCGATATTTTGTACTCATCATTAATCATGTATCAGAAACAGCGTTAATTATGTTTGAACATGATACTGGAAGCATGTTTTGTTTAGTTAATTAGTTCTACTTTTTTTTTTCCCGGTATGGAAGTGGTTAAAATTTTATTAAGATGCCGTCATAGCACAATTACAAACCTCCTATTACTTTTGTGAATGTAGCTGGTGGTGAGCCACCATATAGCCTGACGTCTCAAATAGCAGCAACTGCGAACATCTGCCGCCGGCATTGGCACTTTAATTGCCCTGGCCTTGGATTTATTTCCCAAAAATGGCCAAGCCATAGGTGCGAAAGTTTAGCCCATTGACCACCATGAGAGAGTTTAACTCAATTATAATACCTTTAAAGCCTGCTTCCACAGCCACCCAAAGAGCTTTCATCAGAGCCCAAGCTTCGGTTACCTCTGCCTCAAAGACATCTTGAATCAATTCCACATATGGTAAAAGAACATGGCCATCAACATCTCTAATGACAGCACCAATTCCTGATGATTTACATTCTAAAAATGTCTCCCAACCACATTCAGTTTGTACAAACCTAGTGGTGCCACCTAACCTGTGTCGCAACCTCTGTGTTCCAGACATTTTCATATAAACGTAATGTATTTTATCTATATGAGTAATGCGCCTTACGAATAATATTTCACTCTAATAGCGAAGCTTCTGTTAATTACATGTTATTTGGTTGTTGAAATTGTCATTATTGTGTTTTTCTTTTTCTTTTTCAAGAATTTAGAAAAAGCTATATGCTGTTGAAGCTTTTCAGTCACATTTTTTTCTTTTATTATACCCCCCTTAAATGTTGCAGAATGAGTACAAAGGATATACCTTTCCATTGGCAGTAGCAATTGTGTTGTCAGGTCAATATGAAGATGATCAGGACAATTCAGAAGATGTCGTGTACACTGGTCAAGGTGGAAATGACTTACTTGGTAATAAACGTCAAGTCAAGAATCAGGAAATGTCTCGTGGTAATTTAGCACTGAAGGTGAGCCGTTTGGAAATTAGTCATTCTTGTGCGTGATAATCATTACATGTATACTTTTTACATGCTCCATCGTTTCATAAATACTTTCCAAAGAATAACAATTGAAAACTTTCGGTGCTTATAAAAAGCAGTGTTGGCGTAGCATAATTTTCTTGTTTTAGCCATGTCTTTGCGACTCATGAAACTTCTAGAAAATTAACATAATTCTGTAGTTATATTTCCATTTAACAAGAACATTCACCCTAATATTATCCGTTTTCTGAATAACGTCATGTATGGAGATACTTAGATAAAGGTTTTTCAATTCTATAAGATGAAAAAATTGGAATGTCAGGAATTTGTAGTCAATTTTATATCTAATTAGAAGAACTAGGTTACTATAATAGTTTTGTTACGTGTCACGTACTCGAGGACTAAAGTTTTACCAAGAGCCTAACAACTAAGTGCATTGGTGATACAAGTCTTTGATTCCCCTAAGAAGCCAAAGCATTTTATTATGGAAAGGATCTCCTTCCAAGCAATCAATGGATGAGATATCAGTACCTTTAAAGAATTCAAATGTGTGGAAACTAGATAGATTGACTTCCAATTTGGCAACATTTTTTCCTCTCTCGTAAATACTTGTGCTGTTATGTTTTTGTTGAAGCTTAATTATCATACAAGGGCTTTGATATTTTACAGAGAAAGCATGCATACTCCAAATTATGACTTAACTAAGATGCCTACGATGTCAAGATTGTTGAATTGTTCCACATCGCCCGGGTAGAGACCCCATATGTGCTTCTTATAAGCCTGGGTAATCCTCCCCTTACAAGGCATCTTTTGAGGGTGAGTTAAGCCCATTGGTCAGGTTGGGCTCTACGCTTTATTTTTCCAGTTGATGTGGTCCAGGGGTGTGCTGAATTCTCTCACATCGCCCGGGTAGAGACTCTGTATGTGATTCTTATAAGCCTGGGTAATCTTCCCCTTACAAGGCGTCTTTTGAGGGTGAGTCAGGCCCATTGGTCTTTCTACATTCTTTTTTTGGCAAACTTAGGTAACGGGAGATTGTTACCTCTATTTTATTCATAGGAGTAAAACCACAAGTAATGCCCTTAGGCTAAACCAAACCAAACCAAGTCTTGTGTCCCAATCAATTGGAGGTCGGCTGTATGAATCCTTTTTCTCCATTCTCCACGATCAAGAGCTATATGCTCATTTAAATTATATATATATATATATATTCATATACTGTTGCACTACATACTCCCAGGTCAGTCTAGGTCTCTCCCTTCCTCTAACCATTCCAGGCACTATGATCTTATCACTCTTTCGCATATGTGCATCTACAGGTCTTCGTTGCACATGGCCAAACCATCTAAGTCTATTCTCCCTCATGGTCTTCGTTGCACATGGCCAAACCTTCTAAGTCTATTCTCCCTCAACTTATCCTCAATCTGTGACACTCCTACAGTCTCTCGAATGTACTCATTTCTAATTCTATCTTCCTAGCCTTACCACACATCCATCTTAGCATCTTCATCTCAGATACGCTCATTTTGCTAATGTTTTGTTTCTTAGTTGCCCAATGTTCTGTCTCGTAGAGCATAGCTGGCCTAATAGCTGTCCTATAAAATTTTCCTTTCAATTTTACTGGTATTCTCCCATCACATAATACGGCAGAAGCGCTCCTCTACTTAAGCCAGCCTACTTTAATTCTATGGGTCACATCATCACCAATCTCTCCATCTCTACTGATCAACGAACCTAGATAGCGAAAGTGTTCCCTCTTTGGGAGCTCCTGATTTTCTATCTTCACTGCTTCATTGTCTCTACTTCCACTGTTACTAGAACTATATTCCATGTATTCAGTTTTCGTCGCACTTATTTTTAGCCCTTTTGTCTCTAGTGCTTCTCTACAAGCTTCAAGTTTAGTGTTGAGTCCTCCTTTAGTCTCATCAACCAAGACAACATCATCTGCGAACATCATACGCCATGGGGCCTCATCTTGGATGTGTCTAGTCAATTCATCCATAATTAGGGCGAATAAATAAGGGCTCAGCTGACCCTTGGTGTAGGCCTATGGTAATTGGGAATTCTCTTGTTTCTCCGGCCGATGATTTAATGTCCTTAGGCTAATAACACATATAAAGACATAAAATAAATCTACTACTCACCCCCTCAAAAGACACCTTGTAAGGGGAGGATTGCTGAGGATTATAAGAAGCACATAGGGTCTCTACTCGGGTGATGTGGGATAATTCAACACATCCCTTGGACCACATCAACAGGGAAAGCCCACTAGGGGTAGAGCTCAACCTAGCTCTGATACCATGTAGAAAACCCTACAGGGGCCTGACTCTACCACAAAATATGCCTTGTAAGAGGAGGATTGCCCAGGCGATGTGGGACAATTCAACAAATATATTTCAAAATCTTTTGGTGTTCATTTTTCCAATCTCATACCAACCTGTGAAGGTAACTTCAATTGTTGGAATTGCACTCATCAAAGTGTTGGAGTCTTCTGCGTCTTTAGATGCACAACCACCTTTTTTTTCTTTCACTTTTGTCTCAACACCTAGGCAACAACAGTGTATTGTCGCACAAATTACGATAATTTCTAGGAAGTGAATTTTTTTGTCTACTATTTGAGATTATTATTACTTTTTTAAGGGTTTATTTGATCTGCTTGCAGAACAATATGGAGCAATCTATACCTGTTAGAGTTATTCGCGGACATGAGTCTGATCATGCTTGCTGCACAAAACTTTACACATATGATGGATTGTACAAGGTATGAGCATTTATCTGTATCGTGTATGATAAGATTCTTTTAAACATACTTTGGAATTGGTGGACAGTTTAAACCACCAATATATCTTAAAAAGATTGCTTAAAGTGTCTTCCATATCTTATTATTCGCGGACAGTTTATACCACCTTTGTCTTCCATCTCTTTCCACAATCCTCCACTAAGATCTTCTTTGGGACTATGATCCATGTAGATTCATTCCATCTTATACTTAAAACACCAAATGTGAAGAATAATAAGACTACCTTTAGTTCCCAAATGACAAAGAATCTCGTTAATATAAATTTCTTTTAGAAAAACATGGAAACAAACAAAGCTGCAATTAAAGCTTTATAGAGTAATTGTTCTCAATCTTAGTATAAGAAACTAAGAGTACAAGGCAAGAGAATAGAACAAGCCTAAAAATTCTAAAAAGAAGAAAGTTTTTTGTTTTATCATAACTTCTACTCCTAGGAGTAAAAATAACGTTATGCAGAAAATCAATCTCTTAACTTCTAGGTGCATTGGCCCTCAATGATTTGTGTATCGCATGATGAGTAGGATCTTAGACTTACTGTTGGATATGCAAAAGGGGCGTTATCTAATGCTAGCCCTACACTCCTACTAAGGCATGGTGCTGAAGGAGTAGACTAGAACTAGAAGTACACTATATATTTGGCATTCTTGGACATGAGACATGATATTGATCTGGTGACACGGAATATCTAAAAAATGTAGGATATAGACATGAATAGGACACTGGATTAAAAAAAAAAAAAATTCAATTAAATATATTGTACACCTTGTCTTGTCCACTCCCACATCCTGAATTTTCAAATAAACCCATTACTGAAATCCCATTTTAGACTTTTAGCTCAAAATTTTAAAAACATTTTCCATGTGGCTTGTGTCTGGCCATGTCGGTCGCGTGTTGGGTATGTTCGGTGTGTGTCAATGTCTAACATGGACACGACACCAGAATTAAAGTGTCCGTGTTACATTGAAGGTGGCTGCTACTGGACTTGAACTCATGGTTGTTAGCCCATACTCATCGCTGCACCAACCATTAGACTTTCACTGCGGGATATTTACGGAATCACAAATATTAGTGTGTATCACACATTATGTTGGAAGCCAAATAAAGAGAAGTACTGAAGTGGTTTATGTGTATCATCTCATTGCATATATTATATATATTGCCTATGGTAAAAGGTGTCAATGCTGATTGTTGTTGGCAATGGGAACATCTGAATTTATGTGAAGAAGTGTAATTTTCGCACGAACTACAAAATCCAAAGTTCAAACGGAAAAGTTAGATAGTGGAGTCATGTATCTTCCACAAGTTGGATCTATGTGTGTTTGTGGAATAAACCCCTAACCCTAAGAAGCTAGAGGTCACTCCCTTCAAATGGCTATGTCAAACAATATATAAATATTCTTGAAATTTGAACAAGAAGAAAAATGAAATTGTATCCAGAAGATTGTTCAGCTTTCGGCGATCCCTCAATTTGTCATGAAAGTTGTTGAAGCTTGATATGCATTGTTGAGCCCATTCTCTAACAGCTTAAGCTTTTGGAGTAGTTGGTAACTTAACATGGTATCAGAGCCTTGTTTGTGGGAGGTCCTGGGTTCGACTCTCCATCCCCGCTTTGTTGTGCATATTTGCACTTTGTTATTTGTCTCCAATATGATGGAGTTTGGTTTGTTTGCTCTCCACGTGCAAGTCGGGGTTGCACGTGAGGGGGGGTGTTGAAGCTTGATATGCATTGTTGAGCCCATTCTCTAACAGCTTAAGCTTTTGGAGTAGTTGGTAACTTAACAAAAGTCACTAAGCTTATTGTAAGTACTTTCCAAATCTGATAACAATGAAATCATGCAATAGTTAGTCAAGATTTAATGATACTGAATTTCTAATTATGCTTTTTATAACCTTAATTTTGTGTAACCCCAGGGTCCCAGTTGTTTCATGGTCCTAGGACAACAACTTTTTATTTCTCCCTTTCTTTCTTTCTTTCTTTCTTTTTTTGTCCATAGAATACTTTGTGGCTGCCATCTCTCTGGAATGCCAGTTCATTAATCTTTGTTGCATATGATTATTGCATATACAACTGATACTTCGCTTTGTTTTTATTATTGTTTTGTTTTTTCTTATGATAGTTGCAGCCAATCTGCAAGATCTCTGACTTCTATTGTTATTCTTGTTTGTAAGGCTTTCAAAGAGCCTCCTATTTTTGTACGTTATGTAGTTCTATTAAAATTCTTCACCTAGACCCTTTTCCTTTCTTAAAACTAAATAAACATGTAGCATCTTACTTCTTCCTCTCTTGGTGCTTTTGGAATATTGTTACACACCCTATACGCAGTTTTCTCGCTATGATATTCCAACCGTAGGTACTCCACATGGTTCCTTTATAGAAATCGTACGTCGTACTGTATAACTTTTGTGTTATTAATTATATAGAAAATGGTGATTATCTCCGACGATGGATGCTGATGCAAAATTAAACTGCCTTTTTCTACTTTGATAATTCAAGCAAATAGATTACCCGATATTTAACATGCTAAAAGCTCATTAATCTTTGGTACAACTAGAATTATATTGATAATATTTTCAAGAATGTTTTATTAAAATTATTTTCTAGTGTACCCTTACCAATGTTGATTTAATATGGTGACAGGTTGTTGCTTTTGTGATTTCTACTTGATCAGAAAGTTTTCCTTTGATCTCTTTTGGCACTTTGTTTTCAGGTTGTTCAATGTTGGTCCGAGAAAGGCGTTTCTGGTTTTGTAGTTTATAAATATCGTTTAAAGCGGCTGGAAGGACAACCCAAGTTGACCACTAATCAGGTCATCAACTCATTCCTGTTTCATACTTACAGCACAAAGTTTTGTGGTTACTACATATCCGTTAACTGGTACTAGAACAAGTTGTTGAAGCAGACCTAGAATTGCAAAATAAGCTAAATGCTGTCCTTCTCTTTGACTAGAAGTTTTATCAGCATCCCAAACAAAGACATGATTATGGATGTAACAAGGATATTGGAATATTTAATTTTATTGATATATTTTAACGAATAGGTTATATTGACATGTCTATTACATAGATATGGATGTAAAAAGTTCTTTGAAGTGTTTGTAAAATTGTTGCCTTTTACAGCACTATTTTGAACATATGTTTCATCTGACTTCACATAACAGGTTCATTTTACTCAAGGACGTTCATTGAAGGCCCCTTCTAAATTACCTGGGTATGACACTATAAGGCTTCCATTTTTATATAAATATCCCTTCAGATATCGTAATATGCACCTACTGAACCCTTTTATTTGTTAAGGCTGGTATGCAAGGACATTTCAGGAGGCCAAGAGGATATATGTATTCCTGCAACTAATTTAATTGATGATGCACCAGTCGCTCCGCCAAGTAAGTTCCAAGGATCAAAATTTTGTTTCCTATGGTTGTTATGGTCAACCAGGAAATCGGGATGTTTATAATATGCAACGGAAATTGTGGGAAATTTTGAAAACAAATAGAAACTTGGAGACAAAATGTCAGCTGTATAAATATTGAAAAAAAAATCCAAACAAATGGAACTAAGTAGTAATTGGTCTGCATTGAATGGTTTATGTTTTAGGCCTACACGTCCCATCACAAGAGGAGGCTACTAGGGGGAATTGAATTTAGATGCAAATATGAACAATTCCATAATTTAATATTGAACAACTCTTTCTCATGCCATGTTAGTTAACCAATCAAACAGGACACTATGAAATAATAATCGTTCAATATACTTTACACATATAGTATATTTATCTGACTTAAGTTAGACATGAAATAAGAATACGACTAAACCGGTTTATACCTTCACTTTTATCATAGTTTTCTTTCCTAATTTGTTGCTTCTCAAATATATCAGAATGAATTTCTTATGTTTATGGGTTTTAGTATTTTAATCTCTTCTTTGCGAGAATGAATTTCTTATGTTTATGGGTTTTATTTTAATCTCTTCTTTGCGAAAAAAGAATATGGACACTGCCATATTGAGAAAACGTTTTGATTGTTTTGTATGTTTCAGCGCAAATTACAACGCTATAGAAACATGCGAATTTTGATTTCCCTGTCGCGTTTAGTTTTCAGTTTATTAGGAACATTCATTTATGTCTTGTTTCTTGCAACTTTACAATAAATTAGTTTTTTTTTGCCTATCCTAAGTCTTAACTTGCTCAACATGACTACCCAAGGTTCTATTGATGGTGAAATCTTTATTAACATTTTCAGACTTTACATATTGCGAGTTCATTCAAGTTGCGAAAAACGTGAACCTCCCTCCGAATGCAAATGGATGTGAATGTCAAGGGAACTGTACAAATCCGAAAACTTGTGCTTGTGCTAGATTAAATGGTTCTGACTTTCCTTATGTACGAAGAAACGGTGGCAGGTGAATTTGGATTATTTACTGATTTTTTTTTTCCTCCTGTTAAGTAAGAACGTAAACAATACACTCATGTGAACTCAACAAAAGCTTTGTCCCAATGGCTCCATGAACCCCTTTTCTTCATTCCATTATATCTAAAATCATAATATCACTTGAACCAAATGCTAAGTTTTGACTTATTACCTTTCCTAATGGTATGTTATACACCTTCCAACCATCTTGTAGTTTTCTGTTCTATCATCTGAAATGAATGCTACTTTTGGGTTAATTTTTAATCCTAGCATTTAAATTTTTACAATGCATTCATCTTGACATCTGTGTTTCTGCTAGCCTCATTCTTATAAGTATTTTGTTTGTTAGCTACCAACATAATGTCCAATAAAACATGGATGGTTTAATAGTTGTCCTCTAAAACTTTCTAATGGTTATTATTGAAATTAGAAGATTTTACACTGATTTTATTCTCTTTTATGGGTTATGTTGACCTGTATTTATTTCCATTTATTATCTTTTATTGTGATTGATTTACTTTCCTTTTCATTCTCTCTTTGTAAGACTGTATATACATGGGAATGTAAATGAATAAAATCATCTTTTTCCCAATTTCTATTTGGTATTAGAGCCATAAACCACCTACCCTAACCCTTCCTTCGACTACCACCATCAGCCCTTTGCCGACCACCACCAATCACTACTAGCCCTCAGCCGACCACCACCTACCTCTCATCTAGCCCCAGCCACCACTGGTGCAGCCCAGCCTCTCTTCCTCCCCTTGCGCAGCCTGTCCGTGTGGGCCTCTCCGTAATGTATTCCAACCCTTGTGTGCTCTCTTCTCGTCTTAGGGTGACCGAGCGTCCAGTTACCCCCGTTTCTTCAACCTTTCTCCTTTTTTTTTTTTTTTTTTTTTTTTTTTTTTTTTTTCCGGCTGTGATTGTTACTCCTTGCCGTGGTCCTCCGGTAGTGGCCTCATCTCTCTTTTCCATATTTTCTGGGCTTCTCATTATATGATTTCATGGCTACCGCTAGAAAGGATGTTATTCCAGCTACCCCTCTGGGTTCTCATCTTGATCTCCCTTTTTCCCATCCTACACCTGCTCAATGGCTCACCAATGTGTTGCTAAATGGAAAGAACTTCCGTACCTGGTCTCGCTCTCTCCGTCTCTATCTTGGTGGAAAACACAAAATTGAGTGGTTACTTCGTGAGGAGCCAACACTTGCGGAGACTGATCCCAAGTTCGATGAGTGGTGCACCGTTAACTGCATTATTTTGAGGTGGATGTGTTGAAAAACATAATACAGAAAATGTATTGTATATTGAGATTATCCAAGAGGTTACAAGAGACCCCTATATATAGGCAAGACACTAAAAAGAAAAAGACTAAAATGCCCATAGGACTTACATCATAATGACCTAATCAATGACTTAAGCAATAATACTAAATAATGATAAATCCCACCATCTTTCCTAATATTATCAAATCTCCCCAAATCTCTTCAAATCATATCTTCCCATATCTCAATATCATCTTCCCATATCTCAATCTTCCATATCTTCCAACACTCCCCTTCAAGTTGGTACACAGATACTTGTTGAAGTGTCCAACTTGCACACGGATATGGAAGACAATCTTATACCTAACTACCCTCTTTGAAAAAAAAAAAAAAAAAATTCCTTGTAGACTGTTGTAGCGGCTCCTTTTAGGTAGGCTCTCGTCCACATGCAACCCCTCCTTGGGTGGTCCATGTGCGGCTCCTTTTAGGTAGGCTCTCGTCCTACAAACATCCAAAGGTGAAAGTGTCCACGGAAATGCATCATGTGACACAGAGAGATAGTTGTCTTGTCTTCTACACTCCCCCTCAAAGTGAAGGGTGGCAGTGTGCTCTAATATATATCCGTGTAGTGTGGCGGGTCTCTCTTCTGTTGATCTCGTTGACCATGTGATATAGCGGGCCCCCTCCTTGGGGTCCCGTCACTTGGTCCTATATCCCTTATATTCTCCCCCTCAAACTGAAGGTGGGAGTGAACATGAACACTGAAGTTTGGAAGCTTATGGAAACACAACCCCCTTAAAGCCCAAAGCCAAACATGGCTTTAAAAAAAAGTTGAAAATTTTCCAGATTTTCTTAAAAAAAATTTGGGCTAAATCTGTACTTTTCAAAAAAAAAAAACTTATGGGGCAAATCTATAATTTCTGAAAAATTGGGGCTGTTTTGCAAATGCAAAAAAATTTTGAGATTGTTTTGCAAAAAAGGAAAAATTTGGGGCTGATTTGGGATTTCAGAAACTTATGGGAAACAGATCTGAAAAAAAAAATTTAAAACTTTGGGGCTGTTCTTTTAAAAAAAACAGTTTAACTCTGGGGCAGATTTGAAACAAAAAATTAAAATTACCACAACAGGCAAACAGAGCCTTGGTCCTATATCCCTTTATTCAAAAAATTAAAATGAGGCAGCCCTAAAAAAAAATCTGCACCAAACCATTAGAGACTTGGGGCTATGAAGGTGTGGCCTGGTTGGTTTGCGCAGCCTATGGATGCAGACTCCTGGTTTGCACAAGCTATGGAAGAAGCCTGATGGTTGTCGCAGGCTCTGGTGATGTCGGCTGGACCAAGGCTAGTGCTGGGTGGCCTGCGAGGCCCCTGTGGGGCTGCAGCTTGGTGCTGATATGCCCAGGGGCTACGGCTGATTTGGGCTGGGGCTTGAAGACCTTCGGCTAGGCCAAAGTGCGTCTCTCTGGACCAGGGCTGCTGCAGGTAGTGATGGTGGTGGTGTTTAGGTTGATGATAAAAAAAATGGCAACACAAAAGAAGTCCCGGCGGGCAGCGGGTTGCCACCCGCCGGCAGCGGTGGTGGTGATCTTGGAAACCCTACTTAGGGTGGCTCTGATACCATGTTGAAAAACATAATACAGATTATCCAAGAGGTTACAAGAGACCCCTATGTATAGGCAAGACACTAAAAAGAAAAAGACTAAAATGCCCATAGGACTTACATCATAATGACCTTATCAATGACTTAAGCAATTATACTAAATAATGATAAATCCCACCATCTTTCCTAATATTATCAAATCTCCCCAAATCTCTTCAAATCATATCTTCCCATATCTCAATATCATCTTCCCATATCTCAATCTTCCATATCTTTCAACAGGATGTTCCATTCTATAGAAGAACGGGTCTATAACGTGTTCATGTATCACGATATCGTCCATGGTGTTTGGATTGCCTTGAATAGGATGTATGCTCATGGCCATTGTGATTCCCGAATATTTGAGCTCCACCGGAACGTTTCTCACGCCTCTCAGGTAGCCTTGGGATTCATGGTTGTTGACTTCTTTGGGTACCTCCAGACTAGATGGGAGGAACTGGCTTAGTATGAGCCCCTGAGTGACTTTCCTAATGATGGTATTGTTCAGTCTAAGCGCCTTGACCGTCGACATACCTACCAGTTCCTATTGGGCTTAAAGCCTGAGTTTGAGGCACTTTGTAGTTTGTACTCAGATTCTGAATACTAGTCCTATGCCCTCTCTTTTCGTGGCCTTTGCTACTGTGGATGGCGATGAGCGGCGGCGCTACCTTCTTTCACCAGCTCCTGTGTCTGGGCCTTCCTCTGGTTCTTTATCATATGGCCTTTGTTGCTCCTTCCGGCTCTCATCCTGCGAGTAATCGTCTATATTGCTAGCATTGCTTCAGTTATACCATTGATTTCTACTTTACTCTCCATCCTGAGTTGAAGCAACAATTTCTCAAATTCGATCTGCTGGTCGTGGGAGCGGTGCTCCTCGTACTAGCGTTGTGGCCGAGGTGGCCCCTACTCCACCAGATTATGGTCAGCTTCAGTCTCAAATTGCCCAACTACAATCACACATGGGTTTGGGGGCTTCTCCCTTGTCTTTCGGTCCCATGACCTCTATTGCTACGGGCACTCCTACCTCCCTTCATGGTAAGTCTGACCACCCCACTTGAATTCTGGTTTCTGGTGCCAATAATCACATGACTGGTGAGCATTCTATTTTTACATCTCCTTTCACTTCCATTGACCAATCTGTTCGCATCGCATATGGGTCTTCCATTCCCATCCGTAGTCACGGTGACACTCACATGTCCCCCTACATCACTCTTTTCTCTATTTACTATGTCTCAAATTTTGCTTATAATCTCCTCTCTGTTAACCGCCTTACGAAAGCTCATAATAGTGCCGTTATGTTCTTACCTAATTGTTACTTGTAGAACCCGACTTCGAAGAAGATTTTTGGCAGGGAGTATGAGCGTGACGTGACGACCTCTATTACTTTGGTGATCCTTCATATTCCAGGGTGTCTGCCTCTAGTCTCCAAGCTTCGGTTTTACCAGTCTCCAATAATTATGTTTTTTCTATTCAAACATTAGATTTGTGGCATGCTCATCTAGGACATGCGAACTTTCAATATTTATGTTGGTTATTTCCCCCTTTGAATAAAGCTTGCAAATATTTTAATTTTAAATGTGTGGTCTGTGAATTGTCAGAGCATACTCGTACTTCTTATATTCCACGCATGCATCGGGCACCCAGTGCCTTTGATCCATGGTTCAAAGTCGCGGTATCGGATCCCGTTGTGATGACTCGGTGTCGCGGCGATGCGGCCTGGTATCGGGCGATACGCTCCGATACACTAGATTTAAGCTTCAGAAAAATATGAAAAAATTATGGAAAATTCTAAAATAATAAGAATAGCATAATTGGCCTAATAGATTGTGGCATTATACACAATGTACCATTCAAGAAGCACATCTCATTCAATTCAGACGCTGCCGATCTAATGTCTAATAATTGTACACACATAATTGGATCTAAATTGTTCAATACTACCAAATAATACATATATTATAATAACATGCTACATCAATGCCACATGGAGTGTCGTGGGGGTTGGAAATCATCATCGTTATTCCCTTGATTATTGAACTCAGTATGTGGATATGGAAAGTGAAGGCGCCCAAATAGAATAGAGGCATAATCTGAAGGTTCAGGTTGAGATGACTGGCTGGATGATTCATAATATGGGTTTTGTGGTTGAGAAGGATTGACAGGCTCTGTAGGACATGAGTCAACTTGTCCCGATACCCTAGCAACATGTGGCTTCAATCTCGTGACACCGCCATAAATAATCTTGCCGCAATAGTTGCACATTGCGATCCTTTTATTTCCCCCAACGGGTGATCCATGATCCCAACCAATGTCTTGCTTTGGTGGCATTCTAAAAAAAAAAATGTATATATATTTTAAGAAATTTAGATAGATAGATAGATATACAATTAGTTTAAGAAATTTATATATATATATATTTATTTAGATACCCCTAAGATGTATATATTTAGATACCCCTAAGATAGATATTCAAACAGTGTTGTTAATATATAGTAAATAACTTAATATTTAGCAAAAACAAAAAAACAAATAAAAAAATGTTGATACTGTGGTATTTTTTTTTTGTGTGTGTGTGTGTGTGTGTGCTCTAATCCTACTTAATACCCATAAGATGTATATATTATTTAGATAATATTTGTCTTACTTATTTATTTATTTTTTAGAATATTAAGATATGTTAGATATTCAAAAAGTTTTGTTATTACATACAAAATTCCATAATGTTTAGCAAAAAAATAAATAAATAAACAAATAAAAAAAGTAAATGTTGATAATTATCCTTTTTGTGTGTGTGTGTGTGTGCTCTAATCCTACTTAATACCCATAAGATGTTTGTATTAGTTAGATAATATTTGTCTTACTTATTTATTTATTTTTTTAGAATATTAAGATAAGATAAGATAGTAATTATCCTATTTAATACCCTAATAAGATGTATAATGTATATATATATATAAACACTCTCAAGTCTCAAGTCTGATCTACATCTACCAACACAAACCCAAAAGAAAAACCCACTCCACAGTCCACACACACTCGACACACATACACACACAAACACTCAGATCACACACACGACTCACACACACAATCAGATCTGAAACACACACACAATCACACTCGACACACACAAACACTCAGATCACACACACGACTCACACACCCAAGCAGATCGACACACACACACAATCACACTCGACACACACTCACAGTTGCAGATCGATACACACACACACACAATCACACTCGATACACACACAATTACAGATCGATACACACACCCACAGATCGCGACACAGACACACACACACACACACAGAGAGAGATCTACGACGAGACATACCTTCGGGCTCAGTGGAGTTCTTCGAAAATCAGATCTGATATTTGAGAGAGAGATGAAGATGGATGAAGATCTCGAACTAGATAGAGAGATTAAGATGTAGAAAAGCTTGGAGTTCTTCTGCAGTGAAGCTTGTGGGATTTTTTACTGAGCAAAAGGTATGTGGTTTCCCTTTTTTTTGCTTTCTTTCTCCTCAATCATTCACGTTTCGGACGATTTGTGCCGAGTTTCCATTATCTCGTCCGTATCGGCCGAGATATCTCGCGATACGTATTTTTTTTTATTCGACTTTGACTCGCCGAGTCATCTCGTATCGGGCCCCTACGAAACCGAGTTGACTCGGCCGAGTTAACTCGGTTTCGGCCGAGTTTTTGAACCATGTTTGATCTTATTCATTCTGATGTATGGGGGTCTTCACGTGTCACTGCTTTATCTCACCATCGTTATTATGTCACATTTATCGATGATTACACTCGTTGTACTTGGGTTTATCTCGTGAAGAAAAAATCAGAAGTCTTTACTCATTTTAGTAATTTTCTGCAAATGATCAAAACCCAATATTGTACTTTTGTGCGTAATATTCAGTCTGATAATGGTCGAGAGTATATCACTGATGAGTTTCAGTTTGAACTTAACAAAGTTGGAATTCTCCAACAACTTACATGTCCTTACACCCCTGAGCTGAATGGTGTGGCGTAAGAATAGTCACATTATGTTTGTAGTTCGTCACATTATGTGTGGTATGGGAATTCCCAAATATTTCTGGGACATGGTTGTTCTCACTGTCACATATCTTATAAATCGCAGTCCCAGTCGTGTGCTCCAAGGCAAGGTTCCTCTTCATGTTCATAAGCCTGATAATACCCTCTTTCCTATTTTACCTGGTGACTTCGAGTGTTCTTGTTTTGTTCAAAATCGAGACCCTACCCATACCAAACTTGACGATAAGGCTGTTTGATGTGTCTTTTTAGGGTATTCCTCAATGTCAAAAGGGTATAAGTGTTATGATCCTGTCAATTGTCACTTTTATAACTCATTGGATGCATGGATCAAAATTTCCTTTTGTTTCCATCGAAACGAAACTTTTCCTAGGTTATGGAAACGAATCAGCCATGGAATCTTGAAATTCCATAGATTCCATCGAAACAACTATTGTTTCCATCGAAACATGATTGTTTCGGAGGAAACAAACCTATGATTCCACATCCTTTCATTTGCTTCCATTGAGACATGATTGTTTCCATCGGAATAATCCTATGGATGTATATTTGTCATATGAACAATCCTTTTATTTTGGAGATGGCTTATTAGCTTACTATGTGCTTATATATAACTTTTGTATTCTATGAAGTCTTTTGTGTATTCTATGAAGTGTTTGACAATAGATTGGCGACTTAATCCACGTGTATTTTCAATTTGAACTACATATTTTTAATGTAACTGCATTTATAGATCTCTCAAAGGTTCAATTAATCAATTGTTAGCTTTATACGTGCATATAGTTAAGATTAAAGTTATGTTTCTCTATATTTCTCAATGTTTCCAAAATTTTCCGATGTTTCCACATGTTTCAGAAATGTTTACAAAACATTTCCGTTTTTGGGCAGACCGAAACAATAGATCGAAACGAAAATTTGATCCTTGTTTGGATGTCACCTTTTTGGGAACTGCCCCTTATTTTTTTAGGTTCTTCTCCTTCATTGGAGCCTGCTGAGAAGAATGCCACGGAAGATGATTCTATGCTTCCGCACCCGGTTCCCATCCTTGAGTCCTCCAGTGAATCTTTGCCTTTGGTCGTCACGTCCTCACAAGTGTACTCTCGTCGTCCACGCTCTCCGGAACCTGTCAGAGCTTTTTCTCCTGTCTGAGGTATCTTTCCACCTCTTCTAGTTTATGATATTTCACCTCCTCGTTACCCTACTCGTATTCGTCGCCCCCTTGTCGCTTAATTCTTTCGAGTAGTACTAACCATCCCATTGCCAATTATGTCTCTTATTAGTTCCTGTCCAATTTTTATCAATCCTTTCTTAGTCAGGTTGATTCAGTCTCAATTCCCCACTCTATTCACGAGGCTCTCCAGAATTCTTAGTAGGTGGCTGCTATGCAAGTGGAAATGGATGCCCTTCACGGCAATCTGACTTGGGAGCTTGTTGCTCTCCTACTGGTGAGCGCACAGTTTGCTGTAAATGGGGTTTTCACTATGAAATACTTGGCGAATGACACAATTGATCGCTGTAAAACCCATCTGGTTGCTAAGGGCTTCACCCAGATTCCTGACAAAGATTTTAATGCTACATTTGCTCCTGTGGCTAAGTTAACCACAGTTCGACTTCTGGTCTCGCTGGCTGCTTCTTATTCTTGGCTTCTTCATCATCTTGATGTCAAAAATACGTTCCTTAATGGTGACTTGTCCGACACCATTTATATGGATCCACCGCTGGTTTTTTAGGCTCAGGGAGTGTATTTGGGGAAAGTATGCCGCCTTCGAAAATCCCTTTATGGCCTAAAGCAATCTCCTCGTGCATGGTTTAGCCGTTTTAGTGATGTGGTTCTGACTCTGGGGTTTATTCGATGTCACTCAGATCATACATGTTTTATTCAATGCTGTTCGCAAAGGTTATTATCTCAGTGTATGGTGATGATATTATTATCACTGGTGATGATGGCCTGGTATTGTTCAAGTGAAGCATGATCTAGGGATTTCTTTTGATATTAAGGTTTTGGGTCCTCTTCAATATTTTCTTGGTATCGAGGTTGCTCGATCTCGCCAAGGTATCTCTTTATCCCAGCGGAAGTACTCTCTTGATCTTCGCCAGGATCAGGAATGCTTGAATGTAGGCCTGCCTGTTCTCCTATGGATCACAACCTTAAGTTATCCGCAAAGCTAGGGTAGTTATTACCAGATCCTTCAATGTATCAACGTCTTGTGGGTCGTCTCATCTATTTAACGAACACAAGACCGGATCTTACTTTTGCTGTTAGTGTTGTGAGCCAGTTTATGCAGGCACTGCGTTCTTCGCATTTGGATGCTGTTAATCATATTCTCCGGTACCTTAGGACCTTTCTTGGTCTTGGACTTTTCTTTAAGACTGGAGCACAGTCAGGTCTCTCCTGCTTCGAAGATACGGTTTATGCGGGTTCAAAGGGTGATAGACGTTCTACTTCCGACTTCTGTACTTTTCATGGTAGTCGCCTCATATCTTGTAAAAGTAAGAAGCAAGCTATCATCTCGCGTTCTTCAGTTGAAGCTGAGTGTCTTGCCATGGCTCAGGGTATATGTGAACTCCTTTGGCTTCGTTCTCTCCTAGATGAATTAGGCTTCCTAGTGATGGATTCATCCACTTTGTTCTGTGATAATAAGTCAGCTATTATGTTAATATGTTGCCCTTGGACTCTGTGCTTCACGAGAGAACTAAACACGTTGAAATGGATATCCATTTTATTCGCGAAAAAGTTCGGTCAAGGATTATCACACCGAGCTTTGTTCCATCATCTGGTCAAACCGCCGATATGTTTACTAAGCCTGTTGGTCCAACACTTCTACAATCGTCTCTTGGCAAGCTGGGGCTTGTCGATATCTTCTCCTCAGCTTGAGGGGGAGTTTTGAAATTAGAAGATTTTACACTGATTTTATTCTCTTTTATGGGTCATGTTGACTGTTTATTATCTTTTATGGTGATTGATTTACTTTCCTTTTCATTCTGTCTTTATAAGACTATATATACATGGGAATGTAAATGAATAAAATAATATTTTTCCCAATTTCTATTGTTATATATTTAATATGGCAATCACATACTGTTGCCCAAAGCTTGTAACCTGTCGTACTTTAATTTTATGAACTATATCATCTCCAATCTTGTTGTTCTTATGGTACTGTTTGTTCTTCTATACAGACTATACTTGCCAGAACATGATTTTTCTTTTTGAAGTTGTTACTTGTTGGAATACAATTTTAGTTCTCTAAATTTGCAAGGGATGCATTTACTTCAAGATTTTTTTTTTTTTTTTTTTCCTTCTAATCAATTGGTTAAGGAAACTGAACATGGTATGGAGTTTCTAATTCAAATATTTGAAATTCAGTGTTTATTGCTTTGCCCATCCCTTGAAATTGGTATATCTCCTTTCGAAACAAAAGCTCAGGTTTGAGTTTATTTCCACATCCAACTGAGGGTTTGTACCGTGGATACAAGTTCTAGGTCTGAATGGCCAAAATCCAAATGCCATTCTAGATTCCACCCAAAAAAATGCACCTTTTAGAACTCTAGATTTGCCTAGACGTGTAGTGTCCCAAATCCAAATTCCATTCTCAACTCCACCCACAAAAAATTCACCTTTTAGCATTCTAGATTTGCCTAGCCTTTCGTGCATTTTTTATTTGTTTTGCATTGAAGGTTGTGCCTCTTGGTTACCTGTTTCAGACTGATTGAAGCAAAGGATATTGTGTTTGAATGTGGACCAAACTGTGGCTGTGGACCTGGTTGCATTAACCGAGTATCTCAGCGAAGAATAAAATATCAGCTTGAGGTAAAACATCCATAATCATTACTTGTGCCCATGAATTACAAATTTTGATATCCATTGTTTCGGGGGCTTCAGCCATAGCCCCCTCAATAAAACATGTCCAACCTAAAACCCAAGCTCCTTTTGTTTATCATTAGGCCATTTTGTTCTTGTTTTGGTTGAAAATGCCCTTTTATGCCTAAAAAACTTCAAATTCCTATAACAAAAGCATTTTCCTTTTGTAAACTTGGCACCATAGGTGCATAGATCTTGAAAAAAATACACGAGATAAAAAAAGAAAAAAAAGAACACAAAGTCCAAAAAATGATAAAATTATCTATTTGCTGACAGATAAAATCCCAAAATTAGGCTGCAAATTACCTGTTTTTGTAAAGTTTCAAGTCTAATGCGTAGATCTTGAAGAAAAAAAAAACAAAAAAAAAAAAAGTCACCCAAAAAGCCCAAGAATTGGGAAAGTTATCGTCGTTAATACAAACAAATAATATTACTTGTTTTAGACAGATAAAATCTCAAAATCCGGTAGCAACTTTTTTTTTTGTTGTAAAATTTTCAAGTCCAATGCGTAGAGCTCGAGGAAATACATGAATTACCAAAAAATAATCATCCAAAAAGGTATTAAAAAATGAGGAAATTATGGTTGTTTTGTCAGTATTATCTGCCAGTTAACAGATAATGTTGTCTTTGTTGACAGTTTAAATCGAAAAACGAGGTTCCAAATTACATTTCTTTGGTACATTTTTTAAGTCCAATGCATCTCGACCAAATACATGTAATACCAAAAAAAAAAGGTGTGTAAGTTATATTGGTTTAAAGTTGACAGATAATATTAAGTTAGCCATTTTTTTGTCAGAAAAACTTCCAGCGAGGGGCTTTTTGCTAAATAGCATAAGTGGCGAGGGGCTTTTTAAAAAACTACCAAATCGTGTAGGTTTTTGGCTAATCCACCTAATGTTGAGGGGTCTATCACCAAATTTTCCTTTTTGGCTATGTCCTTTATTGGATGTTTTTCTTCTCACATTTTGTCATACTTTCTTAGAACGTCCTACAATTTCTTTTCAAATCTGGTCTTAGTTTGATGTCAAACTCCATTTCCTCTGCAAAGTTATGTAGTTAAATGTAAATAATTATTTTCATACCTGTTCCAATAATTTTCATATTATTTCACTTAAGATTCTTGTATTTATTTTGTTAATGGATTTGAGAATAGCATTTTAATGAAATTTTATATAATAATACTTCAAAGACCATTTAACACTACATGTAATTATCTCAAACTATTTACGTTCTACACTTAATAGAGTAAATATGAAAGGTTAGGAGAGAACAATAAAAATACAATTATAGGTTAATAGAGTAATATGAAAAATTAGGACAGAAAACAATAAATACATTTAGAGGGTAATATTGTCAATTTTAAAAAGTGTAAAACACTTAAGGGGGTTGGCGCTTTTATAGTTAGTATAGAATAGTATAGATATAGATATAAATAGATATACAAAAAAGGAATTCGTAACATAATTTTAAATACTTTGAGGTCAATATAAGAATGTGGGAGTTGGATTACGGCTCAAAAGGCTAGTTTTGCTTATGGAGCCTTTATGCTTGTCATTCATATTCGATTACATAGAAAAATCAAGACAATGTAGTTGTAGAAAGTTCATATAATTATGCAGAAGTATAATTTCTTAATGTGTTATATCATACAACTACACCCGCACCCACATCCTCGATTTTTTAAAATTGGTGAATCCCTCGGACTCGGATTGGCACTGGTGCTTCCCCAGATTGCACTTTATCACATGCCTCTTGTATGACGGATTTTAATCGTTGCCTCTCATGTGCAAGACAAAGTTGCATGTGAGGCAGGGTATTGGAGTTTGTTTGGCCCGTGCTTTAACATCTTGAACTTTTGGAGCATATGGCAACTTAACAATGAATAGTATTCCATACAGAGTTGATGTAATTAACACTATCTTAACAGGTTTTCCGTACACCAGAAAAAGGGTGGGCAGTGAGGACTAGAGACTTCATTCCTTCTGGTGCACCAGTTTGTGAGTACATTGGAGTGCTTAAGAGAACGGATGAGCTGGATAATGTTGCTGAGAATGATTATATTTTCGAAATTGATTGTTGGCAAACAATGAAGGGAATTGGAGGAAGAGAGGTATTGCAACAACTCAAGACTTCTCTGTCACACATTCTACGATTTCTATTTTATTGTTTAAACCAGCTTAATAGGGGCATTAGACAATTTAGTTTATTTCATGTAAAGTTGCTATATTTATGACTTAAGACTATGAAACATATGCATTGGGAATCATATATTCGCCTGGATGCTTGTTCATTTTAATCTTTGGCATGGTCTGTATATTTCTCCTCTTTTTTATATTTCTTTCGTGCTATATTGCTACTGGCGATCTAGTGTTCCATAGTTATGAAATCAATTCAACTGAACTCAACAAATCATTGTCGGTGATTTGCTTCCATGAATCCATGGTGCTACGTGCAGCTTCTTTCACTGTTTAGATTTCTTCGAGGGCATTTCATTAGTTAAATTGAAGGTTATGAGATCCTATAGCATCATTTTACATTCTTCACCCCTCTCTCTCTCTCTTTCTTGCGATAACTCCTTCATAATTGCTTCTCCATATTGGCCTTTGTCGCACATGACTACATTACGGAAAAGTTTTCAGATTGTCATAGTTTGCTTTAAATTTTCAAAACTAGATTCTTTTGCTTTAAATGCATCATTCTCTACAATTTAACCTGATCATTGAGACAGGTCATCAACTTGAGTTATTATCAACTTAAACTATATCACAACTCCTCATAGAGTGACATTTACCATGTGACATACTCTTTAGCGTGGACAAATGAACCTTACAAAAGTATAAGTGCTCATATTCAATCATTGACTTAATTATCATCATTGCTTGTAGACGTCTCACTTCTTGAATGAAGCCAGTGGGTTGTAAATCTTTATTGGTTTTAGTACTTCCCTTATTTTTAATCTTGGGATTCCTGACTGTACTAGAATCATGGTTGTTGGAATAGGTCAATTCTTATGTCTTCTCAAGTTTCACTATTCAGTATGATTCACGATTCATAATTTTAAACTTTGAAGTTTTAAGTTTTAAGTGGAAAACTTAAAACCTTTGGAGCCTTGATATTGCATGGAACTTGTGTTTAATTGTTATTTCGTTCATTTTAAGCACTGCACATATTGTTCTTATATGTGTAATGTTCATCTCCTAAGAAAAGTGAATTTTTTTATTCACAATTCGATTTGTGATTTGACAACCATGAGTAGAATAATCACATATTAAACCTGTATCCTTCATCTATGTTACATGGACTCTTCAAAGTGTCCGGAGGACACGGGTATGGATGCCATATCCGACACGGGTACTTCGCCTTTCTTGGCTAAAAATTACACTAAACTACACTAGAAGGATCCTACCCAAGTGTCATACCCATGTCCGCAAAGAGTCAGGTCAACACGGGTACTTCACCTATTTAGAAGAGTCCATGTAACATAGTCCTTCATGATGTTCATCACTGGCTCTTCTGTCTTCCTTGGATTAACTCCACTGACAGCTAGGAAGCACGGACTCTTCGGAAAGGCAGCGCGCACCCGCACTGGGTGTCGGATCGCCGCACCCGTGCTTCCTAGACTGACGGTCTCTCTCCTATGAAGTACAGAAGGCAAATTTATGCATTTTACTATGTATTTTGTGATTTAGATTACCATTGTATGGAAACAAAAATAGTTAAGGAGATCAAGTTTCAACTTCTATTTAAACATACAATTTACGAACTATATATATTATCGGCTAGGCTCTCCAGTGAACTGGGCGAGTGAACCAGGCTTAAAAAGCCAAGGACCTGACCCGCAAGATTTTGTGATGGGTCTGGTCCTTGGCCTTTTAAGCCTAGTTCACTCGCCCAGTTCACTAACCCAGTTCACTGGAGAGCCTGACCGTATATTATATCAATAATGTTTTGCATGTACCCTGGTCATTAAACTTCCATACTCTTCTTACTCTGCATCATTTGGTTCCTTGTTCTCCTCTCTGTTTCAATAGCATTTCTCAAATACTATTGCATCAGACAAATCCAGTTACATCAGATCAAAGCAATTCATTTTTCGGTTTTGCTGGTTTTTTTTTTTTTTTTCAGAGGCGAATGGGTGATGTATCTGTTTCCATCAGCAAGGACATAGAAGAAATAGATGAGAAGATATTAGAAAGTACGCCAGAGTTCTGCATTGATGCAGGCTCCATAGGTAATGTTGCTAGATTTATTAATCACAGTTGTGAGCCTAACCTCTTCGTTCAGTGTGTTTTAAGCACACATCATGATGTTAGACTTGCTCGAGTGGTGCTATTTGCTTCAGATCCCATAGTTCCTCTTCAGGTAACATGCTGTTCCATACGTTTTGTGTTTTCTTTTTCCTAAACATATAGGTAGAGAATGAAATCAACATTGTACATTGATTGTTCATTTTATACCCTCTTTGGGGTCTCACATGTTTCTGCGTATAGTGTCTATGGACTCTGACAGCTAGACATAGCAAAACAATAATGCCTTTGATACATGACTTGCATAGTTTAAGAGTTCAAAATACATATTCCATTTTTCATACAGGTGGGAATAAAAGGTCTTCTTAGGAATTGGTTTGGTTTTAGAATTTCAAATTCCCCCTTCAGTCTTAGGGTGGATGATTAAGCACAAATCTGGATATAGTACAGTGTAGTGCCAACACTTGTCGGAGATGCGAAAAAAAAGTGTATTGATTAATTTACTTTTACATAGGACACACGTCAGGCTGTGGCCGACACGACCAGATATGGAAGTCAACTTGGCACGGACACTCCTTTGAATTTATTTATTTTTATATGAATTTTTTAGGTTTAAGTATTAAAATAATAGAATGGGATATAACTTATAAGTAATGGGTACATTTTGAAAATTTTGGGAACAGGAGTGCTTACAGCACAATGTATTGTAGGAGTAAATTATTATTATTATTATTGTTGTTGTTTTTGCCGTATCCTAGCCATATCTACGTTCTTATGACTTATCACATCGCTATAGCTGTATCATTTTGTGGCCATGTCCGTATCCGTGCTACATAGATGGTACATCCTCATGGACAGAGGTAATACTCTCTCTGTGCCTCTTTCTTACCCCAAACCTCCTTTCTTGTCTCTTCTATTTAGGAAAATGCGCATAAAGCTGCTCTTAGTAATAACTAATAATGACGTATCACAATTTCTCTCTACACCACATTATTCAATAAAGAGGAGTACATGTAGCATCTACTGTTGCACATGTGGGTGTAGATAGAAACTTGGTCAGTGTATTTAGTAACTCCGATGTTGAACTTTACAAAACTAAAATTTTCCACATTATACAGCATTACCTTAACAACATCGTGCAAGTTTGTGAGTGAGAATATAGAAGTGAGAGGGTTTGGTCATTTGGGGTGAATAGCACGTACATTGCATATGCCCTAGTCTTCCTATGACTTAAGAACTATGTTACCCAGACTCGGGTATGGGTGTCGGGTACGGGTGTGTATCTAGGTGTCAAACCTCCTCTAAATCCAAATCTTAGGATCCGGGGACATGTGTCTAAACATTGGTTACGGGTATGCGATCACATTATGAACGTATAAACATACTATGTTTCTTAATATCAATAGTTAGAAACCTCTTTACCCATAATTTTGAGCTTCTTCTTACCTTTTTAACATCACCTGTGGAGGATCCGAGTGTCCGAATTGGGTACGGGGGTCGGACACGGGGATCGGGTACTTGGGGGTAGTAGGAGAATCCAAGTAACATAGGTTAAGAAGACACTAAACACACACTTTTCGAGCATTTCACTTCTGTGAGGAACACTGATAATTGCTTGTTGAGGACTAATGAGTGAGTGAGGAAATAGAGGTGAGAGAGTGGTCATGTGGGTTAGTGGATCGTCTGCCTTCACAAACTGGTATGAATAGAAGTAACACTAATTAATACTCCATGTTTGACCATTGCACCATTTGTGTGGGGAACATTTCATACCACTATGTTAAGATCATATTATAATCAGGGCTGCTGAAATGACGCTGAAGCAACAATTATATTCAAGTCGTAAATACTGAAATGATCTTTGCTTCTTGATTGATGTTCTTGTAGATTTTACTATTTTAGTAAGAGTTTGAGCTGTACTGTCCTTGATGCGCCCTTCTTTCTTTGGGCGTAGAAATAACTATATTATCGAACACACAGGTGGAGTTCCCAAAGGAAGGTTTAATAAATGACAAGAAAGGTTTTCCGGAGTCTATGAATACAACGGCTTGTCTGAAAATGCTTAAAACATGATCATTTTCACACTTAGTCTCACTTTTTTCTGGTTCTGTGAAAGCCAATATTATGTTAGTTTGATAACGAACCAGCTTTTGGGGTATTTTTAAGCCAGACACGAAAGCTGCACAAAATTGAACTATTTAAAACTGGTTTACTTCTTAACCAAAGAACTGAACTTGCAGTACCCAAACAACTTCAAACATTTTCAGTGGGTGATCTCTTATGGAAGAAGTACGGTATCCATTTTGTTGGGCAACTCATTTTCAGTTGTTGCACAATTATTCCTGTAACCCTTTCTTTGGTTTTGCTTTTAGTTTCGCATTTGCTAATATAGAGGACCACAATTTTTATTCAAAAATGTTGCACATTTATTAGTCTTGATTGTAATGAAGACTAGTGTAGAGTAGAAGTTCTAAAACTCCTCTAAATAAATTAGTTAGTAAATAATAATATTGGCACCTGTTAATGTATTGTTTATATGTAACTTTTGAGGTAGTAGCTTGTATCAAGTGTTACTAAGATGAGCTGCATTTTTTCGTTATCTTTGAAGTTTGTTCTAGCAAGCAACCAATTATTACTAAGTATTGATTTGGCTAGAATTCTTATCAATAACCACCCCCAAGTCATGAGAGTGGATTTGACACCGGCCCATAGGGCCTTCTCACCTTGAATTGGCCTTCATACGTTAACAAGATTTTTGGGATTTTATATGGTGGTTTTATGTTTCTACAGGAACTTACGTATGACTATGGCTATGCCCTTGATAGTGTGGTTGGTCCTGATGGCAAAATACGAGAGCTGCCATGCCATTGCGGGACAGCCGATTGCCGAAAACGTTTATACTAAGTCGAAATTAAGTTTCAGCTTCTTTGCGCTAAGTTCTGCCTCAGTGTGGGGGAAAAGAAAAGAATGCTGATAGTTTTTGACATTTCTCCTTCCGTAATGTGAAGTTTGGTTGCTATTATTCATCTTCTTGATTTTAGTTTCCTTCCCCTCCTTTCCATTTTTATTTATTCTCTCCTCTTTTTGAAGAAGGGGGAAGGGGGGCTATAAGCAGCAGCAAAGTTAAGCAGCAGCACATATCATTGGATGTTGAAATGAACTATCGGATTGCTAGCATGAATAGTCTCGGTTGATGTTGTATTGACTATTAGTATGCTGAACTTGTTTTGAATCCTTGTTAAACAGTCATTGTTAAACATATAGTTCCAAGTTTCATTTGCTATAGTTCAATTCAAACCAGAAGCCACTTTTTGACTAAAGTTGCATTTTGCAAGAGACTAACTTGTGAAAATTTATTGAACAGTTGATAATTGATTCTTATTGTACTATTGCCACTTCGTTTACTCCCAGTCGGTTTGGTGGTGCGTACAGGGTCGATCCCGAGTATTTGGAGACCTAGGACGAATTACTAAAAGGCAAGCTCTTATACGGGGGGTCGGGGGCAGCGGCCCTGAGGCAATTTTTTTGGGGTCTATTTATACATAATTGACAATTTTTTAGGGTTGGTGATTTTTTTGGGTCTACTTATAATATGAGTCTATTTGTGAAACTTAAATATTGTATGGTATCTTTCAAAATTCTAGAAAGGCCTATTTTTAAAACTTAAAAAAAAATGTAATTTTCAAAATTCTAGGATATTTGCTTTGAGTTTATATACATGTATATCAATATATATGTAGTTGATGATGTTAAATTGGGCCTTGGGGAGGTCTAAATGTAAAATACTAAAAATTTCAAGATAAAAATATAATTATGAAAATTTCATGGAAGCTTTCAAAATTTTGTGAACTTTGGTGACCCGGGGCGATTGTTCCTTTTGCCCCCCCTTAGAGCCGGCCATGGGCGCGTAGTTCCTGGATCGAAGGCTGAAACCGGCAAAACTTAGGATTGTTGTGAAGCCACTGGCTCAGTGTCCACTAGTGCCTTTGGTGGGACTAGGTTAGGCTATGGCTCGACTTGAGGAAGCTACTAAGGGCACATTTGGGATCACCCGTCATTGGTTTCTATCCGGTAGGATGTTACTGTGGTCATGCCAAAATTAGGACAACCACTTTGTGCTTACTGTTTATTTTAAGTCTGTAGGAAGTAATATGTATGGTAAAATATATTTTGTACCTTCAAAATATATCATGTTTTGCACTTTGGTTCCTAAATGAATAATTTTTTTTTTCTTTCGTATTTTGATCTCTCAACTAACATTTTGTGGCATTTTGATCCCTTAATTAATTTTGTGTGGCAATTTTCATCCTCCGTCACTTTTAGCCATTAAAAGTGATAGAAAAAGTTATTTTAAGTACATATATACCTCCTGTTGCGCCATGTTTGGTAGGAATTGTCATTTTTTAAAATACTGATGAAACTCCAAAAGCTAAAATTAAATATTTAGCAAAATAGTCTCTATAATTGCAATTGGCCAAAAGCTACTTTGAACAACTTTTATCAATCACAATTTTTTGTGATTTAATAAAATAAATAAATAAATAAAAAAATCTACCAAACAGTCCACCAGGGGCACTTTTGAGCTCTTTGATAGATTTATGTCTTTTATTAAGCTCTGGTACTTGTTGAAGTGTGTTATATCTCATAATTTTTTTTTAATGTCTCATAAAACTCCATTTTAATTGATCAAAAAATAAAACAACAGACAGTGAAAAGGTCTAACTACGAGATGTGTATATGTAATTAAAACAATTTCTTTCGACACTTTTAACGGCTAAAATGGACATGACAAACTGCCACAAAATGTTAGTTGATAGACTAAAATACTTATTAAAAAAAAATATTTTGTTTAGGGACTAAAGTGCAAAACAAGGTATAGTTTGAGGGTACAAAATACATTTTTCCCTAATATATATTTACAAAGCGTAAAGAAAAAGCCTTTGGTGCTGTGTTTACTGATTATTAAGCTAAGATTTGGTAAAGTATGTTGGTTTCTCCTTGTTGGAAAGGTCAAATACAAACTAATCAATCACTTGATCCAGTCTTAGAAGACATATTAGTCTATGTCTGCCACTTAAGTCATTTAAGTTCATGGACCCCTATGATCAAGTGGGTGATTAATTAAATAAAAGTTATAGTACAATATAAGATTATGCGTGTGGAGAGAATCTAATCTTCCATAACCCAAGAAAATTAGACAAGAGAAAGCCCATAGAGTCCAATGAATAGGTAGATTAGCATATCCATACTAAAGATTAAAGATTAGCCTTTTTATCTAAATAAATTTTTTTTTTATTTGGTTATTGCACTTTCTCTTAATAAGTTCGCTTCAGTGTTTGGTTTGTAAATAAAGAGAAAGAAAAGGAAAACAAATTTTCAATTATTTTCTTTCATGCGTGAGATGTAAATTAACATTGAAAATTAAAAATTATTAATATTCGACAGAAACTCAAGAAAAAAGAAGGAAATTACTATTAAAAAAAAAAACATAAAAAAATTTAATTTATTTTTACCTATTTTTTTTTTTTAAAACTATTTTTGTAACCAATCAAACAAAGAAAACTCTCCGACGCAAGATAAAATTTTCCTATCCCTCAAAAAAATCATGAACCAGACAGAGCCTTAATACTTGTCGAACCACAATATGACTTCATTCACACGGTTGTCGTACTGACGGGGTGAGTTGTAGCCAGCAACACTAAAAAACTTGGGAGCTGTGTGTCCAATTGGTGAGTCCCAAGGGGTTCCATTGAGGCTTTTCTTCAAGGCCAGAGCTTGTGTAGCAATGGTGGTGTCATTCAAGAACCCTCCAAATCTTCTAATAGCAGCAAACTTGTGAAATGGTAATCTCAAAGGGGTAGCTACATCGGAGATTGGGGGGCTATTTTGGTACTTTTGTGGGACATAAAAGTGGACAACAAAGGATGAGTTGTAGAAAGGTTGTGTTGAGGGGTAAATGTCCACCATAACTGGGGCTGTCATGTTGATTTTTGCTGCCTCATGGTTTTTGCCTTGAATGTAAGCAAAGAGTCTATTCATGAAAACAAAAAGAAGAAGAGAAAAACGAATTCAGTCAAAAGGCCTATAAAATATATATTTTTTGGTCTTAGATCCAATCCGGATTTTTTTTAAAAAAAATTTATAAAAAAAAATTAGTATAAAATCCCTCAACTCACAATTTCACAAATTTGAATTGTTTTTAGATTTCACATAACTAAATATGGGAAATTTGTAATATAAGGATATGATTAGAATAAGTTTCACTAATCATGGCTTTGGACCAAAATTAAAAACAGGTTATCCTTTAAACCCAAAGTACCAAATAAGATGGATTTTACAACCAAATTTCTAACAAAAAAAAACATGAAAACTATTCTTATTTTGAGAGAGAATTTTGGGTAGAACCTTAGTGGAATAGTATGTCAAAGAGCAATTAATGTTATGCTTAGGGCGTATTTGATAACCCATTTAAGTGCTAAAAATGAAAAATTGCAACACTTTGTTTGTGTGTGTGTGTGTGTGTGTGTGTGTGAGAGAGAGAGAGAGAGAGAGAGAGAGAGAGAGAGAGAGAGATAATGTATAATGGCTCAATGCTTAGGGCGTGTTTGAGAACCCATTTAAGTGTTAATAATGAAAATTTGTAGCACCCTTTTTTTTTTGCCAGTGTATTAGATATTGTATAAGTGCTCACCACTTATTACTTGAAATTGAATACTTATAGAAAACGTTAAAGAAAAGAATTATACTGATAACTATAAGTAAAACATTATTTTCAATCTTGCAAATACAATAGTTTAAATTTTCACAAGTAATAATGCAGTGCTTACAATTTTATCCAACGTGGTCTAAGCTTCAATTTTAAACGACATGGCAGTGGGGTCAGGCCACCAAATACAACTTATAAAAAAATTCAAGTGACCCCATTGTGACAGACGTGAGCCGGTTGCCTCGTCAATGGTATTTGTAACATTAGCACTATCGCAATAAAATTCAGGTAATCTATTGCAATTGAATGTGTTCTCACCACCATATCAATTAGGATCGAAATTTAAATTCCACACTATTACTCAAGATCCCAAATAATGCGACATCACCTTCTAAAACTATTTTCAATGTAATATTTTGTGATCCCACTACAGCATTATATGAAATCAAATCTAGTTATGAATTTGAGATCCATAGCATTAATTGTACACGAAATGGAGTGGCCACCTAATGCCAATTGCAATGTAATTCATGTAATCCATTACAATTGAGTGTAGTCCCATTGACAGTCATCTAGAACACAAATTTGAAATGCATATGGACTGTTGGAAAGACTCGGATAAGTGAACCGGTTATACTTATACATATTGAAGTGTTTCGGCAAATTTTCTTTTATTATATAAGAGTTGTGCCTGATTTAAAATCAGGGGGGACCTAGCAAGGGGATTTGAGTCCCCTTGATTTTGAAATTATTCATATACACCGCTAAAAAAAATATAGTTTTTACAAACAAAAAAAAATTCAACTCCTTATTTTATTAGTATTTGAGTTTTTAAAAATTCTACAATAAAATAAAATATGATACATTCAATTTCTTAGTCTCAATTTGTAGTAAACATGTGTCATTTTATTATACTTTTGGTATCAATCAGTATTGAATTTTCTAAAGTGCCTTGTAAAATTAACTTTTAGATATCATTTGTTAGTTACAAATTTATAATAGGCAACAAAAAGTTCGAAAGTATTTTAACTTTAATGTATGGTTCATATAATGTAGAAGATTTCTTGAGTTTTTGTATCAATTTTTATCATCTAAATGAAAAATGTGTACAGACCCCAAAAAAATCGTCTCACCCATAAACCTTTGCTACCTTCAGGTTCAATTTCTTGATTTCACTTCTACCACCCCCTCCTAATTCAAATTTCTACATCCGACCCTGTTTAAAATCCTTCTAACAGTGTTATGAAAATTATTAGTTTCCTAAACTGTTCAAATAGTAATATGCCTTTCCATGTTAAAGAAAGAAAAAAGAGAAAAGAAGGCAAAGGGTTTTGGTTTATTCAAAGTTTGTCTATATCTGGCATCATTGAATTAAAATAAGAATAGATGTCTTATAAAGCTGGTGGGATGTGTTCTAATTTCCCAAGTGTGAAGATCAAAAGTCAAACTCTATAAATAAATGAATAATTCTATATATGGTTTTCAAATTTTTGTTGGTTCTTTACGGGATTACTTAATTTTCATTTCGGTTATTGTCACATGAGTCTGAAATTAAATTTGAGATTAAAATTAAAAAATTATAGTCATCATGCCAAATAAATACATAGACAGGGGAGAATTCTATGAGGTGACCTAATAGTTTGGTTGTATCATCAACCTAAATATTGATATAAAATGTTTTGAGACCTAAACAAATTACTATGGCCACAAGCTTTACACATCTCTCAGCTAAGGGCGGATACAGAAAATTTAAGTAGAGGAAGGGGGTGTTTGATAGGGGCGAAAAACTAGAAGTTGAATCTAGTGCTGGTCAGGCTTTACAGGGTCAGGGGCATTGCCCCTGAGATGTTGATGTTTATTATTATTATTATTATTATTATTATTATTTATTTGTACATATTTTCGTGTTTGATGATATAAGGTAATACTATAAAAATTAAAGTAAAACCCTATACTTGCATCAAAGTTACTACACTTTGAACCTAGTTGTTATCCAATATATAACTGTTACTAATTGATGACACCTAAAAAATCACTATCCAATGGCACATCAGATAAATTACTACTAATTGACACCAACGGTAACAAAATTACACATTATTACTACAAATTGAGATCAAGTAATTGGATCTATAAGTATTTAATTGTATCCTAGAATTTTCCAAAACTCAAATATTTATAAACAAGGAGTTTTTTTAGAATATTTTTGTGTGTGTGTGTGTGTGTGTGTCGGGGAGGAGCTTATATGTAATTTTTTTAGGGTTACTATAGAAATTTTCTAAAATCTACGATAGCTTAAGCTCACTGCCCTTCATTAAATCCGCCCCTTCTCTTAGCCACATAAGTTGATCGTATGATACGATGAAACTGTCTAAGTCCTATCATAGAATTCTCCATGTACACAAACGTGTGTGTGTGTGTGTGTGTGAGAGAGAGAGAGAGAGAGAGAGAGAGAGAGAGAGAGAGAGAGAGAGAGAGATTTGTTTACAGTTTGAATCCCCTTGAAGCAGCATCCCTGTAGGAGCTTGAGTTGATAGGTGAAGTAGTCATCCACATAGCATTCATGTAGCTTCTTATTTCAAAATCTTCTTGGCTGTGGATAACTTGGTATGGAGAGCACTCAAGGTGTCTACAATTGAGTGGCTCTATGTAACCATTGCCTCCACAATGTGTGAGGGCCAAAGCCATCATAAGAACAACCCAAACAAACCCTTTTGCAACTGAACCCATTTGAGATATTGCTTAGAGAAAGGGCTTTCTTTGACCTTAAACTTGGCTCTTCATGGTTAGTGAATTGCATTTGTGTGTGTATATCTATAGGAGTAGAATTAATGAGAATTTGTGGTGGATATTTCTTGCTTAATTGGCCATGAGTGGCCATATGAACTCCAACGTTGCATGTCTTTATTCAAGTTTGATCTGTCAAATTGACTATTTAGCAAATGGACTGTTTGGTTCTCAAATTATTGAGTAATGCTGGGCACACTTTGAAATCCACACTGAATTTGACATCATATGCTTTAAATACATGTACCTTGTGATGTATAAATTTTTCACATTTTTCTATGCACCACCTATACAGCACAGTGTACATGCATTTAAAGCTGGGTGTCAAATTCAGTGTGAATTTCAAAGTGTGCCTAACATTACTCCAAATTATTTTATAGAATGAGGAGGCAAATCAAGAGGGAAGATAATATTTAGAGAAAAATATTAGACAATATTTAGAGTACAATATTTTTATAACACTTAGACAATAGTCAATTCCTAAAAAGTTGGGAAGGGAGAGGGTTGAATCCCCATAGAAAATTCTAGTTGCTTTCTCTCAGTTATTTTTCAATCGGAATGAGTGGCCCTTGTTGGGCTTTGCTCAGGGGCTTTGGGGTTGGGTTGGAGATAGGGTGTGGAGTGTGTGTATCCAGTCCGGATCTAGGTAAGTATTAAAAATTTTTAAAAAAAATCCTAAAAATTTGAAAAATACAAATATTTAAATAATAAAAATAGGAAATCAAGGAATGATTTTAGAGAATAAGGATGCAAATCAAGGAAAGATGATCATGTTTGATTATATATCATTAATTTCCATTGTTTGCGGTTCTATAATTATTACACAATTATTACCACTTTTGAACCCGTACAATGTACGGAATTACCTGTGTTTGATTTGTGCTATGCTTCAGGTGTTAAAAAAAGTATTCTAAATGTAACTTTAATTGCAATTCTAATAAAAAAGATTACTTTATAACCATAAATGTATTAGTGATTAAATACAAATAAATTTTGCAATTAAAAAAAATTGATTTATACACAGTAATCTATCAAGTTGAGATATCCATGAATCACTCGACAAAGTAAAATCAAGAAGTCTTTCTTATTGTTGAAAGAAATTAGGATAAAATCTAAAGTAGTTAAAAGATCAAAAGTAGTCAAAAGAACGAAGAATGTTTATTGTTGAGTCATTATTTGTAACTATAAATTTTAAGAGTTTGAAGTAGGCGGTGTAAGAAAAAATCGCAAACTGCAAACTACAAGCTAATGTAATCGAAAATCGAATGGTCAATATTCTAAATGTATATATAAGCTAAAATTGACCGCAAAAATCACCGGACCGGACCGACCGACCGATTTACAACCCTAGTTTGAAGGTTCTAATGAATTTTCAATGTATTGTGTTACAAAAATAATTATATATAATAAATGATACAGTGGACTAACGAAAACCCAGGCAATTGAAAACGAAAAGAAAGGCGATTATGTAACATGCAACTCCTTTAAATCTGCAACTCCTATCAACCACTTTCTACCATCTTAGCTAGAATCGTTAATATTTAACCTGCAACAACAAAAATAATAAAAAGAATCATTAATTCTACTGGATGAACTAAGTATGATAATAGTTCTACAAACATAAATTTTCGAACACAATATTTTGAATCAAATCTCTAAAAAAAAAAACTATGACGGAGATAGTTGTTTTAAAGATGAATTTGTTTGGAAGGTTGAGAAAGATGGGAAAGAGAGACGTGAATGTTCAATTTTTTTTTTTCAGTTTAGTTATTGAAAGCGTGTGAGGTTGATATATATTATTTATACAAATAAAGATACATATATGTTATCTAGTTCTCCATAAAATTTAGGGGAGATAATGGATTTAGAGAAAATTCATTGTGTAGTTTTCTTTTTGTTAACAATCTAGGATAACGTTCATCAAAAAAATTAAAATAAAAATCTAGGATAATGGGTTTGAATTGTGGATTATCTCATGCAAATTTAATTGTACAATATATGATGAATAACGATTAAAATTTAAATAATGACAACAATATTTGGGGTTTTTTTTTTCTTTTCAAATTTTGTTACAGAAAATATGATGAAACTTATCCCATGCAAAATATAAATATAGAATTTAGATATAGATCTAATTCAAAAAGTGAAGCATAAATAATCATATCTTATATTATATTCATCTAACAAATACTATCATTCTTGGAAGTAATTTATATTTTTGAAAAGAAGATAAGCATTACTTTTTAAAATTATTTTATAAGTATATTTATTAAAGTTTTACATTAAAGAAGCTAATGCATAATTGGTTATTATAAATTTAATAAGTTTAGGTAGGTTTTAACTTATCCAATAACATTCTCTCTCTACACACACAGAGATTTGTAGTTAAAGTTTAGGAAGAATATAAGAGAGTGTACGTATATAATAGGATTATCAATTTATGCTATTTTTAATTTTTTTTAATACAAAAATAAAAATAAAAAAATTGAGAAAAATAAAGCAATTGATTGCACTTTATAACTTGTATATATATATGATGTGTATATTTAGAGATATTTGTGTGTGTGTGTGTGTGTGTGTGTGTATTAAAACAGACTAAATGGGAGAGAGAGAAAGAGAGAGAGTATGAGATAAGGAAAGATAAAGTGAAGGAAAAAGAGAGATTATAAATAAAAATGATTAGATAGAGAGAGAGAGAGAGAGAGAGAGAGAGAGAGAGAGAGAGAGAGAGAGAGAGAGAGAGAGAGAGAGAGAGAGAGAGAGAGAGAGAGATTATACATATATATATTATTAATAAAAAAAATTAGAAACATTAGTAAAAAATTAGAAAAATCACAGAGCTACCATGTGACAGGCTTGTGATTCCACTTTATATTATATAGGAAAAATTGGTGAAAAGGTCATTAAGAAGAGCTTTATTGGGATTAAGGACAACTTGAAATACACATTGGGATAAGTCCTCACAATGTCCATAGACCAAAATACCCTTATCTTCAACCTCTAACCCTAATCAAACCCTAACCACCATTACCACCACCCACGCCACTTCCGAACACCACTCCTGCCACCTCCGACCACCACCCTCACCATCTCCGGCCACCACTATTGCCATCTCCGGCGACCACCACTGCCATCTCTGGTAACCATCACTTAGCAGACCACCACCACAAAATTCACAATACTGTGTAATTGAAGTTTTGTTTCTCTCTCTCTCTCTCTCTCTATATATATATATATAATTATATATATGTATAAAAACGCATAAACATTTGTAGTTGATTGGTGATTGAAAATAGTGGTCAATTGATCTGTGTGTGTGTGTGTGTGTGTACACAATATAATGTAATTGACGATTAATCTCTCCCTATATATGTAATTCTCAAAAACTAGCATTTAACTAGTTTTTGATTTGCTAGATATTCTGAAATGGAAGATAAGATTTTTGGCGATCGAAAAATTCCCCAGAGATGCTAGAAATCATTTCAAAATATTCTCAAAATCCACTACCCACTTTTTCCTTTGTGCAGTGCTTAAATAGAGTCACCATTGGATATTTGTAAGCACATTTAACAAACAGAACCTGCAAACTAGCAATCTTACTACAACATTTCAATTTTCCACATGAGCTACGGAAGAAGAACATGCTCCTAAGTGAAATCAGAAATCAGGAAAAAAAACAAAAAAACAAAAAAAAAAATCCTAAGTCAAATTTGACTTGATATATATCCTAAGTGAAATTTGACTTAGGATGTCAGAAATCCTGAAATGGAACATAAGATTCCAGAAAATTCAGATAACTTAAAGCAAATGACAAATGGGAGGAGGATAGAAAAAGTTAGAGAGAGAAGGGAGATGGTGGTGGGGGCGGCGGCTCCGACTCCGGCGGTGGTGGTCGCAATGGTGGTGATGAATAGTTGTGATCAAACTTGTGGTGAATTTCTGTTGAATGGTGATTGTATAATTAAAAATGTTCTCAGTTTTTTGGTCTATTTGTGAGGTGAAATGTTGAGAGAATTTCATATATGTTATGTGAAATTCTACTTAAGATATAACTTTGCTTTACGACGCGCAATGATGATCGCAAAAGAATTTCATCTGACCTTTTGCGTTATATTGACTGATTATTATGTTATGAGACCTTTCCATATATGTTGAATGAGTTGCAAGTAGTGTTCAGGGCCGAGAAACGAGAAGTTGACTGATACAAAAACTGTCTTACACATACAAAAACTGTCATATTTGTTCAGTGAGTTCCACATAAGAATGAGGGTTAAGAATCAAGAGCTGCCAAATCTCATTCAATTCCAATTTCATAAGAGAAATTTGACTTAGGATACTGAAAATCACTTAAACTACCAACTTAGTTCCAGCATGTAAATGTGAAGGTTTGTAGTATCTTTTTAACTGAAATAAACCTCACCAATCATAGGATATGGCCACGAGTGTTAAGTGATAATTCAGTAAAGTCATGAACAATTGAAAAGTAAAAGTAAGAGAAATGAACACTTGTTATTTCATTGAAGTCTAAACAGTGAAGGACAATTGTATCATCAGCCAAGTTTTCATTCGTAATATTATCTCAAACTTTTATTCGTAGAACTGAAACCTATAATGGCTCTTTACAAGTTTTCTTTTACTCATCTTAAGTCAAATTTGACTTAGGATATGTTACGTGGAAATTCTGCAGTAACCTCATCATGCCGATGAGATGTGCGAGGATCATGAATGGTGGTTGTCGTCTTGCGTGGTAGTGGTCGGAGCTCGCAAGTTCCGGCGATGGTGATGAAATATAAATCTCGATCTTGATCTTGACCGGTGATCTAGATCTAGATCTTGTTCGATGGCAATGGACGTGGTGGTCACGACGATTGTGATGGTGGTTGTGGTGGTTCTGACGACATAATGGTGGTTGTGCATGGTGGTAGCAGGTGGCAATGGAGGTGGTGGTCGATGGTGACGATGGTGATGGTAGTGGTGGTGGCGGTAGAGACCGGTAATGGTGGTGGACTGATGGTGGTGGCAAAGACCGGTGGTGCTGGTGGTGGCGGTGTTGGTGGTGGAGGTGGACTGGTGGTGGTGGTAGTGGTGAGAGAGAAAGAGATCTTAGAGAGAGAGAGAGAACTTAGAAAGACAGAGAATGAAACTGATATGTTATAAAAAGGGCATTTTTGTCTCTAAAAGGACTTGAGAAGTGAATTATTAGTGGTGTGGACTAGAGTGAAAAAATGGACTTGGACTTTTGTCCTTGTGGGGATTATTGTTAATGGGCTGTTCTTTAAACCAATAAGGACCAACCTTAGGGACCTTAGATCAAGCCTCTCTATTATATATATATATATTTATATATATGATTTTGTTTTAGGCTTATCTTATCTTTTAATAATGATAATGAAAAATCATTAGTTGGTAAAAAAAAAAAAAAAAAAACCATTAGTCCATATACATATATAGAATTCAATTTACTCACAGAGTTCTATTAATTGTCAACCCTTTTTAGTTGCGAGGGAAATCGTATAGATAATAATGTTACACTAACAAAATTTTAATTAATTTGTCATACGTACATAACAAATTTGATTGAAATCACATCAAAATAAATTAGCATAATTGAAATTTCAAGAAAGTGATTGGCAAAGTACTCATAAATATCATATATAATAGTTTAACATCTATGTGATTAATGAGAGAATATTTAATACAATGATTATTTCGATGATGTGGTATCTTAAGCTACTAAAATCTATATTTTTAGACACGTCTATCCTAATTTCATGTAAAAGATGCTTACACGTAAGTATTTTGTCTATATATTAGTGATGTGATACAGATGACGTGGTATCACCGCTACATTGAATATTTTTTTGTAATTATGATCTCCACACACAACTTAGTCCTAAAAAACATGTTCACTAGGTATGTTCACTCAACAACCATATTCATTTAAGAGCCTCACCGTATATATCTGTGTGTTTATTTACTTCTTCAACTATATTATTATGCATTTGATACAAATTAATACTCACTAGGTACTAATTCCAAAATCCTTGAAGACATTGTTTAGGAGGCTTCAAATCATAGGACTTTTCTAAATTCTTCGTCACCTAATGTTACCTTAGTGACACTAAAGTTGAGATTAGAACAAACAATTGTTTTAGGGTGCGTTTGATAAAACTAAAATACTAAGGACTGAAAATTAAGTGCTGAATTTAAGTACTAAAAATTTTAAGTGATTTGTATTTGCAATACTGAAAACAGTGTTTCAAGAACTAAAATAGACTGCATTCAATGATTATTTTCAGTAGAAAATTTCCACTTAACATTTTCAGTAGATTTTTGGCTATTTTTTCAATTAAGTGGTACATTATCAAACGCACTGAAAAAAATTAAGTGCTGAAAATTTTCATTTTCACCACTTAATTGGGTTATCAAACACACCATGGTTTTTGCTTAAGAATGATAATTTATTTATGAGTAATGATACACCCACACCCACTTCACACCCAAAAACTCACACTCACTCACAATCACTCCTGGTCTAGGAAGCACCAGTGCGGATGCGTGGACGCGAGTGTGGGGAGTTCAGCAATTTTCTGAAAATCAAGAGTGCGAGTGAGACAGGAGTACTAATATGAAAATACTAAAAATAGATTTTATATAGTATTTGTATAATACTATTATACTATATACAAACTATTCTACCACTATTTTTTTCTAACTAAGACACAAAATACACATTAATTACTTGCTTAATAATAAACAATGTACTTAAATGTAATTCAACTATCAACAAAACCACAAGCAAGCAAATTAATATTAAACGTTAACAAAGTTTGTACAAAAGCACTACAAAAGCACTAAGGTGCACTAAAGCACTCCCTACACACTAAATGTGCGCGCGACACCATTTTTGAAGCACTCGTGCTTCATAGCTCCTGGTAGACCCCTACAGTGTCATTGAACCCCACATGGCTACTTAAGAGTTATTGTGAGTGTGTAAGTTTTTAGGTGTGAAATGAGTGTGGGTGTAGCATTATTCTTTCATTATTTATTGCTCATAATCAGGACTAATTGGCTTTCGGAATTCAAACTGTGCATACCATATTCAAAACCAACCACCACCAATATATATACATATAAATATATATTGATGTTGTCAATATCAAGATATAAAAAGTGTACTTTACTTTTCTAAGGATTTGTAGTAGTGAAAGCAAAGGTCGAACCCACAGAGATTGAATTACTACGACTCTTAATTTTAAAACCTAAATCTAATTAATATGAAAACGGATTTTGATTTTTAATTTAATTAAACTAAGAACAATAAAATAAATCTAAACTATGAAAGTAATTAAAGTTGTTTTAAAGATATTTAAAGGAAACCTAGGATTGCAAATCCACCACTAGCTTCATAATAAGGGTATTTATGCATTCAATTAGCTTATTAAGTTGGATGATAATGGAGAATTGTTGCTACAAGCCCAATTCCTCCGTCAAGAAAATAACTATGGTTCAAGCACCAACATAATCCATCTTCGGTTAGCACGAATTATCCCACACTAAACTAGGGTTGTGGTATAATCCGTCTAATCTAGGCATGGACTATTCAGATACTTGAGAGCACAATTCAATTTAAGCACCATTATATGTAAATAATCTAAACAAGCACAGCAAACATAGATCATTGAGCACACTACAGTCAAAATAGATCTAAGACAAGAATAAACTTTGAAAGTAATGATTTTAATCAATAGAAGCACGATTTATTTATAAAAATCCTCTAAACATGTAACTGTCATCCATACATAATAAAACTAAAATAAAACATAAAATACTCCCTATTACTCGGCTAATGAAACCCTAGATCTAGAGTCTAGTTGTCCATAGAAGTGGTAGATGGCAAGTAGTTGATGGAGGAGGCCATGGAAATCCTTGGTCTTCTTCTTCTTCTTCTTCTCCTCCTTGTTTTCCCCTCTTCAATGGCTGAAAGTATGGTTGTATATTGTGTGTATAATATTTTCCAACCCCTAAATTGAAGTAAAATAGGGTATATATAGATTTTAGGAAAGTTTTGGAAGCTTTCCTAACCCAAAACGCACTAAAACTGCTGTATTTTACAATCTGGACGCAATTAGGCAGTTTTGTTCTCGTAGGAATCATTAGTATACTGAAATACGCAAGTTCCATTTTTACACAGGTCGCACGCGCGGGCCGCGCGAGCGTGATATGGGGACCTCGCGCGAGCGGATCGCACGAGCGATTTCGGGATTTTTGCGCGAGCGGGTCGCGCGCGCGAGGTGCTTTTTCTTGCTTATTTTCTTCTGCTTTTTCACCCTGTTAGCCTGGTATACTTGATTTCTTCCAAATCCTGTCAGAAAATAGAAAACGAAGTAAAAAAATATATATAAAAAAGGATAAAAAAGTACTAACAAACGTGAATAAAGGCGTATAAATAGGATCTGTTCTCTCCCGATCATATATATATGTATACATCTATATATTTTTAATTAATTCTATTTTAGGTAAGGAGTGAGGACCACCACTTCTAGTATTAGGCTAGTAGTAGAGCATTGTCCACACACACATATAACGGCTACTTAACCATGGTGAAGTGGTGTTCTAACCGGTTGAAACTCAAAACCTGAGTGACTGTTTAGGAAGCGCACAACTAATTTTATGGTTCAAAAGTGTATTAGTTCTACAAATTTAAGTGTTCAGTAGAGATCCTTATGTTTGCGTAGGAGTCCAAGCTAACCTAAAACCGATTCTTTATAAAATTAACATAATGTTGGTATTCATAAGAACTCGATACGATAGATGTGGAACTGAAGCTAGTCTTGTTATGTGCACTCGCAAGCATAATCCTTATGGGTGTTCATCGGTCGGTTTTGATCGGGGTGGGGGGAGATTATGCGCCAAACTGATGTGGTCGGGGTGGTGGGGTTGGGACCGAAATTGATCGGCGGGGTGTTCGGGGTGGTCGATTTCGGTGTAGTTGGTTTCGATCGGGTTGTCGAGGTGAGGCAATGGTGGGGGATGTGGCTAGTGGTGGTGGACCAGAGGCAGTAGTAGACCTAGTGGTGGTGGATCTGAGGAAATAGTGGTGGTGGATCTGGCTAGTAGAGGTGGTGATGAGGCGGTGGTGGTGAATCTGAGGCTGGTGGTGGTAGATCTGGCTGGTGGAGGTGGTGGTGAGGTGGTGGTTGTGGTGGATCTGACTGGTAGAGGTGGTGGTGGTGACGGAGAGAGAGAGAGAGAGAGAGAGAGAGAGAGAGGGAGAGAGAGAGAAGGGGTGTCACGACCCATCTCGCTACGCGTGAGAATAGGACACGTGGCACGCCATCAAGGCTTATCCATTTCCATTAAAGGAAAACTGCAGCGGAAAACATAAGTAAAAATCCATTAAAATCAGAGTTAGAAAGAAAAGTTTTGCCCTATTGGAAACTGTAACACCCGTACCCGGGGAACGGGTTAATTATTTGTACTAATATGCATTAATTAGTAAAATTAGTGTATAAAATGGATTAAGGGGAGGCTTGGACTCGCCCAAGTAAAAAAGTGTTCAGAGAGGGACACTAGTTGGAAAAGTCCCCAGAGAGGTGGGACAGGTATTGAAATTTAACCCATTGAAGGGTAAATTGGTAATTTGCATTTTAAGTGATTAAATGCATTTTTATATGATTACATGGATAATTGCTAAGTTGCTTTTAATAGATATTGTTATGTGGTAGTATTAGTTTGGACACCCAAATAAGGGTATAAATGAAAAAGAGGTAAAATTAGTAGGTGCGATAACAATTTCACAAAATATGTGGGACCCACGTTGGGACCCATACGAAACTTAGACAAACACTCATTTGATAATTGGGTAGTTAATGGAATGTTTGGGGGATTTCATAATAAGAACTTAAGAAATTCCGGGGGTGTAAATGGGAAAAGGGCAAAATATTGCCAACACACCTTGCATGTGTGTGTATGTGGCATAAGAGAGTTAATCTCTCATTTCTACAGCAGAAAAATCAAAAGAAAACAAGAGAGAGCCGAGAGAGAAGACGGAGCTCGAGACGCCGACGCCGTAATTCCGCCGTTTCGTCGCCGCCGTTCGCCGGATTTACGATCCGAGACCACTTTTGGACTCGTGGAGGTGAGACGAACGTTTCTATACCTTTAATTTACGTTTAATTTGCGGGATTTTGGTAGTCCATACTTAACGGTAAGACGTCGTCTACCGAAATTCTTGTAGGATTTACTTGGTGAGGGAATTGGGCTCAAAATTGGGGAAATTCAGCATCCTCTAGGTGTAAATTGAGTAAAATCTGTGCATAAGGTGAGTTTTCTACACCTAAATCTGATTGTGTTTAATGGGTTCAAGCTATATGTGATGTTAGAGATGTTAATTCATGATTAGGAATCATAAAGATGTTAATTATGTGAATTCTATGTCAATTTTATGAAAACCATATGTTGATACATGAATATGTGTTATGTGTTTATATGTCTATGTGGTAGTCAATGAGCACCGGGGAAAATGGTTCATTGTTGGGAGTAATAAGGGTGGCGAAGAGGAAGAATCCGATAAATACGGAAGTCCAAGGAATAGAAGTGACCACAGGACCAAGGGAGGTCTTCGGGTCTGAATGAACCATATAACCGGTGACTCAGCGACTACGATAGTGTTTTATGTGTTAATTATAGCATTGCACGTGTTAAACATACAATCATGTTTAGAATGCTCACTAAGCAAATTGCTTAAGAAAACCGTTTTCCTATTTCTGTTGTGGTACATAACAACCACCGCAGGTTCGGAGCAAGGCTCGGAAAGGAGGTGAATCGAGCTTGGAAATGGGGAAAGGCTTAGGATTTATTGTATCAGTTTAACCGTATAATATGATGTAAATTATGGTTTGGGCTTATAGTGCTTAAGTTATAATGTTTTTAGTTGGAGGAGTTGTTGTTAAATCTTGTGAAACCTATGTAAGTCCTTTTGTTAAAACTATGGATTTTGTAGGTTCGTTGAGTTGGACCACCCCGGCAAGTCCGGGTGTATGTCACAACCATTTTGGGAAAGTTTGGTTTGTAACTAAGTTGAATGTAAAACTTTTGAACTCTTTTTATGTAAAATTCTATGTTCATACAAGGTTATGCAAGGTTTGGGCTTGTATGTCTTATTTTGACTCAATTGAGCTTGGGTACTAGTATTAAGAGTTTAAAAGTATTCCAATGTGTATTTGAGTTATGTCCAAGAGGTTTTATAAGCTTTCAAAAGTGTTTGGGTGAGTTCTAGCTTCATAATTTCGTGTGGGCAGGTTGAAAGTTGCTGCTGCAGAAATGGTTCTGCAGAGGGGCTTTCGACCGGTCGAAGGGACCCATTCGACCGGTCGAAAAACCCACTGCCAGCCCTTTAATTCTAGATGTTCACATGTTTTGTTTTAACTTTTAAAAGGCCAAGAGGGTACCTTTGGGGTCCCATTGACCTATAGAAACTTTACTTTTAATTACGAAAGTTGATAAGTATTTTTCGCAGGATTTCTTAATCGGCAAAGTTATACTAGTGTTATTTGGCTCAAACTTGTTTAATAAAGCTTCAAACTCTTCCTCCAAAATGTTTTCATGTATATTCTAGTTCTTAGCAAGGACTTGAGTTAGTTTCTTGTTTGAATTAATTGGAATGAATTGAAATCTTCCAACGGTTGCGTGGTTTGATGAGTTTCCGATGCTTTTGTGCACTTTTCGGTAGTTCTAAGTTGGTTGGGAAGTAGCCCCAAGTGACTAGTGTGTTTGGGGACTTCTTAGAATGTTAAATGGGGGAAAATATGGTTCAGAGGGTATCTGGACCGGTCGAATTGACCCGCTCGACCGGTCGAATGCCCCTCTGCACAAGACAGTGATTTCAAAGGTATTTTTCGTCGACTTTTACGGAAACGGGCATAACTCTTTGTAGAAAATTCGAATTCATGCGCCGTTTTTTGAATTGGAACCGGGACTCAAAGGGCTATCTTTTGATGTAAAATTTTGTCATATTTTATTAATGACCATTTTGCCCTTGGGCTATTTTATCTCAGCATAGTAGTTTTAAACTACTTCAAATCATGTTTTACCTTCATAACTAACATGGTTCTTACTTATGAGTGTATTTTGGGTGCGTATAGTCTTGTTACACGTGTCCTAATCCGTGGGGGCGGGTTAGGGGTGTGACAGTTTTTGGTATCAGAGCAATAGTTTAGAGCCTTTGGGATGAAAGACGTACGATGCGTAGTGTGCACACAACAACATATAGTTGCATGAACATGCATACACGTTTACTTAGCATGCTTTTAATGTTAATTAGCATGTTATTGAATTATTTAAAGTAACGTGTATGTGTGTGTAATAATGTGGGTGCCAGGCATTATGTCTGGAGGTGACACCTCAAACCGAATGGAACGAGTTGAAAGAGCAATTGAGGGATTGGTTCGAGTGGCTGAAACTCACGTGGTCGAGGAAAGACCGGTACAACCGAATCCAAATCCAAGGGAGGAAACCGTTACTATTTCAAAATTTCATAAACAGAAGCCAACAATATTCCGTGGGGAAGCCGACCCAATGAAGGCAAACTTTTGGATTTCTGATATGGAGAAGATCTTCAGGGTATTACCGTGTACAGAGGAGCAGAAAGTTCTATTTGCCGCTGACACATTAAAAGATGAGGCACAATATTGGTGGCGAACTAAGCTGGGTCCGAGTCAACCAACTACATGGGATCATTTTCTGGAAATATTTAACGAACAATATTTTCCAGAATCGTTTGGAGATCAAAAGGCTCAAGAGTTTATGGAGTTGGTGCAAGGGGGGAAATCAGTCCGGGAGTACTCAACACAATTTACGAGTTTGGGAAGATTTGCGGGAGATGTGATAACAACTGAAAAAGTGAAAGCAAGGAAATTTGTGGCGGGGCTTCGAAGTGATATTCGGGGACGAGTGACTGTATTCCGTCCAGAGACCTATGCTAAGGCTTTGGATATTGCTTCTATCGCTGAAAGAGATCTTGGGTATACATCGAGTATGCCACCACCACCGAGTCAACAAAGTAAACGACCAGGATCAAGTCAGTTCAGTGGTCAAGGTAGTGCAAAGAGGCAGAGTTCGGGAGGTTCGTCGGCCAGTAGTGGCAGTGGTTCTAGTGGGAACAAACCGAGGTGTCAAACTTGTCAGAAGTTTCATTGGGGACGATGCAATCAACTTCCAAATTTGAACACGTGTAATCTTTGCCGACAACCGGGGCATATTGCAAGAAATTGTCCGAACCAGAACTTGGATATGAGAGGTCGATGTTTTATCTGTAAAGAGTTAGGGCACCAAGCTAGAGATTGTCCTACCAAGCGTCAAGGAACTTCAGGCTCAGGTTCTTCCGCAGCTAGTGCCATCACACCAAGGTCTACTCAGCAACCCCCGAGGAGGGAACAACGGCAGGCGCGATCATTTCAGCTTAGGCCGGGAGAGAATGCTTCTGCCGATACCGTTGTCTCAGGTATGGTTCCCATTTGCTCACACTTAGCAAATGTACTTGTCGATTCGGGATCCACACATTCATTCGTGTCACACCACTTTGCTAGGAATCTAGATAAACCATTAGAGTTCCTAAACTATGATTTATCTGTCGCGATACCATTGGGGGCTCCGTTGGTTAGTTCGGGTGTGTTTAGAAAGTGTGAGATTAATGTGAATGGTAAAGAGTTAACTGTTGACTTGGTACCGTTAGTTATCCAGCATTTTGATGTTATATTGGGTATGGATTGGTTAGCAGCTAATCATGCTAATATTGATTGTAACACTAAAGGAGTAGCATTCCGTATTCCGAATCAAGATGAGTTTTATTTTCAAGGTAAGGGTGTTGTATCTCCACCGTATATCGTGTCAGCTATTGAAGCTTGTCGTTTGTTAAAGAAGGGATGTCGGGGGTTTCTATGTAGTATTCTTGATACTAAAGGTCTTGATTTAAAACTTGAAGATATTCCAATTGTTAGAGAATTTCCAGATGTGTTTCCAGAAGAATTACCCAGTGTGTTAATTGATCGGGAAATTGAGTTTGGTATCGATGTTATGCCGGGAACCCAACCAATTTCACGAGCACCATATCGAATGGCACCAGTTGAGTTGAAAGAGTTAAAGATACAGTTGCAAGAGTTGCTAGACAAGGGTTTTATCCGACCTAGTGTGTCCCCGTGGGGTGCACCTGTGCTATTTGTGAAGAAAAAAGATGGGACAATGCGGATGTGCATTGACTACCGAGAAATCAACAAAGTAACGATCAAGAATAAGTATCCATTGCCACGTATTGATGATTTATTCGATCAGCTTCAAGGGGCTCAGGTGTTTTCGAAAATTGACTTGAGGTCTGGATATCATCAACTGAAAGTTAAAGCAGAGGATGTAGAAAAGACGGCCTTTAGGACCCGATACGGACACTATGAATTCTTAGTGATGCCGTTTGGGGTTACTAATGCGCCAGCTGCCTTTATGGACTTAATGAATCGTATTTTTAAATCTTATTTAGATGAATTTGTAATTGTATTTATTGATGACATTCTAATTTATTCCAAGAGTCCGGAGGAACACGAGCAACACTTGAGATTGGTCTTGCAGCGACTTCGGGAGAAACAGTTGTTCGGGAAATTGAAAAAAAGTGAGTTTTGGTTAACAAGTGTCACTTTTCTAGGGCATGTGATCTCCAAGGAGGGTATTTCTGTAGACCCACAGAAAATAGAAGCTGTGCTGAATTGGTCGAGACCGACAAATGTGTCCGAAATTCGAAGTTTCTTGGGGTTAGCCGGATATTACAGAAGGTTTGTTAAAGACTTTTCTAGAATTGCAACGCCAATGACGAGGTTGATGAGAAAGGATGTACCGTTTGAGTGGAACAAGGAATGTGAAGATTGTTTTGTAGCATTGAAGAAAAAGTTGACTACGGCACCAATACTTTCGATTCCAACAAGCACTGGAAATTTCAGAATTTACAGTGATGCTTCTCACCAAGGCTTGGGATGTGTTTTGACACAAGATGACAAGGTAATAGCATATGCTTCAAGACAGTTGAGATCTCACGAAAAGAACTACCCGACACATGACTTGGAGTTAGCGGCGGTAATCTTCGCTTTGAAGATTTGGAGACATTATTTATACGGGGAAACTTGTGAAATCTTCACCGATCACAAAAGTCTAAAATATCTATTCACACAGAGAGATCTTAATATGCGACAAAGAAGGTGGTTGGAACTTATGAAAGATTATGACTTGAAAATTCAATATCACCCGGGAAAAGCAAATGTGGTTGCCGATGCCTTGAGCCGAAAGTCGTCGGAAAACTTAGCCTATGCCTTAACAACGCAAGAAGAGCTGGTGAAAGAATTTGAACAATTGAACCTTGAAGTAATTCCTAGAGTTAAGGGTGGTTTAATGGCTGCAATCGTGGCACAGCCGAGTCTTATTGGTGAAATTAAATCTAATCAACTTTTAGATCCAGAATTCAAGAAGATTGTGGATGAATTACCTGAGGGTAGAAGGCCGGAGTTCAGCTTTCAAGATGGTGTTCTGAGATACATCAATCGATTATGTGTTCCTAAAGTTGGAGATCTGAGAAATAAAGTTATGGAGGAAGCCCACAATACAAGATATTCTATACATCCGGGTAGTACCAAAATGTACCGAGACTTGCGAGAAATTTACTGGTGGAGTGGTATGAAGCGAGAAGTCGCAGAATTTGTGTCCAAATGTATGACATGCCAAAAAGTGAAACTGGAACACCAACGACCTGGGGGAGAATTACATCCGCTAGAGATACCGGAGTGGAAGTGGGAGCATATCACGATGGATTTTGTATCGGGATTTCCAAAATCTCAAAAGTCGAACGATAGTATTTGGGTCATTGTTGACCGGTTGACCAAGTCAGCCCATTTCTTACCTATCAAAACCAAGGATCCATCGAAACTTGCAGAGATTTATATTAGAGAAATTATACGGCTTCATGGAGCACCGATGTCGATAGTGTCAGATCGTGACACTCGGTTCGTGTCAAGATTTTGGGAGAGTTTACAGAGGGCTATGGGGACAGCTTTACATTTTAGTACTGCATTTCATCCCCAGACCGATGGTCAATCCGAACGAGTGATTCAAATTCTAGAAGACATGTTAAGGGTATGTGTTATGGATTTCAAGGCCGATTGGGAGACCCATTTGCCTTTAATCGAGTTCTCTTACAATAACAGTTTCCAAACCAGCATTGGAATGGCGCCTTACGAGGCATTGTACGGTAGAAAGTGTAGATCGCCGGTGTGTTGGACAGAAGTTGGAGAGAAACAACTTTTGGGACCAGAGATAGTGCAAATTACTACTGACAAGATCAAATTGATTAAACAACGATTACAAACGGCTCAGAGTCGTTATAAAAGCTATGCGGATACGGGTAGAAGACCGTTGGAGTTCGAGGTGGGTGACTATGTGTTTTTGAAAGTATCACCTTCAAAAGGCATAGCACGATTTGGTAAGCGAGGTAAGCTCAGCCCGAGGTATGTTGGGCCATATTTGATTCTTAACCGGGTGGGACCGTTAGCTTATCGGTTGGAATTACCACAAGAATTGGCGAATGTTCATAACGTATTCCACGTATCGATGCTTCGATGTTATGTGCCGGATTCAAAACATGTTATCATTCCAGAACCATTGGAGATTCGAGAAGATTTGACTTACGTAGAGCATCCAGTACAAATCCTTGATAGGAAGGATCAAGTGTTGAGGACTAAAGTGATTCCCTTGGTGATGGTTCAATGGCGAAGCCATTCAGTGGAAGAGGCTACTTGGGAGCGGGAGGATGAGATCCGAGCCAAGTACCCGCATCTCTTTAATTCTTGAGGTAAGAGTAAGTTTGGGGACCAAACTCCCTTTTAGGGAGGGAGAAATGTAACACCCGTACCCGGGGAACGGGTTAATTATTTGTACTAATATGCATTAATTAGTAAAATTAGTGTATAAAATGGATTAAGGGGAGGCTTGGACTCGCCCAAGTAAAAAAGTGTTCAGAGAGGGACACTAGTTGGAAAAGTCCCCAGAGAGGTGGGACAGGTATTGAAATTTAACCCATTGAAGGGTAAATTGGTAATTTGCATTTTAAGTGATTAAATGCATTTTTATATGATTACATGGATAATTGCTAAGTTGCTTTTAATAGATATTGTTATGTGGTAGTATTAGTTTGGACACCCAAATAAGGGTATAAATGAAAAAGATGTAAAATTAGTAGGTGCGATAACAATTTCACAAAATATGTGGGACCCACGTTGGGACCCATACGAAACTTAGACAAACACTCATTTGATAATTGGGTAGTTAATGGAATGTTTGGGGGATTTCATAATAAGAACTTAAGAAATTCCGGGGGTGTAAATGGGAAAAGGGCAAAATATTGCCAACACACCTTGCATGTGTGTGTATGTGGCATAAGAGAGTTAATCTCTCATTTCTACAGCAGAAAAATCAAAAGAAAACAAGAGAGAGCCGAGAGAGAAGACGGAGCTCGAGACGCCGACGCCGTAATTCCGCCGTTTCGTCGCCGCCGTTCGCCGGATTTACGATCCGAGACCACTTTTGGACTCGTGGAGGTGAGACGAACGTTTCTATACCTTTAATTTACGTTTAATTTGCGGGATTTTGGTAGTCCATACTTAACGGTAAGACGTCGTCTACCGAAATTCTTGTAGGATTTACTTGGTGAGGGAATTGGGCTCAAAATTGGGGAAATTCAGCATCCTCTAGGTGTAAATTGAGTAAAATCTGTGCATAAGGTGAGTTTTCTACACCTAAATCTGATTGTGTTTAATGGGTTCAAGCTATATGTGATGTTAGAGATGTTAATTCATGATTAGGAATCATAAAGATGTTAATTATGTGAATTCTATGTCAATTTTATGAAAACCATATGTTGATACATGAATATGTGTTATGTGTTTATATGTCTATGTGGTAGTCAATGAGCACCGGGGAAAATGGTTCATTGTTGGGAGTAATAAGGGTGGCGAAGAGGAAGAATCCGATAAATACGGAAGTCCAAGGAATAGAAGTGACCACGGGACCAAGGGAGGTCTTCGGGTCTGAATGAACCATATAACCGGTGACTCAGCGACTACGATAGTGTTTTATGTGTTAATTATAGCATTGCACGTGTTAAACATACAATCATGTTTAGAATGCTCACTAAGCAAATTGCTTAAGAAAACCGTTTTCCTATTTCTGTTGTGGTACATAACAACCACCGCAGGTTCGGAGCAAGGCTCGGAAAGGAGGTGAATCGAGCTTGGAAATGGGGAAAGGCTTAGGATTTATTGTATCAGTTTAACCGTATAATATGATGTAAATTATGGTTTGGGCTTATAGTGCTTAAGTTATAATGTTTTTAGTTGGAGGAGTTGTTGTTAAATCTTGTGAAACCTATGTAAGTCCTTTTGTTAAAACTATGGATTTTGTAGGTTCGTTGAGTTGGACCACCCCGGCAAGTCCGGGTGTATGTCACAACCATTTTGGGCAAGTTTGGTTTGTAACTAAGTTGAATGTAAAACTTTTGAACTCTTTTTATGTAAAATTCTATGTTCATACAAGGTTATGCAAGGTTTGGGCTTGTATGTCTTATTTTGACTCAATTGAGCTTGGGTACTAGTATTAAGAGTTTAAAAGTATTCCAATGTGTATTTGAGTTATGTCCAAGAGGTTTTATAAGCTTTCAAAAGTGTTTGGGTGAGTTCTAGCTTCATAATTTCGTGTGGGCAGGTTGAAAGTTGCTGCTGCAGAAATGGTTCTGCAGAGGGGCTTTCGACCGGTCGAAGGGACCCATTCGACCGGTCGAAAAACTCACTGCCAGCCCTTTAATTCTAGATGTTCACATGTTTTGTTTTAACTTTTAAAAGGCCAAGAGGGTACCTTTGGGGTCCCATTGACCTATAGAAACTTTACTTTTAATTACGAAAGTTGATAAGTATTTTTCGCAGGATTTCTTAATCGGCAAAGTTATACTAGTGTTATTTGACTCAAACTTGTTTAATAAAGCTTCAAACTCTTCCTCCAAAATGTTTTCATGTATATTCTAGTTCTTAGCAAGGACTTGAGTTAGTTTCTTGTTTGAATTAATTGGAATGAATTGAAATCTTCCAACGGTTGCGTGGTTTGATGAGTTTCCGATGCTTTTGTGCACTTTTCGGTAGTTCTAAGTTGGTTGGGAAGTAGCCCCAAGTGACTAGTGTGTTTGGGGACTTCTTAGAATGTTAAATGGGGGAAAATATGGTTCAGAGGGTATCTGGACCGGTCGAATTGACCCGCTCGACCGGTCGAATGCCCCTCTGCACAAGACAGTGATTTCAAAGGTATTTTTCGTCGACTTTTACGGAAACGGGCATAACTCTTTGTAGAAAATTCGAATTCATGCGCCGTTTTTTGAATTGGAACCGGGACTCAAAGGGCTATCTTTTGATGTAAAATTTTGTCATATTTTATTAATGACCATTTTGCCCTTGGGCTATTTTATCTCAGCATAGTAGTTTTAAACTACTTCAAATCATGTTTTACCTTCATAACTAACATGGTTCTTACTTATGAGTGTATTTTGGGTGCGTATAGTCTTGTTACACGTGTCCTAATCCGTGGGGGCAGGTTAGGGGTGTGACAGAAACACTTCCAAAAGAATACATTTTGAAGAACAGAGGCCCAGTCGACTGATCGGGGACCCAGTCGACTGACCATCAAAAGCATTAAGTTTAAAAGATTAATAGCCCGGTCCAGTCGACTGTGTAGGGGACCCAGTCGACTGGTGCCTAAATTTATCAGTCGACTGAAGTTGTTCGGTCGACTGATACTCAATTCAAGCAGAATGACCTTCCCTAGGGCATCATCCAGTCAACTGTTTTCTCACCCAGTCGACTGTTCCCCAAACATACAAGGCAGTATTCAGTTTAAAATAGTGATCCAGTTGACTGAATAAGAAACCAGTCGACTGATCTGCATCAGCACATCAAGTATTCAGCAGAATTACAAGCTTAGGCTTTCCGATTCAAAACCAACGCAAACACAGGAGTAACCCAACGATTCAAAACATAACTACAAGAGTTTACTAGCGCTTACAATACTACAATCTCTCCTAAATTCTAGACTAAACACGTTACGAATTTAAAGTTCTTATTACAAGTTTAGTAAGAACCCAAAAGTATAAACAAGTATGATTCCCCCAGCATTTCTCGCCCTCACTCTTCTCGCTTCTTCTTGCCCATTTTCTTTTCACCTACAATGGAGGAAATCTCCACTACTCAGCTATACGCTGAGTGTACAATTCTAAACAAATGCATATGAGGCAATTCATGTTTTAAACATCTAAATCACATAATTTAGTCTCCGGGAAGAGAGATACGCATTCACCCAATATATCGGCATGTCTTAAATCTTAAATCGTGATGCCAATGGTTAGCCAATGATCACTCAACCATTGCATCCATCTGCTCTGGTTGGCCACTTCCCACACCAAGCAAGTAGTCATCACTATTATAAACTCTCAAACATCGAGATGCGTGCACCGGCATAAAATTATATCCAACTCTCCTTTGACCCACATAAACATTTAGCATACTCACATAATCATGTCACCATGTTTTTCTATACATACTCGGTAAAATTAATGGGCCTAATTTAACACATAAGTTTGCCCGAATCACAATTCATACAAAATATCTAAAACATCCAAATTCCTTATATCACATAGGTTCGGAATTCATACCTCGAGCTATATCTCTCAAACTTCAGGAGATGTACTAGGAGACAAAATAAATGTCAGATCTCCGATCTTAAGCGATTCCTACAAGTATAGACATGTTTTTCCCAAATTCTTAAAATTAACTTTTCAGAAAAACTTTGCCAAACGAGGCCTAAGATGTATCAAAATGAAGCTCTTACCTCTAGGAGTCCAAATATGAAATATGGCTGAAAACTGACAGACGAACGGTTGCCGTTTGTCGTCGGAAAGGTCGTAGGATCAAATCTCCTTTCTCTCTCCTCTCTCTAGATATTTTGAAAGTTTGGATAATAATGAAATCTCATCCACTACTATTTATAGGTGCAACTCTCGGGAATTACGTTTACCTCCCCACAAGTTCTTAAAACTTCTAATTAACTCCTGAAATGTTGCACACGTCCATTTTATGACTTTACGAGTTAAAACTAAAATTTATAAAAGTTTTCATCTAGGTTCCGTTTGGGTCCAAAATATACATCCAAAAACTAAATTCCGTGAAATCTCTACACCACCTACCTTTTATATAACGTGTCACTATGTTCTCACCACAGTGTTCAAAATGTTCTACAGCGATATCAAGACTACCAGAATTTACTCTACACAGGTAAATTTACTATTCATGAAAATACCAGATATCTCAAATAACATTTAATCACATAAATGTCATTTAATCGTGTTGATGCCACATGATTTCTTATTGTCGTGTCTTTGATTGACACCTCACCGTTGACCTCCATTCAACCTCACTCTCAATTATCAACTAACAGTGATAATTCACAAAATTTCATTTATGCATTTTAAAATCATGATTTTTTGAAACGGGCGTGACAGGGGGGGCCTACCTCTGGTCCTCTGGAGTTGGAGCCTTGGAGGTGATGGCAGCGACGTGGTGTTGATGGTGGTAGAGATCGAGAGAAAGATAAGAGAGGCGATTCAAGAAAAGAGAGGAAAAGAAAGAAATAGTACCTTGGTTGAATATGTAAATGTGGTGGCGGCGGCGGCTTCCCAAATCTGTTGTGGCTTCCAACGAAGGAGAGTGATGCGGTGGTGGTGGCGTCAAGTGGTGGAGACTAGATGAGGTTGGGAAGTGCTAAACGTTAGAGTGAGGGAGGCTGAAGAAAAAAGAGGCTAGGGTTTAATTCTCTTTAAGTGTTTATATATTATGTGGAATGTGTGGCTAAGATTGGGGGTATGGTAAATGAATGGCTAAGATGAGAGGGCCAGCTATAGAAATGTATTGCATTAGTAAATTACTTTTGGTCGGGTTCGGGGTTGATTTTATCCACCCCACCGTCGAACTGAACTTTCGGTTCCTCTCTTTACCCCTTGACCAATCACCGACCGATACCCTGAGACACCGAAATTTTTGGTCGGGGTCGGGTTACAAGGAGATTTGAACAGCCCTAATAATCCTGATCGGGTTGGCCAGGAAATATGAAAAAGGGATCATGATCTCACTATACTATATATGTTGGTACGATAAAGAGTCAATTTTTGGATCATTTTCAACAAGATAGAGACTCATGTCTACATAAAAAGTAGTTACACAAATAAGAAGCCATTGCAGGCCAACCCATTCTCTTGAGACCATGGAAACCCAACCTTACTTTGGACAAGGCAACTGTTCATTCTATTCCGATATGGGTTAATCTTTTTGGTATTCCGTTAGAGTTCTGGAACCCTAAAGGCCTTAGTTTTATTGCTAGCTTTATTGGTAAGCCACTGCAAGTGGACAGAATGACGGCCAGTCGTAGACGCATTTCCTATGCTAGAGTGTGTGTAGAGGTTATTGGTGAGCAAGAAGTCATCAAACAGTTTGCCCTTGAAACAGAAGATGAGAAAGGTGAGGCAGTCTTGACTAAGATAAATGTGGAGTACCAATGGACTCCCACCAGGTGTTCCAAGTGCTCCATCTTTGGACATGATTGCTCCAAGGTTGTGCAACAGAGGTCCGTTCTGAATTCCCAGCGAGCTTGGCCTAACCAACCAAGTTACTTGAATCCTAAAAGTACCTACAACAATAAAACAGAGACAAGAAAGTAGAAAGTGGTTAATATGAAAAAGAAATGGCAGAAGTGTGTAGAGGAATCTATTAAGGCTGTGACCCCCATAGTATTGGCAATATGTTCACTGTTCTGGCATACAGATAAGGGTATGGACCACAAGTCCGGGAGTGTGGAAGATGTAGCCTATGTTCGGGATTTGTGTTCATGAGCTAGCTCCTCTAATCATATCTATGGTGTGCATGAAGATGACATTCGTGAAGTTCCTTTTGGCTCACATGAAATGACGATTGATGGTTTAGGTGATGTTCCTGACCCAGCCACCAAGGGTGACCCTGAGTTTGAGGAAGATCCCCTAGCCCTCGGTAGTCCCATTTCTAACAGACAGAAGAAGTGGGAGGCAAAAATAAAATTCAGCGGAAGTCGCCCCAAGGGTTGCCATAGATAGTCTTTTGTACTTGCATTGCTTTTCTTTGGGTCCTTTTTTGTTGTTGGGCCATGTTTAGCCTATCTTCTTTTTGTCTTTTGTTGTTTAGGCTATGTTCCCGTTGTTGGTTGGGAAGGGTGTCTCTCCTTCTTTTGGGTCGAATAGCTTCCCTTCCTATTTTCTCTCTGTCTTTGCACTGATTGACTATCCAGCGGTATGCCCATTTGTTTCCTTTGTAGATGCCGTTTGACTTTTCTTTTTTCATTAACCTTTTTTCTGAAGAAAAAAAAATGGATTCTTTTGTAACTACAAAATTGGTTCTCGGTGTACCCAAACAGCCTCTGATGCTTGGTGAAGTGTGGTGTTCCAACCAGTTCAAACTCCAAACTTTATACATGGTGAAGTAATATAAAACGAGTTCACCTCTGACCTACCCTTTGTAGTTTACAAAAGTTACTTGACTATAGTTAAAAATATAAAATTAAATAAAATAATTGCTCTCTACTAACTAATTACATATTTTCGAAGCAAAAATAAACTAAATACGTATTTAAATATCTCCCAAAAAAAAAAAACTAAACATCGAAATTATACATGTATTCATCATATCAACAAGACTCATTGACCAGATCAAGGGTTTCATTGAACATTCAATGGTAGACATAAATTAATAGTTTTGTTATAGTGCATGTTTTTAATTATGAAACTTATTTCTAAATTCACTTGAGTGACTCATCACTCAAGCCAAGTATGTTAGATATGTCAAAATCCAAAATGTCAAAACTAAGATTTGAAGTTAATGAGAGCATTTTTGCTCACTCATTTTTTGTTATCATTGTTCATCGAGTTTTTCATTTGGTGATATGTGTCACATTATATTTCTGTTTTACTTCTGTACTATCAACATAATTACTGAAATGAGACACATGTCACCAAGTGAATACCTGCGTGAGCAATGGTGAAATAAAATGGGTGAGCAAAAATGCTTTCAAAATTAAGACAGTATCAATTACCAATCCTCTTTGCATGAGCTGTGGAACTTGTGATTTGTGAAGCCAGCCATTGGGAATACCTCAATATGGCCACCAGAGTTACAATCAGATGCTGGCGTAGCGAATCGTTCCAATTGTCAACAACATTTGGTTTCACTTTTTTGAGTATATACAGTATTATTCTGGAACTTAATTGATATATATATATATATATATATTTACATATAAATATTGTCTATGTCCAAACCATGAATTCTTATTAGAGGGACTAAAGTGGAAAAAGAAGGGGAAAAAAAAATATATGCCGAGCTGAAAAATAATTTCTACTCCGTACAATATAGGGGATGGGCCCAGCCCGCATACTTCCGCCTTTGTCTACATGAACACAAACACTATGTGCACCAATAGAATTCTAAAGAACTGGACCCAATTATTATCATTTTCCAAACTCAGCATAAGTTTGAAATTGCAGACAACCACATTGTCATTAATTGAAAATTAGCAATTAAGTTCAAGCTTCCCATTTGCAATTAATTATGGATTATTATTATTATTACTAGGGTAAGTTTATCGTGAGCAGCTTCTCATATAAGAAGGCGAATTTTAACCGTTGGATGAGAATTTAACAATAAATGCATCTCCAAATTATTGTGAGTCTTCTAATTCAACGGTTAAAATCCGCCTTCTCATATGAGAAACTTCTCATAATAGAGTTACCCTATTATTAATGATTAATTTAGAGACATCACTAACTCTGATTTGCTACCTCTAGTGGTGCATGCCATAGCTACAAACAATAGGCCCTCTTTGGTCCATTCATGGAAAGAGCATTGGGCCCGAACATAGTGGAGCCCAGACACACCGAACAGCCAATAATGTTTAGTATTGGGATTGTCATTTGTAACTATTGTGTACTTCTCTAAGAAGCAATTGGGGTGTGCCCCTATTTGTGAATTTTGTCTCACAGATATCACACCTCAGCATGAGGTAAGAATTGATTTTGTTGAAGTGAATTCTTAATTAAGAATTAAACTTGTATTATTCACTTAAAAATGTCCAAAAGTTGGTGAACATGGATCTACATCATCATAGGCCTCAATCGAATAATGAAGATTGAGGCACATAAATGTAAAATAGAAAAGGAAAAAACCCACAAAAAAAAAAAAAAAAAAAAAACGAGCTTTGTTGAGATTAAAGACAACTTAAAGTGGATATTGAGGATAAGTCATTCCAATGTCCATAGACCAAATTACCATCATCTTCATCCTCTAACCTTAGCCAAACCCTAGTCACCTCTGACCACTACCCTAGTCACCTTCGGCTATCACTGCCATCTCCGGCGACCACCATCTCACCTTCTCCGGTGACCACCGCCGCCTATCATCCTCCGTCCTTCCTTCCTCCCTCTCCTACTTTAAAACTGTTTATTTCTTTCTCTCACTCTAAAACTCTCTCTGTAGCAACCTGTACTTTCGCGTCCCTAATAATAAATAAAATGTCATTTTCTATTTTATTAGTGTGTACTATTTGTAGTTATGGTATTATTTTTAATAAATAAATAATATTTGTGTTAACATTTAATAATGCAATGCCGTTAATTTTACAACCCTTAGTAATTTTAATTTTGTTATTACTACTTAAGACTGCGCCCGTAAGTTACCTTATGATTTGGGATTAGAACCATTAATAAAATGTAATATCACGTCGCCTACATTTTTGTCCCTAATAATTTTATTTGGGACATTTTAATTTAACTAACTGACCAAACCAGATCAAACCAACCAATTGTATTAACCACGTGAACTGATTGATTTAACCATTGGCTACGACATTGTAGCAACTAGTTGATATGCTATGATTGGATTTACAACAAATTGTGAAGATGTGGGCTTGTGTTTTAACCACATACTTTACCTACTGATGGTAAAAGAAGTGATGTTAATCTCATGGATAAAAAGAGCCGAGATGTGTGCTCATTCTAACCATATATCTTAACAACTAAATTGCCTATATAAAGGCAAGTGCTAGCACAAGCAACATACCCACATTCAAACAAATACAAAGCTCTCAGTAGCTCTCTCTCACTTGCTCACAAGCACAGTACAATTTTAGAAGTGCTAAGTAGAAAAGGAAGAACATCACAGTAGGAGCTCCATTGCCATTATAGCTCAAAGCTTATATTACGGATATTTACGAAATCTTTCAGTCTCTTAGTCCAGTCACTACGAAGAACTGTGAGTCTCTTGAACCCACTCTTAATGTACTTTAAGTCATTACGCGCTATCTGTAGGTTTCGAAAATAAGTGAATATGTATAGATATGTACATATAGCCATGGAGGTACAAAATTAGTGGTACCAAAAATGTTAACGAAAACTTATTCTGTAAATTAACAATGAAATATTAGGATCCCAATTAGTCCCCCTTGAAATAGTTTGTTGATTGGTTAGTTCCTTGACCCCAAGGTTGAGAGTTTAATACTTGCTACTTACATATAAGTTTGTAAATTATTATTTTTATCATAAAAATAAATAGTAAATATATTAGTATAAAATAAGTGTTAAAAGTACTTATTGACTCTATCAAATTATGTATTGTTGTTAACATATTAGAGGTCATTTTTATATAGTTTTGTAATTTATCAAATTATAAAACTAAGACTTGATGTTGTTAATAAATAAATTAGTGGTCGTATAACTAATATTTTAATTATTTCAAAATACATTTGGTACTTCTAAATTTATGGAAAAATAGCAGAATTGTATTTCAATGCCTTGTTTTTATTAAAAATAATGTACCCTCTACTTTTATATATTTATGTCATTAAGAAGGGCCTTGTGACTAAATTTATATATTATTTTATCTTCTAAAAATTGTAATAAAAATTCTATGACACCGAAAATTACGTCGTCAGTTTCCTAAAATCAAATTAAGCTAAATTGGTTCACTTGATAATAATCACATGTTTAAAACAACCACTGTCATGTTAAAGAACATTGTAAATGGAATAAGTTATACACGTGCATAGTCGAGTTGGCATGTTGGAAAGGGGTCGTTTGGGTCAACATATACATTTGTGAGAAATAAGTAAAGAAAGAGTGTCTTGAGTTGTGTTACTGATCGGGAGAGAACAAATCCTATTTATACGCCTTAACGAGCATTTGTTAGTACCTTTTTATCCTGTTTTTGTATATTTTTAGTTCGTTTTCTATTTTCTGACAGGTTTTGGAAGAAATCAAGTATATCAGGCTAAACAGGGTGAAAAAGCAGAAGAAAAGAAGCTGAAAAAGCCACCTCGCGCGCGCGACCCGCTCGCGCGAGAATCCAGAATTCGATCGCGCGACTCGCGCGCGCGACCTGCCAAATGACGCTCTCGCGCGGCCCGCGCGCGCGATATGTGCAAAAAGCAAAGATACGTATTTCAGTATACTGAAAACTCCTGTGCAAACGAGACGTCCTAACTGCGTCCAGATTGTAAAATATATCAGTTTCAGTTCGTTTCGGGTTAGGAAAGCTTCCAAAGCTTGTGTAAACTCTATATATACTTAGTTTTTATAATTTTTATGGGTTAGACATTGTTAGACTCTATTATATAAAAATACATACAGCCATATATACATATACTTCCATCCATAGAAGAGGAAAAAGCAAGGAGAAGAAGAAGAAGACCAAGGATCTCCATGGCCTCCTCCATCAACTACTTGCCGATCTCCACTTCCATGGCAGCTTAGACATAGATCTAGGGTTTCAATGAAACCCTAGCCAAGTAATAGGGTTTTATTTATGTTTTTTATTTTAGTTTTATTATATATGGATGACAGTCACATGTTTCAAGGATTTTTATAAATAAATCGAACTTTTATTGATTAAATCATTGCTTTCAAAGTTTATTCTTGTCTTAGATCTATTTTGACTGTGATGTGCTCAATGATCAATGCTTGTTGTGCTTGTTTAGATTATTTACATGTGATGGTGCTTTATTGATTTGTGCTATCAAGTATCCGAATAATCCATGCCTAGATTAGACGAATTATGTCACAACCCTAGTTTAGTGTGGGGTAATTCGTGCTAACCGAAGATGGAATATGTTAGTGCTTGAACCATGATTATTCTCTTGACGGGGGAATTGGGCTTGTAGCCACAATTCCCCATTATCATCCAACTTAATAGGCTAAAGTAATTCATAAATATTCCTATTATGAAGCTAGTGGTGGATTTGCAATCCTAGGTTCCTTTAAACATATTTATAAAAACACTTTTTAATTGCTTTCGTAATTTAGATTTATTTTTATTGTTATTAGTTTAATTAAAATTCAAATCCAATTCCGTTTTCTTAATTAATTAAATTAAGGTTTTAAAATTAAAGCATTGTAGTATTTCAATCTCTGTGGATTCGACCTTTACTTTCACTACTACAAATCTTTAGAAAAGTAAAGTATACTTTTTATATCTTGATACTGACAACATCAAATTTTTGGCGCCATTGCCGGGGATTGCATTACTACCTTTAATTTTATAATCTTAGTTTAGTTAATTCGTAAATATTAGATTAGTTTTTATTCTTCTTATTTTTCGTTTTTGTTTTAAATTACTAACTTGTTCTTTTATTTTATAGGTTTTCGAGTCATCAAATTCCAACGTTTCCGAGTGGAGTAGCTAATTACATCAATTCGTGCCAACGCAAATAAAATAAATAAAAAAATTAAGTAAACTGCTCGCTTTAACTTCGCATCAAATCACTGTAAGTCAGGGCGTTGAGACGCAATTACTTGCATTAGGTTAGTTGTGGAGTGAACATTGCATTAGCTAGGAAACCCGGGGCACTGGGCTTGACGCGGTCATTGCATTACAGGATAATATTCATGCATCATAGTAGTACTGTGTGCTTGCTTGTCGTCTTATTTGCGTGATTGCTATTTGTTTTTTTTGTTTAGTCAGTCTTTGTTTTTAGTTTCTTTTTCTTTAATTTAGTTTATGTTAGGTACACGTTCAAATAAACCAGAATTAAAATCTTTCGATCTTGAACTTGAGCGTACCTTAAGAACTAGTAAGTCCACAACCCAAGCTTCTAGGGTTGGGTTGCAAGACGACGAATCAACTCCGATTCCGTCGTCGTTGTTTGAGGCCGAAATTCAAAGTACCCGTGAACGGTTAAGGAAAACTCGAACTTTGAAAATCGAACCGATTAAAATGGTTGACGGTGGAAATAACAATAACAATCAAAACGACGGTGCTAATATGAATAATCTTAATATACCACCACCTCCTCCACTTATAAATTATTTTATTCCTACTACTTACACGCCACAAGCCGGTATCGAATTACCGGAGGCGACGGCATCTCACTTTGAGATAAAGTCGTCTACGATCTCGCTACTTCCGTCTTTCCATGGCCGTCTAAATGAAGATCCATTTCAACACTTAGGAGATTTTCAGGACATATGCTCTACTTTGAAAATCCAAAACTTAAATGACGATGAATTAAAATTGCGGCTCTTTCCATTTTCCTTAAGAGACAAAGCTAAGTATTGGCTTCAATCACTTGAGCCAAACACAATTAAAACATGGGAAGCCTTACACACCGCATTTTTACAAAAGTTTTTTCCTATTATGCGTACAAATCAAATAAGGAAATCTATCACTAATTTTATAATGCAAGATGGGGAAACGCTTTACGATACGTGGGAGAAATTTAAAGAATTATTACGCTCTTGCCCACATCATCAGGTTCCTAAGTGGCAACTTGTTCAGGTCTTCTACGAGGGACTAATTCCCTCTGTTCGTAATACCGTCGATGCTGTTTGTGCGGGAACTTTCCAACACAAAAGCGCCGATGAGGCCTGGAAAATTTTTGAAACTTTAAGCGAGAACTCGATGCATCAGGCTGTGTCGGTACGTTCGGAAGGATATCTTCCTCCACCCAAACGAGAGGTGAAGTTTGAGTCGAGTCATTCTATTGAATTTCAAGAATTATCTAAAAAACTCGACCGCCTTATGACAATGAATCAAGCGACAACTGCACCTCCTCACTAAGTATGTGAACTGTGTTCTGCACCGTCACATAATATCTTTGCATGCCCATTGGCATCTCAGTTTCCCGAATTTGTGGAGCAACACGTAAATGCTATGCAACAATTCCCACAAAATAATTATACTCCTAGGTCGAATAATTTTCCTAACACTTATCGACCCCAATTTCAACAAAATCGATACCAACACCCTCCTCCTAATCCTAACCCCCCAAGGACTAACGCTTTTGAGGAGACGGTGTTGGCTTCCCTTAAGAATATTGAAACTCAAGTCCAAGCACAAGCACAAATAGTGCACTCTCACACACAATCCATTGCGAAGCTTGAGTCCCAAATTGGACAAATAGCGAATACAATGAGTCATAGGAACGAGGGAAAGTTGCATGCGCAAACTATTCAAAATCCTAAGGGACAATATGAGATTAAGGGGTCGAGTGAACAAGTAAACGCCGTATCGACTAGGACGACTATTTGGGAAGATGAAGTTGTTAAGATTCCGGATCAAAATGACGTTAAATCGAATAAAGAAGAGGGTGAGGAGATGAGTCAAAATAAGAAAGATAAAGAACCGGTCCCAACTAACTATGTTCCAAAGTTACCTTTTCTACCCAATGTTGAGGAACCGTCTAATTTTCCAAAGAAAAAAAATCAAAAACTGAGGATATACTCGAGGTGTTTAAACAAGTTAAAATCAATATTCCATTCCTCGATGCGATAAAACAAATTCCCGCTTATGCTAAATGTCTTAAAGACCTATGTACGCAAAAATGCAAAATACGCAGTCATACTCCTAAAAAGGTCTTCCTCACGGAAAAAGTAAGTTCAGTTTTTCAACACGCTCCTCCGAAGTATAAGGATCCCGGTACGCCTACGATTTCATGTGTCATAGGTGACACTATCATTCATCGGGCTCTCCTTGACTTAGGAGCTAGTGTTAACCTCTTACCTTATCATGTCTACCAACAATTAGGACTAGGTGAACTTAAACCTACGACCGCTACTATTCAATTAGCGGATCGTTCTGTTAAAGTACCTAGGGGAGTCGTCGAAGACATCTTAGTTAAAGTTGATCAATGTTTTTATCCTGTTGATTTTATGGTCCTTGACACCGAACCGGTGCTAGATGCTAGAAAATACACTCCTGTTTTTCTTGGTCGTCCATTCTTATTCACGGCCAACGCACGTGTCAATTGTAGAACAGGGGTGATGAAAGTGTCGTTCGGAAATATAAAATTAAAATTAAATGTTTTTAATGCTGCTGATCAACCTACTAAAGACGACGATAACCTATGTGAGGCGGAATGTGATGTGATACGGAATATTGAGCCTAAGAACGTAATAAATATGAGTGCGGGGAATAATATAGTGAATGATGAGTGGATGAATCCTAATACCTCGGCCCCTAATGAAGAATTTACTCGAAAGGTAAAGAATCGATGTAATAACGATAAAGGTGAGCCGTCAAATGAATTAACACATAGTGACCTTGTTTCGACGTTTCACCGGAATCTCCCTAATGCCCTAAAGGGTACAAAATCGGAGTTACGGCCTCCATAAATCTTGAGCTCGAACGGTCTAGCTAAAGACGTAAAAGATAGCGCTTCTTGGGAGGCAACCCAAGCTTAATTTCGTCGGTTCTCTTTGTTTTTGAGTCGTTTTGGTCAGTCTTAGAGTTTTCTGGACAGGTTTGGGGGTCAGAATTAATTTATTTTAATATTATATACATAATTTTAGCCACAAAATGGAAAAAACTGAACTCGCGCGCGCTACCTGCTCGCGCGGTCCGCTGGCGCGAGTTTGTGACTTAGTGGAATTTTCTTTCTTTTTCTTATATGATGCCTCAGCTTTTTCTCGCGCCTCATTTCGCGGTCGCGAGGTGGCTCGCTGGCGCGAGATTTAAAAAAAAAAATGGGAATTCGCGCGCGCGACCACTGAAGGAAAAAGAGGTTTAAAGTTAGAGTTTAAACGCGCAGCGGAAATAGGTTAAGTTATAAAACTTTTGGTATTCCAGGATCTACTACTCGTCAATTCCATAGATGCGAACAAGGGGGTGCAAGAATTATACCTTAATGTCTTGAACCCAATTCTGAAACTTTAACTTCCAGCAGCCTCCACTAGATGATCTTCACCCTTATGACTCCTGTGGATGCCTGCCGGAAAGACTAGGGTTGGTGGGAACCCTAATAGAGAGGATAGGAAGGTTTTGGGAAGACTATAATAGTTTCTGCAGCTTCTGCGTATAAAAACGACGATCATCTTCTTCCAGAACGCAGCTGCCCTATTTATAGATTTCCAGAACCGACCTAGACTTCGATCGATCGAAGTGACTTCGATCGATCGAACCTTCGATCGATCGAACCATTCTCGATCGATCGAACCTGCTGACTTCAATCGATCGAACAATCTTCGATCGATCGAACCTGTCTTAACAGCTTCCTCAAGTGTCTTTCCAAGCATCCTAGCGGAGCTAAGAGTGGGACCTCCTAGGCTCTTTATTGTTGGCTCAGACCAGTTTGTTAATTACCATGACCAAACTCTTTGATCAGCAAACTAACTAACTGGTCAGTTAACGTTTATTCCACTATAAAACGATAACTGAACTCCAACACAAAAGAACATATCCGAAGCGATAACTAGACTTGTATGGTGTACTAATGTCCCTCTACCGTCAGCATTCGTAATCATATTCAGGTAGTCGGATAACTGTTACTGTCAACCTGAATCATGATTACTTCTTGTATTCCTTGAGTCCCATTCACTACTCATGATTACCAAACATGTTGATAACTCTTATCAACAAGACTGCAGTACTCAGTAATCAACTTGGTGACATTCTCAAGGGAATGCTTACTCTGAATCAGAGGGTAGATTCTATCTTGACAATATATGTTCACAACCCTATGGACATGACATACCCAAGATACCCAGGTGTTGATCTTCTATAGACCTCACTGATTGGTAAGTCAAAGCAGCCATATCCATAGTCTATGTTCATAATCATCTCAAGATTGAGAACACGTACCTTATACAAGTTATGAGTTCCTATTGACTGTTGACAGCCTTAAGCGTCAATAGGAAAGCTCAGGTCCGTCAATGCACTATAAGCACTAGCATATCAACTAAGAGCTACAATCTAGTGATTGAGATTAATCACTCCATCCAATGGTAGTTAATTATGCTACAGTGTAGACCTGATGAGGTATCCAGTCTCATCATCCACTGTGACATATTCTAAGTATCAAAGAATAGTAATTCGTATCTCACTTGTGTGTATCTCATACACACACGAATTGCTTACTATGATACTTAAGGACAAAACAATCATCTCATGAAAGAAACATACACAATGAAATGTAAAGCTGATATCCATATATTATAATGCTAATGTCTCATACATAAAGTAATGGTTTGAGGGCACAAACCCAACAAACTCCCACTTGCACTCACAACCATTCAGAACTACATCTAAGACCTAGACTATCTAGATGACGATCAAAGACCTTCTGTGGTAAGGCCTTTGTAAACGGATCAGCAAGATTGTCAGCGGTGGCAATCTTGGTGACAGTCACATCTCCACGTTGAACTATATCTCGGATTAGGTGATATTTCTGCTCTACGTGCTTTCCCTTCCCGTGGTTCCTTGGCTCCTTGGACTGAGCCACTGCCCCACTATTATCGCAGTATAGCGTAATAGGTGACAGCGACGCTGGTACCACCTCGAGTTCCATAAGGAACTTCTTGAGCCAAACAGCTTCCTTTGCGGCTTCACAAGCAGCCACATACTCAGCTTCTGTAGTTGAGTCTGCAATGCATTTCTGCTTAATGCTCCTCCAACTAACAGCACCACCTCCCAAGGTAAAGAAATGTCCGGATGTCGACTTTCTCGAATCTTTATCTGACATAAAGTCCGAGTCAGTGTATCCTACTGGAATTAACTCACTACCGCCGTACATAAGCATGTAATCTTTAGTTCTTCTCAAGTACTTAAGAATGTGCTTAACGGCTGTCCAGTGCTCTGGACCAGGATTCGATTGATACCTGCTAACCATGCCAACGGCAAAGCAGATATCTGGTCTAGTGCATAACATCGCATACATGAGACTTCCCACTGCCGAGGCATAGGGAATTCCTGCCATGCGATTCCTCTCCTCTTGTGTCTTTGGACACTGGTCCTTGGAGAACGCTAAACCATGCCTGAAAGGTAACAAACCTTTCTTCGAATTATCCATTGAAAACCTAGTTAGCACTTTCTCGATATAACCAGCTTGAGATAATCCCATTATCTTTCGCTTGCGATCCCGAAAGAGCTTTATCCCAAGAATATAGCTCGCCTCTCCTAGATCCTTCATATCGAAAGTACTAGCTAGCCAAACCTTGACCGTTGACAGCGCCGCTACATCATTCCCAATGAGTAGAATGTCGTCAACGTAAAGCACAAGAAAAGCCATTACTTTCCCTTCACATTTCTTGTATACACAAGGCTCATCCAGATTCTGTATGAAACCAAACGACTTGACCGCTTGGTCAAATCGGATGTTCCAACTTCTGGATGCCTGCTTAAGCCCATAAATGGACTTTTGCAACTTGCATACCAAGTTACCTTTCCGACCAGCTATGAACCCTTCTGGTTGTTGCATATAGATGTCCTCCTCAAGATTGCCATTCAAGAATGCAGTCTTGACGTCCATCTGCCAGATTTCATAATCTAGGCATGCAGCAATGGATAAGAGTATTCTGATAGACTTGAGCATGGCTACCGGCGAGAAGGTTTCCTCATAGTCAATGCCCTCCCTCTGAGTATAGCCTTTCGCCACAAGCCTTGCCTTAAAGGTCTTAACCTTTCCATCAGATCCTCTTTTCCTCTTATAGACCCACTTGCAGCCAATGGGTTTAATATTGGCTGGAAGTTCTACAAGATCCCAGACCTGATTGGAATCCATAGATTCCAATTCAGCCTTCATAGCTTTAATCCAATGAGCTGAATCAACATCAGCCATTGCCTCTTCGTAAGTGGTAGGATCAGATTCAGATTCTATGGAGACAGCTTCAAAAACTTCTCCTAAGAACATGTATCTATCAGGCTGGCTGATAATCCTCCCACTACGACGAGGTACCGGTGCGGAAATGGGTGAAGAAGTGGTATTTTCTTGATTTTCATCGTTATCAACTGCGGGTTGGACTGAGGGCTCTCCTTCTATCTCTCTAAGATCTATCCTTCCCTTAGGTTTATGGTTCATGATATAATCATCCTCCAAGAAAATAGCATTTGTACTAACAAACACTTTCTGTTCTCTTGGATCATAAAAATACCATCCATAAGTACCCTTTGGATACCCTACAAAGTAACATACTTCCAATCTAGAATCCAACTTGCTCATCTTTCCTTTAAGCACATGTGCCGGACACCCCCATATCCGGAGATGTTGCAAAGAAGGCTTGCGCCCAATCCACATCTCTCGTGGTGTCCTGGGAACAGATTTGCTTGGTACTAGATTTAGTATGTATGCAGCGGTTTCCAAAGCATAACCCCAAAGGAATAACGGCAACTCTGAATAACTCATCATCGACCTAGTCATGTCTAAAAGAGTCCGATTCCTTCTCTCCGCTACACCGTTCTGCTGAGGCGTACCAGGTGCAGTCAACTGTGACAGAATCCCATTCTGTACGAGGTGATCAATAAACTCATTAGAGAGGTACTCGCCACCTCGATCAGATCGAATGGCTTTGATATGTGTGCCCGATTGCTTCTCCACTTCAGCCCTAAACTCTTTGAACTTTTCAAAGGCTTCAGACTTGTGCTGCATTAGGTACACATATCCATACCTAGAGTGGTCATCGGTAAATGTTATGAAATACTCATAACCACCCCTTGCTCTAATATTTATTGGTCCACACACATCAGTATGAACTAATTCCAACAATGCATTGGTCCTATTGCCCTTTGCAGGAAAGGGCCTTTTGGTCATCTTACCCTCCAAACAAGATTCGCAGACTTCCATTGGTTCGAGAACCAAATCGCCTAAGACCCCTTCTTTGACTAGTCTGCCAATCCTATTCAGATTGATATGGCCAAGCCTCATATGCCAAAGCCTTGTTGGATTAGTGGAAGGTTCCTTTCTTTTAGATGGTAAAGTTACCACTGAGTTATTAAGTTCCAAACAAGAATCTTTTGAAATATTGGGAGTAATCACATACAAACCATTTGATTTAACACCAGAACATATAAAAGAACTGTTTCTTTTAATGACAACTTCAGTTCCAAAATGAAAGGAATAACCATTATTCGTTAAATTAGAAACTGAAATTAAATTACGTCTCATTAAAGGGACGTAAAGTACATCTGATAAAATCAAAACTTTATTGTCTGAAAATTCTAAAACTACGACTCCTATAGCAACCGCAGATACGGTTGCGCTAGAACCTAGAGTAAGCACGATCTCCCCATCACTGCATTTCCTGGTTGATCTGAACCCCTGCAATGAATTACAGATATGGTTAGTCGCACCAGAATCAATGCACCAAGTGTTTGAAGTATCCGTAATAAAACTTACTTCAATCACATGTGATTCAATCATACCTTGAACTCTTGTAGCTAAGAATTCTGGACAGTTCCTCTTCCAGTGGCCCTTCTCACCGCATTGGAAACACTTTCCTTTGCCTTGGCCACCCACCTTCCCTTTGCCCTTACCTTTTCCCTTAGATTTTGCAATCTTAGGGACCGGTCCAATACTTGAACCACCAGTGCCAGCCTTCTTCTTTCCTTTCTTACCTTTCGGTGTAGATCGGGAAGAAGAAGCGCCTTTCTCAACGTTTAAAACGCTGCCCCCAGGTTTGATCACCCCTTCTGCTGCCAGTAAAGAACTCACTAATTCGCTCATTGAAAAATCCATTTGATTCATATTATAGTTTAGTTTGAATTGAGCGAATGATGGCGACAGCGAGTTGAGGATCATATCAACTTGGGTCTGTGCATCGATGTTGGCTCCCAAGGTCTCCAGTTCGTTTAAATAACCAATCATTTTTAAAACATGTTCTTTGACTGGAGTGCCTTCCGACATCTTTGCACTCATTATCTTCTGCATGGCTACCTGTCTGGCAGGCCTGCCATGCTCCCCAAACATCTTTTTCAGGGATGTGATAATGTCACTGGCAGAATCGTTCGATTGGAATTGGTGTTGTAACACACCAGCCATTGAGGCCAGAATGTAATAACGGGCCATTCCATTCGACTTCTTCCATTTGTCGAACTCGCGTCTGGCAGCTGCCGAAGCATTTGCCGCGGGTTCTTCAGGGCTTGGGGTGGTGAGGATATATATGTGATCCTCCGCAGTTAAAACAATGTCAAGGTTACGTTTCCATTCAGTGTAGTTATTTCCAGTTAACTTGTTTTGAGTGAGTATGGTAGCAAGTGGACTAAATGCAGATCCAGACATTTTGATTACTGAAAATCAAACAAACAAAATAAATATGGATATCAGAATTGACAATTTGAAATAAAAGAATCCTTAAAACTCTTATTTAAAACAAATTCGCCGGAATATCGAAACGAAAGAATAAAGCCTCCGTGTGGTGGTCAATGTTCGATCTTTCGATTTATCATGACTTATCCGCTATGCAACTCTTCCAAAATAGCCATGACTCCCGAACCTATTTGATCTCTAAGTTTCTGAATAATGCCCCGTGTGGGATCCCTTATCCATAGCTTAGCTAGTGTGTACCATTAACTAGGATCCAATCACAACCGTCTCAAGTAGCGCCTCCTTGTGGTGGTCACCCTCTAACACGTCTGATTGATCCTATCCATAGGAAGTTCACATCTAGTAACCAATGAGTAGTGTACCCTCCGTATGGAATGATCACCCCTGGCGAGGTGACACAGAATACACTACTCATCTTACAATGAACCGTTAATGGAAGATCGTGGGTGTTATTTGATAAGACCCTCTCCCACTAGATTTAGTAAATTAAGGATTTTGCTTTTGAAAAATGTTTCCACACACTACCCATAAACATCCAATGTTTACTAATGTGTTGAAAACGGTTTTTGAATTTTATTTTAGAAAACTTGTTTTAAGTGCATGCAACAATGTATTATACGCCAATCACAAAACAAGCACATAAAACAAAAAACTAAAATGAAATATAGGCATTCAAACAATGCCTCTATCTCCCATGGCTCTATTTCCATAGATCCACCTTCTTGGTTTGGTCGCCTCCGGCTCCATCTTTATGGACAACGGCTCCTTGCTCCATCTTCATGGAATTTCTAATTCTATTACATTGGACCTATGCTTCTTTTGAAGCTTACAATTTATCTAGAAAAAAAATATAGCAAAAAAGAAATAAAAGGCTAGGGAAACCGGTGCGACTTTCCTTTTCGTAGGATTGAAGCCGCAGCGCCCTTTACATACACCTTAAAACCAAACCATTAATAAATTACAACATGCACCAATCTTAAACAATTTAAATATAAATATTTAAACGACTTGGTGCCATGGGAGATAGCGACTAATTTTGCTGCAAAAGGGTTAGTCGTACACGCATCCACACATACATAACAAATATATGTAACTATTGGAACACTTAATTGATTCACACAGTATATAAACACTTTACATACTGAATTAGAACTTAAAATAGCATCTTACTTCTCTGTCTCAGTTCGATCGATCGAAGACCGTTCGATCGCTCGAACCTTCGATCGATTGAACACTGTTCAATCGCTTGAACATTATGTTTCACAGAATGATTTAAAAAATTTTACAGAAATAATTTAAGATTAAAGTATAATTTAAAAAACCTTTACAACTGTGAACAGAACACCTGGACAGAGAATCTGTCTCGATCGATCGAACACTATTCGATCGATCGAACACCAGAAGGCTTCGATCGATCGAAACGAGTTCGATCGATTGAGAACAGAATGTTCGATCGATCGAAACAAGTTCGATCGATCGAACCCACCTTGCATCCTATGCAATCACAGTTTTGTATTCTGCTACGATAACACTGCAGAAACAGATCTGTGACGATGCAGTTTCGAAAACAGTTCTAAAATAAACATGCAAATCAAAACTAGGGTTCCATAAATGCCTCTATAGATCCAAACGAGCGTGGCTTTGATACCAATTGAAGGAAAAAGTGGTTTAAAGTTAGAGTTTAAACGCGCAGCGGAAATAGGTTAAGTTATAAAACTTTTGGTATTCCAGGATCTACTACTCGTCAATTCCATAGATGCGAACAAGGGGGTGCAAGAATTATACCTTAATGTCTTGAACCCAATTCTGAAACTTTAACTTCCAGCAGCCTCCACTAGATGATCTTCACCCTTATGACTCCTGTGGATGCCTGCCGGAAAGACTAGGGTTGGTGGGAACCCTAATAGAGAGGATAGGAAGGTTTTGGGAAGACTATAATAGTTTCTGCAGCTTCTGTGTATAAAAACGACGATCATCTTCTTCCAGAACGCAGCTGCCCTATTTATAGATTTCCAGAACCGACCTAGACTTCGATCGATCGAAGTGACTTCGATCGATCGAACCATTCTCGATCGATCGAACCTGCTGACTTCAATCGATCGAACAATCTTCGATCGATCGAACCTGTCTTAACAGCTTCCTCAAGTGTCTTTCCAAGCATCCTAGCGGAGCTAAGAGTGGGACCTCCTAGGCTCTTTATTGTTGGCTCAGACCAGTTTGTTAATTACCATGACCAAACTCTTTGATCAGCAAACTAACTAACTGGTCAGTTAACGTTTATTCCACTATAAAACGATAACTGAACTCCAACGCAAAAGAACATATCCGAAGCGATAACTAGACTTGTATGGTGTACTAATGTCCCTCTACCGTCAGCATTCGTAATCATATTCAGGTAGTCGGATAACTGTTACTGTCAACCTGAATCATGATTACTTCTTGTATTCCTTGAGTCCCATTCACTACTCATGATTACCAAACATGTTGATAACTCTTATCAACAAGACTGCAGTACTCAGTAATCAACTTGGTGACATTCTCAAGGGAATGCTTACTCTGAATCAGAGGGTAGATTCTATCTTGACAATATATGTTCACAACCCTATGGACATGACATACCCAAGATACCCAGGTGTTGATCTTCTATAGACCTCACTGATTGGTAAGTCAAAGCAGCCATATCCATAGTCTATGTTCATAATCATCTCAAGATTGAGAACACGTACATTATACAAGTTATGAGTTCCTATTGACTGTTGACAGCCTTAAGCGTCAATAGGAAAGCTCAGGTCCGTCAATGCACTATAAGCACTAGCATATCAACTAAGAGCTACACTCTAGTGATTGAGATTAATCACTCCATCCAATGGTAGTTAATTATGCTACAGTGTAGACCTGATGAGGTATCCAGTCTCATCATCCACTGTGACATATTCTAAGTATCAAAGAATAGTAATTCGTATCTCACTTGTGTGTATCTCATACACACACGAATTGCTTACTATGATACTTAAGGACAAAACAATCATCTCATGAAAGAAACATACACAATGAAATGTAAAGCTGATATCCATATATTATAATGCTAATGTCTCATACATAAAGTAATGGTTTGAGGGCACAAACCCAACAACCACCGCTCGCGCGATTCCCCATTTTCCTGTTTTTTCCCTTTTGTTTTCTATATCCTTCCCCCTACCTATTTTATTTGTGTTTCGTTTCAGTTTTTGTTTATTTGGTTCAGTTTAGTTCGTGTTCGTTGTTTTCCTTGTTACATTTATACTTTTTCGTTTTATTTCTTTTCCATTTGCTCGTTTAGTTTAGTTTAGCTTAGCTTAGTTTTTAGATTTATATTCCATATTTAGGTTTCATTTACTTTTAATATTCTTTTGTTAGTTTCTTTTTATATAGTATTAACAGGTGGTTCCATTTGGAGCAATTGAACTTTATCGCCATATTCTTATACATTTACCTGTTTGTCATTGCCGAAACCAAGGTACTATTGTTCCTTTCTTACGTACTCTCCTTTCTTTCGTTTTATTGTTTCATTGGGGACAATGAAAGGTTTAGGTTTGGGGGTATGCACTCACACATGCACATTAGTTTATGCAAAATTTTAAAATTTTTCAATAAGTGTGTTTAAATAAACGATGTTACCGACGTTTTTGCAATATCAATTTGATACTTTTTGATAGAGAACTTTGAATTGTTATAGAATGGTAAATAAGGGAAGATGTGATTAAACATTTACTGAAGTTATGATATGACGTTTTAAGTTATGTATTGTTTGAATCGTAGTATTATATCATAGATTTGCACATAAACTTATGCACTGCACGTAGTCATTGGAATACATGTTGGTTGTGAACTATAATATGACTCGGATTTCTAGATAACACAAGGTGGAGACTAAACCCGATGAGCTTTTGAGCCTATCTTTTCTTTTTAGAGGGTTATAAATACATTTTGTGTTTGTCGAATTTCATTGAAATAGCACATCTACTTGTTGTTTAGTCTCATTATTCTTGTTTTGGTTAATAGTCAAGTTAAAATAATTGCTACCATGCTAAATAATCTTCCATTGTAAACATTGAAGAACCGTATTACCCTAGGAAATGATTTTAGGCCCTCTTTGTTTACTGTCGACCGATAAAAGATAAAAATTTCCTTAGTTCGCCCCTTTGAGCCGTTACAATGCCTCTTTTTCTTTGTTCACCATTATCCTTTTTAAAAGCTCCAACTTGATCAACTTGGAGTATACCACTGGAAGAGTGATCAACTTTTAGTAGTATTAAGGCGATGTGTTGATTGAGAAGAAGAAAATAAGATGCTATTGGGGTAGTTGCTTGGTATTCGATGAATAATCATTTGAGAAGCAAGAAAAGAAAAAAGGAAAAGAAACATAATACAGAAGAGGAAGGATGAAAAAAAAATGAAAGAAAAGAAGAAAAATGAATGAAAAGGAATGAAGAGAAAGAAAAGATGAAAGTTTGTAGAAGAAGAATGAAAGAAATCGAACATGCCTTACAATGCCATTCTGAAACTACTTGATATATCCATTCTATCCTTTTTCATTATCTGAGCCACGTTACAACCTTTGAAAAGTCCTAATTGATCCTAGGAAACATGGTTTTGATATGTAAACGATGGGAGGGGGATTAAATCATGGTAATGAGTAATTTTTCTTGATTGTTGGCATCCTATCCATGAGACTACTGTTTTTTTCGTGTCATGCGTCTTTTTTGTGTCATATGTGAGCGTTATTCGTCTTGAAAACATAATTCCTTTGCTCATATATTTTAGAAAAATTACACCTGTCTCTGAGTGTTTCATTTTAGAGTGTAATTGACATTGTGAGATTCGTAGTCGAAGCATAGTTAGATGGTTATCCGAGTTATATTCCAAGCTCATGACATGCACGTGTTCATTTGACTATCATATCACACACGTGCAATTGTATGAGGAACTCTATTGATTTATACGATTCATGTACTTGGGATTGTTTTTCAGGACATAAGTGAACGTTTGATTCTGTTTCTTCTTGTTCGTTATTCTATTTCAAATCTTTATTATATGATGAAGGAGTATTGAATATTATGTTCTTTATTTTTAATAAAAGTTTTTAAATTGATAAGTTAATAAAGATGGTTGTGGGTGACTTGTTGACGAGAACCCTCACGAGACTTCACTCGTCCGACTAGGGACACCTAGGGGTTTAAAAGGCTTGTTGCATATGTTAAATGCAATCGTGATCCATGCGAAAATGGAGTAGTTTTTTATTTTATTAGTAGTTTAGTGTTTATTTTAGTTTTGCTCGAGGACTAGCAAAATGTAGGTTTGGGGGTGTGATCGGGAGAGAACAAATCCTATTTATACGCCTTAACGAGCATTTGTTAGTACCTTTTTATCCTATTTTTGTATATTTTTACTTCGTTTTCTATTTTCTGACAGGTTTTGGAAGAAATCAAGTATATCAGGCTAAACAGGGTGAAAAAGCAGAAGAAAAGAAGCTGAAAAAGCCACCTCGCGCGCGCGACCCGCTCGCGCGAGAATCCAGAATTCGCTCGCGCGACTCGCGCGCGCGACCTGCCAAATGACGCGCTCGCGCGGCCAGCGCGCGCGATATGTGCAAAAAGCAAAGATACGTATTTCAGTATACTGAAAACTCCTGTGCAAACGAGACGTCCTAACTGCGTCCAGATTGTAAAATATATCAGTTTCAGTTCGTTTCGGGTTAGGAAAGCTTCCAAAGCTTGTGTAAACTTTATATATACTTAGTTTTTATAATTTTTATGGGTTAGACATTGTTAGACTCTATTATATAAAAATACATACAGCCATATATACATATACTTCCATCCATAAAAGAGGAAAAATCAAGGAGAAGAAGAAGAAGACCAAGGATCTCCATGGCCTCCTCCATCAACTACTTGCTGATCTCCACTTCCATGGCAGCTTAGAGATAGATCTAGGGTTTCAATGAAACCCTAGCCAAGTAATAGGGTTTTATTTATGTTTTTATTTTAGTTTTATTATGTATGGATGACAGTCACATGTTTCGAGGATTTTTATAAATAAATCGAACTTCTATTGATTAAATCATTGCTTTCAAAGTTTATTCTTGTCTTAGATCTATTTTGATTGTGATGTGCTCAATGATCTATGTTTGCTGTGCTTGTTTAGATTATTTACATGTGATGGTGCTTTATTGATTTGTGCTATCAAGTATCCGAATAATCCATGCCTAGATTAGACGAATTATGTCACAACCCTAGTTTAGTGTGGGATAATTCGTGCTAACCGAAGATGGAATATGTTGGTGCTTGAACCATGATTATTCTCTTGACGGAGGGATTGGGCTTGTAGCCACAATTCCCCATTATCATCCAACTTAATAGGCTAAAGTAATTCATAAATATTCCTATTATGAAGCTAGTGGTGGATTTGCAATCCTAGGTTCCTTTAAACATATTTATAAAAACACTTTTTAATTGCTTTCGTAATTTAGATTTATTTTTATTGTTATTAGTTTAATTAAAATTCAAATCCAATTCCGTTTTCTTAATTAATTAAATAAAGGTTTTAAAATTAAAGCATTGTAGTATTTCAATCTCTGTGGGTTCGACCTTTACTTTCACTACTACAAATCTTTAGAAAAGTAAAGTATACTTTTTATATCTTGATACTGACAACATCAGTTACCTTAATTATTCTAGGCCGATTCGGATACGGCAGATTAATTAGGAAGGATTGAGCCCAGACCGACTCGGATACGGTAGGCCAATCAGAGTCTTGTGTTACCTTAATTATTCCAGGCCGACTCGGATACGGTAGATTAATTAAGGAGGATTGAGCCCAGGTCGATTCGGATACGGCATGCCAATCAGGTCGTGTCCAGGCCGACTCGGATACGGTAGACCGATCTAAAACAACGGCCTCGTGCCGGATGGTTCTGGCAAACCGAATGAGTCGAGAGGTTATGGTCGAGATAAAAGAGTCAGTAAGATGAGGTGGTTACATTGTTCATGCACGGTCTTATATAATTGATTTAATTATTCATTTATTGTTTATATGTGACGACTAGAATAAGGGACTAACAGTACTGTAACTATTAAATGCAAAGACAGTTAATGTGCTTCTATATACATTGCTTGTATGTTCATTATGCTCACTCGGCTTTCATTAGCTGATAACTTTATTTTGTCCTAGACACCCAAAATGTCCAGGAGATGGCTATGTAGGATTATATGATTATGCCAGCTAGAGAAGTCTGTAGAGCTGCTTTATAATTTATTAAAGTTGTAATAAAATATTTGAATAATGTTTTCATTTGAATAAGGCGGCTTGTGCCTTAAGAAATACTTTTATTTGAGACAATGTAATATTAATTAAGTTTGTAATGTTGATCTGTATTTTCTTCCTTACTGCTTTATATACTCTGTTTTCTGGTACATGTTAAGCTAAGTACAGGACAAGCGATCCCTCACCTGTCATGACCTACGGGTCCAAAATGGAAATGAAAATTTTTCTTATTTGCTACGCTGGGGCGTGACAGGATTTTTGGTATCAGAGCCTTGGTTGTATTCTTAGGCATAAGCCTAGACACAGGTTGTTATAGCAAAAGGATAGGCATAGTTGAGTGTCCTCGGTACTTAGGATCCGATATCCAGATATATTAAGATTAGCCCTGATATAAGATAGTTTGCTTTTGCCAGGTCATTATCATGGACCCATACCTTGTTCCAGATGATTTTGGAGGGCATGTTATTGGCCCTAATGGGATAGAGCCACTCGATTGGGAGTTGTGTCACCTTGATACGATACCAGGCCACCGTTAGACTGGAGAACCATGTGTGGCAGGAGATTCATGTTGAGGGAGCCGTAGATTTGAGGCGAGTACAGTTAGAGGCCCTTTACCATGCTTGGACAGATAGACTGATTGCTGATGAGAGAATCAGGAGGATCCTTGACCCGGAGATCTACATATCCCTCGAGATGGATATGGTCCAGGCACGTCTAGCCTTTGTAGCCGCTGCAGTTATACCACCCCCAGCCATGGCTCCCGTGGCCGCTCCACCTGTCGAGCCCATGATTGATGATGATGATGATGATGATGAGGATGACGAGATGGATGGAGTGGTCCCCATACTGATCGAGAATGAGATGGAGGCCGAGGTTCATATCATCGAGTTACCTGAGCCACCACCTGAGCTACCTGTTGAGCTCGATGTTATTATGGAGGTTGCCCCACCCTTTGTATCTGACGATGATAGCATCTACCGAGCTGTTGTTCGCCCGACTCGTAGGCCCAGAGTTTGGCGCTGATGGCCCGCTGCCTTTGCTAGGCACCCTTAGGTGCTCTTATTTGGTCTTAATGTAAATATTGGACTGGTAGTCCCCTTTTGTTATTGATGCATATATAGGTAGCACTAGGGTGCATATAGGGCAATGACTCCTATATTTTTGTATATCGAACTGATAGTCCCAAAATCTCACTTTTGACTAGATAGAAGCATTAACTGGACATACTTGATGTAACTGTTTACAGAGATATATATAAATAAATATTTTTGGAATCTTGTTTTAATGATTGTACTTCTTATTATAATTGTTAAAAATTGCTAACATTTTGATGTTGTCAAAATCAAGATATAAAAGTATACTTTACTTTTCTAAAGATTTGCAGTGTGGAAGTAAAGGTCGAACCCACAGAGATTGATTAACTACCGCGCTTTAATTTAAAAACCTAAATTTAGATAATTTAAGAAAAATAGATTTTGATTTGATTTTAATTAAACTAATTATAATAAAAGTAAATCTAAATTATGAAAGTAATTAAATATTTATTTTTATAATAAGTTTAAGGAACCTAGGATTGCAAATCCACCACTAGCTTCATAATAAGGGTATTTACGAATTACTTTAGCTTATTACGTTGGATGATAATGGGAAATTGTAGCTACAAGCCCAATTCCTCCGTCAAGAAAATAACTATGGTTCAAGCACCAACATAATCCATCTTCGGTTAGCACGATTTATCCCACACTAAACTAGGGTTGTGGTATAATCCGTCTAATCTAGGCATGGACTATTCGAATACTTGATAGCACAATTCAATTTAAGCACCATTACATGTAAATAATCTAAACAAGCACAGCAAGCATAGATCATTGAGCACACTACAGTCAAAATAGATCTAAGACAAGAATAAACTTTGAAAGTAATGATTTTAATCAATAGAAGCATGATTTATTTATAGAAATCCTCGGAACATATAATCATCATATATACATAATAAAACTAAAATAAAAATATAAATAAAACCCTATTACTTGGCTAGGGTTTCATTGAAACCCTAGATCTAGAGTTTAGTTGTCCATAGAATTGATGAACGGCAAGAGGTTGATGGAGGAGGCCATGGAAATCCTTGATCTTCTTCTTCTTCTCCTTGTTTTCCTCTCTTCAATGGCTGGAGTTTTTGTGTGTATGGCTGTATCTAATGTTGTGTAATGATGTGTAACCACAAAATTGATTTAGAATAGGATTTATATAGAGTTTGGAAGGATTTAGGAAGCTTTCCTAAGCCAAATCGCACTAAAACAGCTATATTTATGTTTCTGGACGTCATATGCACAAACCACCTTCGTTGGGCACTTTAATTTAATAAAATACGCATTTTTGGTTTTTTCACAGGTCGCTTGCGCGGCCCGCTCGCGCGAGGTAGTTTTCGCTGCATTGCGCGACTTTCGTAGAATTGCGATAACTTTTTGCTCAGAACTCGGATTGACTCGCCGTTTGAAGCCACGCGTCCGTAACTCGAAGATCTATATTTTATATCTCTGGAGAAATTTCTCAAATCCAAAGTATTCTTTATCAAAAATGTAATTTTCCAAGACTGCTATTGCATTCAGCTTTCACCGGAATCACCATTTGAGCCCAGAATGACTTCCAAAGCCACTAATCATTAGATTTTTGTGCATTTTCAAGTTAAAGCTCCAAATCCTACAAAATTTAGAATACTTATTAAAAAGTAACTAATAACTACATGAAATGGGCTAACAAAGCGTATTTTTAGAACTATAAACGGCAACTATTTGTCGCCGATCACATTTGTACTATCAGGACTTAAGATATAGTATGGCAAGAAGGAGTCCCAGAAACCAGGGTTTGATCGAGGGAGCACCCCTAGCTGCCGATCCTACTGGCATGTTTGAGGCGTTTGCCCGGCGAATTGAACGGATAGGTGACCTGACCTCCCAGAACAACAGAAATCGAAACAATCAAGGGAATATAATACCACCCCGTCAAACGGGAGATAAACAATTGGAAAGCTTCCGTGCCTTGCGACCAGAGCAATTCGCTGGCACTGCCGAACCATGGAAGGCCGAACAGTGGCTAAGGCAGATGGATCATATCTTCAAGACAATGGATTGTACTGACCAGGAAAAGAAAAGACTGGCAACATTCCAGTTGACATATGCTGCTGCGGATTGGTGGGAGGCAGTGAAAGCCACCATGGGAGAAGACGCTGTACAAGCAATGACATGGACTACATTCAGGAGAAAGTTCCTGGAAAAGTATTTCCCAGCGACTGAGAGGCACAAGCGAGAAAGAGAATTCATGGACCTGGTCCAGGGAAACAAGTCAGTACAAGAGTATACGACTCAATTTGAGAGGCTGTCCAGATTTGCTCCACACATGGTGGATACGGATGAAAAAAGAATCCGAAAATATAATCAAGGGTTGGCTCCGCTTATTCGATGTATGACTATCAGGCACTTGGACAAAATATTTGAATCTCTTATGGATCTGGCCACCGAATTGGAAGAAGACATGCGATCGAGCCGCAAGCAATTTGACTTCCGCCCACCACAAAAAGGAAAATTTGGAAACAAGCAACCATATCGCAATCAGGGTCAGAAGAGAACTTTCGATGGGAACCGAAAGCCACAGCCAGCCCCTTATCAGACTCGGCCACAATCAGGTGCAGGAGGAAGTACTAGTAATTGTTTCAATTGTGGCATCCCCGGTCACCTATCTCGGGATTGCAAAGCACCAAGGCGCGATAATCGTCAGAATACAGTATGCTATAACTGTGGCAAGACCGGTTATGTCAGCAAGTATTGTCGTGCCCCCAAAGGAGGAAGCTATGGTCAACAAGGACAGGCCCAACTAAATGCTATCATTCCTGATGCCGCAGGTTATGAGGAAGGTAATTACGAAGAAGCCGGGTATGAGGGAACCCAATATGAAGAGCAGCCTGAGCAACAAGTCATGGAAGGTACTTTAACCCTTTATAATCATCGTGTGAAAGTCTTATTTGACACGGGTGCCACACACTCTTTTATCGCTGCCAAAATTCTTCCAAATGTGAATATAGTACCTCAGAAGTTAGACATAGCTTTGAATGCCGTCTCACCGTTAGGAGCTACTGTTACACTAAAACATATATACAAGGGTTGCCCTGTACACCTAGAGGATCGGAATCTACCAGCTAATTTGGTTGTCCTAACAATGAAGGAATTTGATGTGATATTAGGAATCGACTGGCTCACTAAGTATCACGCTAAGTTGGACTGTGCTAAGAAGAGTATTACTTTTTTGGTACCTGGAGGTCAATTTTTTGAATTCCAGTGTAACCCTATGAGTGATACATTCATAACCAATTATTTAGTTAACATCGAGACTGCCAGTACAGAAGTGGCTATCTCATCGATACCCATAGTCAGAGACTTCGAGGATGTTTTTCAGGATATCTCTGGGCTACCACCTATGAGAGAGATCGATTTCTGCATTGATCTAGTGCCGAGCATTATCCCTATATCCAAAGCACCTTACAAAATGGCCCCAACAGAAATGCTGGAACTAAAGAAACAAGTTTAAGAACTTGAGAATCTGGGATTTGTGCGCCCAAGTACATCACCCTGGGGAGCACCAGTGTTATTCGTAAAGAAGAAGGATGGATCACTTCGGTTGTGCATTGACTACAGAGAATTGAATAAAGTCACTATCAAGAACAAGTATCCTTTGCCTCGAATAGATGATCTGTTTGATCAATTGCAAGGAGCCACGATCTTTTCCAAGATAGATCTACGGTCAGGATATCATCAGTTACTCATATGACCCGAGGATATACCAAAGACAGCTTTCAGAACGAGGTACGGTCACTATGAGTTCCTGGTAATGTCGTTTGGATTAACTAATGCTCCGGTAGTGTTCATGGATCTGATGAACAGAGTGTTCAGGCCTTACTTGGATCAATTCATTATAGTCTTCATTGATGATATCTTGATCTATTCAAGGACAGCAGAAGAACATGAACAATATTTGCGACTCACATTGCAAACACTTCAAAGTCATCATTTATATGCGAAGTTCAGTAAGTGTGAGTTTTGGCTTCAAGAGGTGAAATTCCTAGGACATGTGGTCTCACAACAAGAAATTGCTGTAGATTCATCAAAGACTGATGCTGTTTCAAATTGGACTCGACCAACCAATCCTACAGAAGTCAGAAGTTTCCTTGGACTTGCGGGTTACTATCGGAGATTCGTAGAAGGATTTTCAAAAATAGCAGCCCCTCTGACTAGTTTGACTAAGAAAGATGTGAAGTTCAAATGGAATGATAAGCGTGAGCAGGCTTTCCAGGAATTGAAAGAAAGACTTACCACGGCACCAGTACTAGCAATACCAAGAGATGGCGAAAAGTTTTCTATTTTCAATGACGCATCCTATCAAGGATTGGGATGTGTACTTATGCAAGACGGCAAGGTTATCGCTTATGGTTCAAGGCAGTTGAAGCCAAATGAATTGAACAACCCGACTTATGATTTGGAATTGGCAACAATAGTGTTTGCTCTTAAGATCTGGAGACACTATCTATATGGAGAGAAGTTTGATTTGTTTTCTGATCACAAGAGTCTGAAGTATTTATTTACTCAGAAAGAGCTAAATATGAGGCAACGCCGATGGATGGAATTGATTAAGGACTATGACTTCACGTTAGAATACCACCCTGGTAAAGCTAATGTAGTTGCAGATGCCTTAAGTCGGAAACCTCGAGGAATGGTTGCATCTCTAATGATTAGAGAATGGAAAGCTTTGGAAACGATAGCTGAATTTGATGTTCAAGTGTCTACAGAAGGCGAAGGACAACACTTTGGATGTCTTGTAGTGCAACCGACACTTATCAGTCGTATTTTGGAAGCGCAAAAGAAAGACTCCGATCTTCAACTGTGGTTTCAGAAAATGTCAGTAAAGGACCCAGAGGAATGGAAAATTGGGACCAATGGAGCACTCTGGTGCAGGAATAGATTATGTGTGACCAACACCGACAGCATAAGAAAGGATATTCTCGAAGAAGCACATAGGTCGAGATTGACAGTTCATCCAGGGGGAACAAAAATGTATAAGGACCTGAAGAGAAATTTCTGGTGGGAAGGAATGAAAAGGGATGTAGCTGAGTTCGTGTCTAAATGTTTGACTTGTCAACAAGTGAAAGCCGAACATCAAAGACCCTTAGGGCTATTGCAACCCCTACCTATTCCAGGTTGGAAATGGGAGCACATCACGATGGACTTTGTAGTTGGATTGCCCAGAACACAACAGCACCACGATGCTATTTGGGTAATTGTGGATTATTTGACGAAGTCCGCTCACTTCATCGCTTACAGTATGACCTATCCGGTAGAGAGGATGAATATGATGTACATTCAGCAAGTTGTAAGACTACATGGAGTACCAGTGTCTATTGTATCAGATCACGATTCACGGTTTACTTCAGGATTCTGGGAAAGTCTTCAAGAAGCTTTAGGAACTTCATTGAGTTTAAGTACTGCTTTTCATCCACAAACCGATGGACAAACTGAACGCACCAATCAGGTTATGGAAGATATGCTCAGGGCATGTGTTATAAACTTTGAGAGTTCATGGGAAACACACCTTCCATTGATTGAATTTGCTTACAACAACAGTTACCATTCAAGTATAGGGATGGCCCCATTTGAAGCATTGTATTGGCGGCCGTGTCGATCCCCGCTTTGTTGGGCAGAGGTTGGAGACAAAGAGCTGTTGGGACCAGACTTGGTTAGAAAGACCAACGAAAAGATCACAGTTGTGAGAAATATGATGTGTGCCGCACAAAGTAGACAAAAGAGCTACGCAGATAAACATAGAAAGGACAAAGAGTTCGCTGTCGGAGATCATGTACTCTTGAAAGTTTCACCAATTCGAGGAGTAGTACGTTTTGGACAGAAGAGAGGTAAGTTGTCACCTCGTTTTATTGGACCGTTTAAGATACTAGAACGCGTTGGGAAAGTAGCCTATCGACTCGCGTTGCCACCAAAGATGTCTGGAGTACATAACGTCTTTCACATCAGTATGTTGAGAGAGTACAAGGGTGATCCTTCACATGCAATTGATTTCAATGACATAGAGATCCACTAGAATGTCACCTATAGAGAGAGACCTGTGCTTATTCTAGATCACAGTACGAAGAAACTGCGGAACAAAGACATTCCTCTAGTGAAAGTTCAGTAGAAGTATCATGATAAGAATGAAGCATCTTGGAAATTGGAATCAGAAATGAGAACTAAGTACCCAGAGTTGTTTCAAGATTAGTCAGCTTAGATTCCGGGACGAAATCCCTATTAAGGAGGGAGTGATGTAGCAACCTGTACTTTCGCGTCCCTAATAATAAATAAAATGCCATTTTCTATTTTATTAGTGTGTACTATTTGTAGTTATGGTATTATTTTTAATAAATAAATAATGTTTGTGTTAACATTTAATAATGCAATGCCTTTAATTTTACAACCCTTAGTAATTTTAATTTTGTTATTACTACTTAAGACTACGCCCCTAAGTTACCCTATGATTTGGGATTAGAACCATTAATAAAATGTAATATCACGTCGCCTACATTTATGTCCCTAATGATTTTATTTGGGACATTTTAATTTAGCTAACTAATCAAACCAGATCAAACCAACCAGTTGTATTAACTACGTGAACTGATTGATTTAACTATTGGCTACGACATTGTATCAACTAGTTGATATGCTATGATTGAATTTACATGGTTGTAAATTGTGAAGATGTGGACTTGTGTTTTAACCACATACTTTACCTACTGATGGTAAAAGAAGTGATGTTAATCTCATGGATAAAAAGAGTCGAGATGTGTGCTCATTCTAACCATATATCTTAACAACTAAATTGCCTATATAAAGGCAAGTGCTAGCACAAGCAACATACCCACATTCAAACAAGTACAAAGCTCTCAGTAGCTCTCTCTCACTTGCTCACAAGCACAGTACAATTCTAGAAGTGCTAAGTAGAAAAGGAAGAACATCACAGTAGGAGCTCCATTGCCATTATAGCTCAAAGCTTATATTACGGATATTTACGAAATCTTTCAGTCTCTTAGTCCAGCCACTACGAAGAACGGTGAGTCTTTTGAACCCACTCTTAATGTACTTTAAGTCATTACGCGCTATCTGTAGGTTTCGAAAATAAGTGAATATGTATAGATATGTACATATAGCCATGGAGGTACAAAATTAGTGGTACCAAAAATGTTAACGAAAACTTATTCTGTAAATTAACAATGAAATATTAGGATCCCAATTAGTCCCCCTTGAAATAGTTTGTTGATTGGTTAGTTCCTTGACCCCAAGGTTGAGAGTTTAATACTTGCTACTTACATATAAGTTTGTAAATTATTATTTTTATCATAAAAATAAATAGTAAATATATTAGTATAAAATAAGTGTTAAAAGTACTTATTGACTCTATCAAATTATGTATTGTTGTTAACATGTTAGAGGTCATTTTTATATAGTTTTGTAATTTATCAAATTATAAAACTAGGACTTGATGTTGTTAATAAATAAATTAGTGGTCGTTTAACTAATATTTTAATTATTTCAAAATACATTTGGTACTTCTAAATTTATGGAAAAATAGCAGAATTGTATTTCAATGCCTTATTTTTATTAAAAATAATGTACCCTCTACTTTTATATATTTATGTCATTAAGAAGGGTCTTGTGACTAAATTTATATATTATTTTATCTTCTAAAAATTCTATGACACCGAAAATTACGCCGTCAGTTTCCTAAAATCAAATTAAGCTAAATTGGTTCACTTGATAATAATCACATGTTTAAAACAACCACTGTCATGTTAAAGAACATTGTAAATGGAATAAGTTATACACGTGCTGTAATAACCCCCATTTTCTTGCATTGCCATATTTAAAATTAAATATACATTGTCTGCCTTTATTTAAATTCTTATGCGAAAAATTTATTTCTTGACTAATCTCATTATTGAAATTACTTTTGGGGTCAAAATGCAATTTTCATAAAAACTGGCAATACCTGTGTTAAATTTCAAATCTGTATTTCAAAACGGTGGAATTATTTCTTTTAAAACTCAAACTGTATTTTTATAAAATCAGAAAACTATTTCTAACATTAAAATGAATTTTCTGTATTTTTGTGATAAACACCGTGTCACGAAAATACTAGTTTAGGTTTAAAACTGTCCGCGCAGTGTTAAACTTCCACAGAATTTTGGGAGTAACTGATTGGACAAATTTCTTTATACCCAATTATTATTGCTAAAGTTTTCCCTTAGGCCTTGTTTGGCAAATGCTTGTAGTATGTGTGTTGTCCTAATGCCATAAGCTTGATTTCCAAACACACCTTGACCCACACCAACTCCACCTACCCTTTCAATTATCAATGGAGCATTATGAATTGCAAGTGTATATTTACACATCATTGTTGCACTTTCTTTGTAATTAGTGGAGATTAATGGAGAATGAGTGGGATGTTAGGCAAATGTTTTCTAAGTGGGAGTTTGAGTATTTATACACCCAACCACACTACACATTCTACACTCCTAACATAGAGAGCTTGAGAGAGTCACATAGAGAGATAATAATTTCAGAATTTGAAGAGCTCAATCCTCCATAGCCAAGCTTGAAATTGGAGATTCTTAATTCTTGTATTTCTTTCTCAACAACTTCTTCAATCTACATCACGGTGAGTATTACTAACTCACTCCAAATGTAACTCATTCCTTATTTACTGATTTAGGTAGTTAATTTTAACAATAGCAGAATTTTGTTTTCAGATTTTTGTTAGGAAAACGAATGAAATTTAAGGTTCTGCCCGCGTAGTCCCAAGTAAAACTCGATTCTGCACACTTTTCGTCTAATGCAATTTTCTCAGATTTTGCACCGTTTGGGCAGAAAATGAGGATTACAGTAGCAGAAAAAGTATATTAGAAATTCAATATAATATTTTCTCTTTTAATTTTAACAGTAGCAGAATTTTGTTTTCAGATTTTTGTTAGGAAAACGAATGAAATTTAAGGTTCTGCCCGCGTCGTCCCAAGCAAAACTCGATTCTGCACACTTTTCGTCTAATGCAATTTTCTCAGATTCTGCACCATTTGGACAGAAAACGAGGATTTCAGTAGCAGTTTTTAGAATGCTATTAGTTATGTTTAAAATGATTAAGGCAATGAATTACGAATTTTCAATCCCCGTACGCGTATTGTTTCTTTAATTCTGTGAATTCCTTTATGTTTAAAGTTTGATGACATTCATGTGGAGTCAGTTGTACATGCATGGTGAGTGTTGGTAGTGTGTAAAAGAGTAATGATAGTGTGGAAAAGAGTAATGATTGTGTGAAAAGAGTATGAGTTTGAGTTGTGGTTGTGGTTGTAATTGTGGCTGTGGTTGTAATTGTGGCTGTGGTTATGGTTGTGGTTGTGGATGTGATTGTGGTTGGAGTTGAAAAAGAGGATGAGGGTGTCTTTGAAATGCGAAGGTGGCAAAAATGGACACTCCCTGACGCCCATGGAAGCGTTAAAGTGTGTGAAGCCGAACTTGGACACTCACTGGCACCCATGGAAGTGCTAAAGTGTGGCCTATAGACACTCCCTGAATGACTCGAGTCTGGATACCTGTGTGGGGGTTGCCCCGGTATTTGCATGGCGGTTAGGGTATTCAAAGTGTGAGGCATTGGACACTCCCTGGTACCCCGGACCAAAGTGTGAGGCAAACTGGACACTCCCTGGCGCCCCGTTGCTAAAGTGTGGCTATCTTAGTATTTCAAAGATACCAGGAGTAGGATAGAGGGTTGTTGGGTTTTGTCGAGAGAAAAGAGTCGGTTAGATGAGATGGTGCATTGTTCTCATACACGGTCACATATGTGTGAATTTATCTTTTAATTATTGTTGTGGTTGTTTTTCTAACAAGCTCTTTATCATAAATATAAACTTGTGGTATTTAAATGGAAATGGGAAAAAGGTAAATGGGCATGTTTTTACATTCAAAGCTATGTTTTTAATACTCACCAGCTTCTTGAAGCTGACGGCGTTGATGCGTCCTGGACATTCGTGTCCAGGCTTTGCAGGTAATAATCAGGATGAACCGTATGATTATGCTAATTGAGATCAGTTGCTGAGAAGAGATGTTACTTTTATATGCTTTAAGTTTATGTGCTCTAAGTTATGATTAGTTTTGTAATAAGGATGACTGTAATAGACTTTAAGTTATTGTCTTATTTCAAGGCGGTCTGTGCCTTAGTTAACCCCGTACCATAAGATGTAATAAGTTAGAAAAAATTTTATAAGCCCTGATTGCTCTACTCTGATTAATGGTTTTATGTTGTTCGACGTTTGGGACGGAATCGATCCTTCAAACTGTCGCGACCTACGGGTCCATAAAGGAAATTAAATGCTTTCCATATTTATGCTACGTCGGGGCGTGACAGGATTTAGTGGTATCAGAGCCATAGGTTTTCTAGATTGACCAGGCTCAGTTATTCACGCCATAGATTAGTGACATAGGTTACCCTTAAGTTTTACTAAGCTATACAACCAAGTTCTAGTGTTAGTTTAGTACGGATTACCCTTAGTTCAGAAACTAAAATTCTAAGTTGGTTTTATCATAGAAATGATTACCCGTTTGTCTTGTCATATCGACAAGAATGATAGCAATTTCCATATACCTTCAGACATATCCATTTAGGATTAGTCGAGATAACCATAACTTATGATGCCCCTACAGACATATAGTAGCCGAGTTTCTAAGGAGTTAAAGCATACCATAGCCCTCATTAATAGCTTAGGCACTGACCAACTTCCTGAGTCAAATCTCAGAACAGTCAGTATGGCCCACAACCCAGAGTATGGAGAATAAGAATACGACCTCTTTACTATTAGACATCAGCCTCTCCACATGCTCTCACTCTCTACACGTGCATTAATATTGATACATCACTCTCTCTCCATGTGGTCTCACTCTCTACACATGCATCACTCTCTGCCCTCTCTCTTTCTCTCTTTCTCTCTCTCTTTCTGTCACTCTCATTCTCACCGACCCCACTCTCTTTCTCTCTCTCTTTATGACCCTCTCACTAACCCCCTCTTTCTCTCCCTTTTTGTCACTCTCAACGCCCCACTATCTCTCTTTCTTTCTCTCTCTCTCTCTCTGTCACTCTCAGTGATCCTCTCTCTCTCTCTTTTCTTTCTTTCTCACCTGCCCCCTCTCTTTCTGTCACTCTCATTCTCACCGACCCCGCTCTCTTTCTCTCTCTCTTTATGACCCTCTCACTAACCCCCTCTTTCTCTCCCTTTTTGTCACTCTCAACGCCCCACTATCTCTCTTTCTTTCTCTCTCTCTCTCTCTGTCACTCTCAGTGATCCTCTCTCTCTCTCTCTCTTTTCTTTCTTTCTCACCTGCCCCCTCTCTTTCTGTCACTCTCATTCTCACCGACCCCGCTCTCTTTCTCTCTCTCTTTATGACCCTCTCACTAACCCCCTCTTTCTCTCCCTTTTTGTCACTCTCAACGCCCCACTATCTCTCTTTCTTTCTCTCTCTCTCTCTCTGTCACTCTCAGTGATCCTCTCTCTCTCTCTCTTTTCTTTCTTTCTCACCTGCCCCCTCTCTTTCTGTCACTCTTCACGTGCTCTCTCTCTCTCTCTCTCTGTCACTCTCAGTGATCCTCTCTCTCTCTCTCTTTTCTTTCTTTCTCACCTGCCCTCTCTCTTTCTGTCACTCTTCTCGTGCTCTCTCTCTCTTTCTCTCCTTTTAAAGACCATCCATGTCCCATATCTCTCTATCCTTCTCACCATGAGCCTTTCTCCGTCTGACCCTCCCCATCTCTTTCTTCTTCTCTTCTTCTTCCTTTTGCCTCTTGGCAGAAACTCATCTCTCCCCTAAAAAAAAAAAAAAAAAAAAAAAAAAAAAAAAAAAACCCTCACCCAACCCAGATCTTAATAAAAGGAAGCTAAAACAAGCCAAAAATGGTTTCTAAGAAGGTTGTTAACGCAAGTCGTTGTGGTGCATGCGAGTATAACAGAAGACGGTGCAGAAGTGACTGTTCCTTGGCTCCCTACTTTCAATATGCTGGGAGTGTGAAGGATTATGAGGCAATTCACGGCCTTTTCGGATATAGGAATTTTCTACGCCTTATTGAAAGGGTACCTGAGGTAGATCATCTACAAACTATCAAATCCCTTGTGTTTGAAGCCACAGCTAGGCTTCAAGATCCCATTTTGGGTTGTGTTTCTTACATCCTTTTTCTCGAACAACAAGTTCTTGAAACAAAAGAACAAGTCTCACAACTTCAAGCTCAATCAAAAGAAGAGTCACCCAAACAATCCAAAGAGCCTGATCCAGATCCTTGGCTCAACTATGCCATGGTAGATCTAGATCACGACATAGAAAACCCTCGAAAGTGTTCCAATCTCATTTCTCACACCACAACTACTCCAATCTCTTCTGAAATCTCTAGCCCTACCTGTATTCCCCCTGTCACTCAAATTTGTACAACCTCTCCTTGGTCTAATCTGATCCAGTCCTTACTGTCCAGTAACAACCAACAAACCTCTCCAAGTCTGTTGGATCTCGCTACTCCCAACACAATTTCTCCAGTCCAGTCCTTACAATCTAGCAACAACCACCAAACTTCTTCAAATCCATTGGATCTCGCTGTTCCCAACACAATTTCTCCAGTCCAGTCCTTACAATCTAGCAACAACCACCAAACTTCTTCAAATCCATTGGATCTCGCTGTTCCCAACACAATTTCTCCAGTCCAGTCCTTACAATCTAGCACCAACCACCAAACCTCTCCAACACCACTGGATCTCGCTATTCCCGACGCAATTTCTCCAGTCTCTCGTCCTGCCCCCACCACCTCCGTTACTCCAACTTGCTCCTGCTGGTCTAAACACTCACAATCTAACAAGTCCCGGATTCCCTTGGAGCAAACGAAAAAACCAGAGGTCCCAAGATATCCAAATCTCCTCCCAAATCTTCAAGCAAGTTCATCAAAAACACCTACTCCCTCCACTGATCCTTACTCTTTCTTCACTGTTAATAACTTAGCTCAAAGCTCCTTCTTGGGTTTAATTGACATGGTGGAGAGTCAACGTGTCTCTAAAAGAAAAGGAAAAAAGGTCGCGAGGTGGCTTGAGCCTCAAAACTAAGGCTCTTTTTTTTGTGTTTTCTTCAAAAAAAAAAAAAAAAAAAAAAAAAAAAAAAAAAAAAAGTGGAATGAACATCATGGTCCGTATTCGAGGTAGTCCCTGTACGTCGAGTGTGCGTGGGATTGAGCCCATATGTCTTACTATGCATGTCCCTCCACCAGCTTAATGTAGTTTGGATCATTGGGTATTGTTTTATAGGGCAACTGGGAGGGTAAGCATCCCAGGACGGTATTGTCCTCAGAAGTAAGTCCTGAAGAACATTAACCCAGGGTTCTGTGGAACGGACTATAGGATCTATATGGTTGCTGAAAAGTGTGTAGGATGTCGTTAGCATTCGATCTCTGGAGGGAAGCCTCACGTTGGCAGGACTCAGTTCCCACTCAGCAAAATCCAAATGTACATTTGTATCATTGTAACTTTTCATATCTAAAAAAAAAAAAAAAAAAAAAAAAAAAAAAAAAAAAAAAAAAAAAAACCCTCCTTAGCACTATCTTCGCTTCTTATGTAATGTACCCTAAACATTGGGCTATCAGTTCAAGAATCAGCTGTGGAAATACTATCTCTTGTTAGTAACATAAGTGCACTTTCTAAAAAGAGGGTTCTAATCCCCATCACTTTCACGATCCACTTGTGTTTGCTATCATCAATTTAAACTAGCTCAAAGGCTGACATGACATGCTTGATCATTCCTAATCCTTCTTTCAGGCCCAATTCGATACAATGGCAGCACATGCAAATCCATACTGCGAACATTGATATTACCAAATCCAAAACAGCACTAGTGCATTCGCAATTGTCCAAATCATCTCATTGCCAAATCAATAGGTTGCTCCACTTTCTCAAAACTTTTACTCTCTTTCAAAAAAAAAAAAAAAAAAAAAAAAAAAAAGGTATAAATATTCTCTCTCTCCCTCATTTCTTATTCACTCCTCCTCCTTGAACGCAACTCTTCCCTCATCTGTGCCGATCAAGGATCGTGTAAATACATGAGCAAACAATCATATGTGTTGTTCCCATCCATCCAGTACATGCATTGTTTCTAAACCCTATACCAACAGTCTGATACCCCACAAGCCTTTGGAACGTTCGACCTATCAACTTCACCATAGATGTCTGGGGTTCACAATGTATTCCATGTGAGTATGCTAAGAAAGTACATACGAGACCCCTCGCACGTGGTTAATTATGACGATATTGAGACGAGTCATAACGTTTCTTACTAGTTAGTCTTGATTTCGGGGACGAAATCCTGTTTAAGGGAGGAAGGGTGTAATAACCCCCATTTTCTTGCATTGCCATATTTAAAATTAAATATACATTGTCTGCCTTTATTTAAATTCTTATGCGAAAAATTTATTTCTTGACTAATCTCATTATTGAAATTACTTTTGGGGTCAAAATGCAATTTTCATAAAAACTGGCAATACCTGTGTTAAATTTCAAATCTGTATTTCAAAACGGTGGAATTATTTCTTTTAAAACTCAAACTGTATTTTTATAAAATCAGAAAACTATTTCTAACATTAAAATGAATTTTCTGTATTTTTGTGATAAACACCGTGTCACGAAAATACTAGTTTAGGTTTAAAACTGTCCGCGCAGTGTTAAACTTCCACAGAATTTTGGGAGTAACTGATTGGACAAATTTCTTTATACCCAATTATTATTGCTAAAGTTTTCCCTTAGGCCTTGTTTGGCAAATGCTTGTAGTATGTGTGTTGTCCTAATGCCATAAGCTTGATTTCCAAACACACCTTGACCCACACCAACTCCACCTACCCTTTCAATTATCAATGGAGCATTATGAATTGCAAGTGTATATTTACACATCATTGTTGCACTTTCTTTGTAATTAGTGGAGATTAATGGAGAATGAGTGGGATGTTAGGCAAATGTTTTCTAAGTGGGAGTTTGAGTATTTATACACCCAACCACACTACACATTCTACACTCCTAACATAGAGAGCTTGAGAGAGTCACATAGAGAGATAATAATTTCAGAATTTGAAGAGCTCAATCCTCCATAGCCAAGCTTGAAATTGGAGATTCTTAATTCTTGTATTTCTTTCTCAACAACTTCTTCAATCTACATCACGGTGAGTATTACTAACTCACTCCAAATGTAACTCATTCCTTATTTACTGATTTAGGTAGTTAATTTTAACAATAGCAGAATTTTGTTTTCAGATTTTTGTTAGGAAAACGAATGAAATTTAAGGTTCTGCCCGCGTAGTCCCAAGTAAAACTCGATTCTGCACACTTTTCGTCTAATGCAATTTTCTCAGATTTTGCACCGTTTGGGCAGAAAATGAGGATTACAGTAGCAGAAAAAGTATATTAGAAATTCAATATAATATTTTCTCTTTTAATTTTAACAGTAGCAGAATTTTGTTTTCAGATTTTTGTTAGGAAAACGAATGAAATTTAAGGTTCTGCCCGCGTTGTCCCAAGCAAAACTCGATTCTGCACACTTTTCGTCTAATGCAATTTTCTCAGATTCTGCACCATTTGGACAGAAAACGAGGATTTCAGTAGCAGTTTTTAGAATGCTATTAGTTATGTTTAAAATGATTAAGGCAATGAATTACGAATTTTCAATCCCCGTACGCGTATTGTTTCTTTAATTCTGTGAATTCCTTTATGTTTAAAGTTTGATGACATTCATGTGGAGTCAGTTGTACATGCATGGTGAGTGTTGGTAGTGTGTAAAAGAGTAATGATAGTGTGGAAAAGAGTAATGATTGTGTGAAAAGAGTATGAGTTTGAGTTGTGGTTGTGGTTGTAATTGTGGCTGTGGTTGTAATTGTGGCTGTGGTTATGGTTGTGGTTGTGGATGTGATTGTGGTTGGAGTTGAAAAAGAGGATGAGGGTGTCTTTGAAATGCGAAGGTGGCAAAAATGGACACTCCCTGACGCCCATGGAAGCGTTAAAGTGTGTGAAGCCGAACTTGGACACTCACTGGCACCCATGGAAGTGCTAAAGTGTGGCCTATAGACACTCCCTGAATGACTCGAGTCTGGATACCTGTGTGGGGGTTGCCCCGGTATTTGCATGGCGGTTAGGGTATTCAAAGTGTGAGGCATTGGACACTCCCTGGTACCCCGGACCAAAGTGTGAGGCAAACTGGACACTCCCTGGCGCCCCGTTGCTAAAGTGTGGCTATCTTAGTATTTCAAAGATACCAGGAGTAGGATAGAGGGTTGTTGGGTTTTGTCGAGAGAAAAGAGTCGGTTAGATGAGATGGTGCATTGTTCTCATACACGGTCACATATGTGTGAATTTATCTTTTAATTATTGTTGTGGTTGTTTTTCTAACAAGCTCTTTATCATAAATATAAACTTGTGGTATTTAAATGGAAATGGGAAAAAGGTAAATGGGCATGTTTTTACATTCAAAGCTATGTTTTTAATACTCACCAGCTTCTTGAAGCTGACGGCGTTGATGCGTCCTGGACATTCGTGTCCAGGCTTTGCAGGTAATAATCAGGATGAACCGTATGATTATGCTAATTGAGATCAGTTGCTGAGAAGAGATGTTACTTTTATATGCTTTAAGTTTATGTGCTCTAAGTTATGATTAGTTTTGTAATAAGGATGACTGTAATAGACTTTAAGTTATTGTCTTATTTCAAGGCGGTCTGTGCCTTAGTTAACCCCGTACCATAAGATGTAATAAGTTAGAAAAAATTTTATAAGCCCTGATTGCTCTACTCTGATTAATGGTTTTATGTTGTTCGACGTTTGGGACGGAATCGATCCTTCAAACTGTCGCGACCTACGGGTCCATAAAGGAAATTAAATGCTTTCCATATTTATGCTACGTCGGGGCGTGACACGTGCATAGTCGAGTTGGCATGTTAGAAAGGGGTCGTTTGGGTCAACATATACATTTGTGAGAAATAAGTAAAGAAAGAGTGTCTTGAGTTGTGTTACCTTAATTAGTCTAGGCCGATTCGGATACGGCAGATTAATTTGGAAGAAATGAGCCCAGGCCGACTCGGATACGGTAGGCCAGTCAGAGTCTTGTGTTACCTTAATTATTCCAGGCCGACTCGGATACGGTAGATTAATAAGGAAGGATTGAGCCCAGGTCGATTCGAATACGGCAGGCCAATCAGGTCGTGTCCAGACCGACTCGGATACGGTAGACCGATCTAAAACAACGGCCTCGTGCCGGATGGTTCTGGCGAACCGAATGAGTCGAGAGGTTATGGTCGAGATAAAAGAGTCAATAAGATGAGGTGGTTACATTGTTCATGCATGGTCTTATGTAATTGATTTAATTATTCATTTATTGTTTATATGTGACGACTAGAATAATGGACTAACAGTACTGTAAACTACTAAATGCAAAGACAGTTAATGTGCTTCTATATACATTGCTTGTATGTTCATTATGCTCACTCGGCTTTCATTAGCTGATGACTTTATTTTGTCCTGGACACCCAAAATGTCCAGGAGATGGCTATGCAGGATTATATGATTATGCCAGCTAGAGAAGTCTACAGAGCTGCTTTGTAATTTATTAAAGTTGTAATAAAATATATGAATAATGTTTTAATTTGAATAAGGCGGCTTGTGCCTTAAGAAATACTTTTATTTGAGACAATGTAATATTAATTAAGTTTGTAATGTTGATCTATATTTTCTTCCTTACTGCTTTATATACTCTGTTTTCTGGTACATGTTAAGCTAAGTACTGGACAAGCGATCCCTCACCTGTCATGACCTACGGGTCCAAAATGGAAATGAAAATTTTTCCTTATTTTGCTACGCTGGGGCGTGACAGATACACACACACATACACACACACACACTCTCTCTCTCTCTCTCTCTCTCTCTCTCTCTCTCTCTCTCTCTCTCTCTCTCTCTCTCTCTCTACTATAGATCTAAGTACAAGAAGAAGAAGATGAAGAAGAAGAAGAAGGAGGAGGAGGAGGAGAAGAAGAAGGCTTTAATGTTATAGATCTAGGTCTTTATATAGATGATGTGTTATAGATCTAGGAAGAAGAAGAAGAAGAAGAAGTGGAATACCTTTCAGCACGGTTAACGGACATGGATGGCGGTGGTCAAAAGGTGGACAGCAGATGTGACCGATTTGTCATTTTTTGGTCGTGAAATTGAAGATATCCTAAGTCAAATTTGACTTAGGATGAAACGGTGGATGTGACCGGTTTGTCATTTTTTTTGTCATGAAATTAGAGATATCCTAAGTAAAATTTGACTTAAGATTTAAGTCATGATTATTCTGAACTGAAATTACATTCAATACTATATTTTTTCACTAAGAAAATTTACACAACCTCTTTTGAACCTGAACACTTCCCTCGCTAAAGGAATTAAGTGAAATTTCACTAAGAAAGTTAAGTAAAATTTCACTTATGACAAATCAAAGTTAAGTAAAATTTTACACCATAAGTCAAATTTCACTTAACTTATCCTATATGAAATTTGACTTAAGATATGTTACATGGAAATTCTGTAGTAACTTCGTCATGCCAATGGGATGTGTGAGGATCATGAATGGTGGTCGTCGTCTTGCGTGATGCTCGTCGGAGTTTGCAAGTTCTAGCGATGATGATGACATATAAATTTAGATCTAGATCTTGACCGGTGATCTAGAACTTGTTCGATGACGACAATGATGGTTGTGGACGTAGTGGTCACAGCGATGGTGATGGTGTCTGTGGTGGTTCTGACGACATCCATGGCGGCTGTGGTGGTGGTGGTAGCAGGAGGCAATGGCAGTGGTTAGTGATGGCTCACGACGGTGATGTTCGCTCGTGGTGGTGGGGCAGTGACTCCGATGGGAGCAACAACTCTGGCAACAGCGATGATGATAGCTCCAGCGACGACAACAGCTCCGGCTTCGGTGGTGGTGCTTTGACAGTGAATATGAGAGAGAAAGTCATACAGAGAGCAGAAAGACATTGGTGAGGAGGATAAAGAGAGGGGTAGTTAGGGCTATTGAAAAATATGAAATGTACTTGAGGGTGGGTTTTGAGTGATGTGGATTGGAGTGAAAAATGGGCCTAAGCTTTGTCCTTTTGGAGATTAGTGTTAATGGATTGTTCTATAAACCAAGAAAATCCAACCTTAGGGAACTTAGGCCAAGCCTCCCTTAAGAAAATAGTCTCTCATGTACATAGCATTGTTCTAAAATATGATTGATATACGAGAAAATGCATTATCTATGTGTACAATCGTGAACCAAACATGTAATAGACTAACATTATATATACATAAATAACTGTATCGAAGTGTTGTCCAATAGAAAAATTCATATCAACCAAAAAAAGACATTTTAGGTTGACTCCTTCGAGAATTGATAGCATAGATCATTTTAGTTATTGTGATAATGTTGATATCATTTGTATTCTAGATATCTTGATTTCGAGTCATTGAAGTTATTCTTAAAATTTTGTTCAAGAATAACCTAGTACACACAGAAATATAGGTTTGGAAGAATTCGTTTAAAAAGCACAGCCCCATGCATTTAAAAACACTTTTAATGAGAGAATATTACTTCTATTCTTTCAAATGACCCAAAATGAAGAAAATATTTTGGTGATCATTGATCATATTTGACAGTATTCTCACTATATGAA